>JAOYRR010000434.1:1200000-1687632 GCA_038994665.1 Podotricha telesiphe | reverse complement strand
CATTCGTTCACGTGTTCCGGTGAAAAATATTTGTGGCCTCCTCTAAATAAATAAATTTGTTGCAAAGACTATGACTGGGAAACTTACGGTACTACCATACTAGGAACGCATAGCCGACAAGCAAGTGCATTTTTAGTACCTCTATACATTTTTAAAGTATAGCGGTATCTGTAGATAGACCTAACATAAATAAATATATATAGGACTATCTTCTTTCCTTTTCATGTTCATGGACTTTTCAGTTATTGGCCACACCCACTCAAGAAATGACGACACAAGTTTCTTTTAGATTTCATAATCGAAGTATAGGTGCACTTTATATGTGTATAGCAATACGTAATGGTGTAAATTACTGTTGTCTTCTTAATTTCTCTTCGCAGAACCTCCTTCATAAAATTTTTTATACAGTTTAGATAAAGTTCACTTATCACTTTGTTGCAGATAGTACTAAATTCCTAGAAGAAATTGTCTCTTTTAATGGTAAATAAAGAAATACTTATGCTATAGGTTTGCTCTTCTATCTTTAAAACATTTAAGTTCGTGCTCTATTATACTTTAATTCTGTTGATTGGTTTAAAAATGTTGAAAATTTATAACCCTAGTTTTTTAAGCATGGCAACTGATAATTAACAAATAAACGGCAGATTAGCATGCTTTACTCATCATAAAAGTATGTTTCTTTGATATAATCTAACTTAATTTTCGAGAAATTCAAAAACAATAATTACTAATTTAAGTGTTTAAAACGTGTCCTTTATTGCTCCTGCAGAAAATCCATAATCTTTAAAGTTAGTCTAATCAACATCAATAATATTTTCTTAAATTATCAATGAAATCCCATTTTTAGTCATCAATAAGTTTGTGAATTTTAAATGATTAAAAATAACATATCAAGATAATTCTACTACTTTTAAAGAAAATATTTTTTGGTTTTTATTAGCAAAAATAAACTACCTTTATTGAAACTATAAAAAAAAGATTGTCAGAAGGACCAAAGAAAAGGTTTTTTTTTGTGTTTTTAATATAGGACAAGTTATACTTCTAAAAATAAATTGGCTGAAAATTCTAGAAGAACTAAAACAAAAAGGCTCCTTTGATTCGGAAATACCTCTATATCTTATCAATATGAGCATAAAAACTTATAAACGTTGTAAGAGAATGGGTATATAAAATGGAAGATAAGACATGGAGTCAATGGCCGTTGGAGGTGTCATTTTAAGGATTGCTGAAAAGTAAAATGAGAGCTTGGGGTGAAAGTAGATTTCGTCAAGGATTATACACCCAGGAACTCATAAAATGACGGATTGTTGCAGGGGAAATTTACAATTGTGTAATAATAGCTATGTTCATAAAACAATAAATCATTATTTACACTTTATCGATCCTTTAATTCGACACAGACGATAAAATGAGCATGAAAATATTTCAGAAGTACATGCTTCAACATCAATGACTTTTTTTCTATCGTAAAACCAACAAACAGATATGTTTTAAATAAAAATATGGGATTACTCATCATTGCTACAAAGTTTATTACATATATTTTTCGGTTAATACTAATTTTTTTGTTAAAAAAGGGGCTACAACCTAACAATAACCAATTATATCATAGTATGTTAAAACATATATTACTAAATTTAAGCCTAAAGACAGATTTGGGATTAAAATGACCGAATAAGATAAATCTTAGAATAAAAATAAAGAAAACACTTCAAATAAAGAGTAGAGCACAGTACAACAGTCTTAAGACGCTTAGATTACAGAAATAGGAAGGATTACATTTTTATTTTTAAAAAAAATCTTTTAATATACTTCTGATCGCATCCAGTCATAAGTCTCTGAAACGATTGCAAATATTTTTTTGTGTTATGAAATGCTAGTAAAGGCATATTTAATAAATAAAGTAGACATGTAAGAATGTTTTCCAACTTTTCGAATAAAGAATAAACAAGATATTTAAGGATAACAAGACTTGTAATTTCTGAATTCTACAAGTGATTGTGCTGAGGGTATAATCTTTGTTCCTCTATTTAATTTTTTTTAACTCAAGACACTATTAATGTTATCTCGTAAAAATACAAGATTTTTTTGTAAATATTATATGAATTGCCTGCGAAATATTCTCTAAACTACCCTAAGAATTTATCGAATAGCTTGAGTTTTAAACAATCAACAGAAATAGAAGTTGAATATCTCATATCGGGAATACTTGTAAAATTAATTATAAAGAGAAGAATGTCTGACGATCAAAACGGTATTTTTTTAAATTTGACTATTAACTTTCTTTATTTTCTCTGTAAATATGATTGTTATACTCTTTGAAGAAAAGAGTTCATGAATTGCAATAATATTTTTATTATATTTCTTCAACCTCTTCCATGAAGTGAAAATATTGAGATTGTTATAAATATTTATGTGGTGGTTTTACAACAATTTTTTTTATTTACGCAATAGTCACAAAGAAGTCTTTTGTTTTATCATTGTCGATATCATCTTCTTTACATTATTCTTTAAATTTTTATATTTTTTATCCATGCAATGTGATGATGGTGAAAGCAGTAAACAATTTATTGACGATTATAATTAAAATACTGCCATAAATAATTGTACACCTTAAAGAATTTTTAGAGTAACATTTTATTTTAACAATTACCCATTTAATCGTTGATTATGTGTTAAAATAACGATTATAATGCATTTTTCGTATAAAAGTTCATCACGCCTTATTTTGGGATGAAAAAAGAACACAAAGAATAAATGTAAACTTTTTGTGGCACCCAACCACACAAATATACATAATGATCTAAATATTTTCACTTCATAGAAGTGCATGAATAAATATAATAAAAATATTATTTCAATTCGTTAACTCTATTTTTCAAAGAGTATAGCACTTTTCTTTACAAACATAATATCATGATTGTTGAGTAAGATATTTAAAAATTTTAAATAAATAACCCTTAACTTGCAATATCTTGTATAATATGGTGGAGATAATTAGTACGAACAGAGATGAGTTTAACAAAACATGTTGGGGTTGCTTTATACCCAGGATACATTACGAGGATGTTATAAATAGTTTGAGATCTATTGAGGAGAGATGGGATTTTAAGAGGTTATCTAATTCAGAAAAAATTTCTAGTGTTCAGATCAGATAAAATACTTTCTCTAAAAAACAGAAGTCTTACCTCTGAACCTCTATCGATAATAACTTTGTAGTTGATTTCATTTATTTTTATAGATTGTTCGCTATCCAAAAGTCTTTTAAAAACATTGTTCACACCTTTAAACTGTTTAAATTTAAACTAATAAAAGAAATTGTAAAAACGTCCGAATATGTCTCATAAAGAAAATTGTAAAAACGTCCGAATATGTCTCATAAAGGAAATTGTAAAAACGTCCGAATATGTCTCATAAAAGAAATTGTAAAAACGTCCGAATATGTCTCATAAAAGAAATTGTAAAAACGTCCGAATATGTCTCATAAAGGAAATTGTAAAAACGTCCGAATATGTCTCATAAAAGAAATTGTAAAAACGTCCGAATATGTCTCATAAAGGAAATTGTAAAAACGTCCGAATATGTCTCATAAAGGAAATTGTAAAAACGTCCGAATATGTCTCATAAAATAAATTGTAAAAACGTCCGAATATGTCTCATAAAAATTGTAAAAACGTCCGAATATGTCTCATAAAAGAAATTGTAAAACGTCCTGGCCCATGTCTCATAAAAGAAATTGTAAAAACGTCTGAATATGTCTCATAAAAGAAATTGTAAAAAATGCGAATATGTCCCATAAAAGGGTTGTAAAAACAATAGAATATGTCCATAGAAATTGTAAAAACGATCTTGAATAATAATATATAAAGAAATTATGCAAAATTAGAATATGTCTCATAAAGGAAATTCTTAAGCAACGTCCGAATAGCATACATAAGAAGATGTTTAATAAAGGCAAATCCGAATATATGTCTCATAAAAAGAAATTATAAAAACGTCCGAATATGTATGTCTGTAGAGTAAATTGTAAAAAAACGTCCCAATATGTCTCATTAAGGAAATTGTAAGCGACAAATCCGAATATGTCTCATAAAAGAAAATGTAAAAACGTCCGAATATGTCTCACTTTTTGCGAATTTTATTACCACCGAGATTTTTACGTGGAGCTCGTGAAAACGAGGACCACAATCTCACGTTCCTTGTTAAACTGAAAAATAATATACATCCGCAGAGGATTATATTTGACATTCACCTTTATAAGAAAATACTCGTACAAATAATAAACAAAGAGAAGAAAGTATGCGGTTTCATCTTTAAGGTGAAAAATATTAAGCGAAAGATATTTGAGTCGGTGCTGTATTAAAACTATATTCGGCAATGAATATTTGTCAGTGTTAAAACAATAAGACCATGAATACAATAAAGAAGTAATAATCAACATTATAGGTAATATGTGAAAGAAAAGAAAGCTTTGGAACGCTTTTGAAAATTTTTACAAGACGGAATACATAATACATATAGTTTATATGGAGGTGCTGGACTCGAGATGCATTAGAGAAATATAATAAACTAATATATTCTACATTTTTATATAAAGTGTCTTAAGCCTTCCTAATTACAATGTCAGAGATTTATACTTTATACCATTTTGTAATATATAATAGTATAAAATAAAAAAAAATTAAAACAACAATGAATATTTACAAATGAAGGTACCTTTGAAAATTTCAAGAGGGAAACTCCTAAGTACCGAAAACTAGTTTGTAATTTTGCCAAGACTAGTACGACTATAAATTGAAGCTTCTGAGAGTCGAAGCGGCTGCTAGAATTACAAAAGTGCTTTTTCAGAGTTCATTTAAATGCAAATGCTATTAACAGTTATTGTTGTATAATTTTGTCGACATTACAATACAGTTTATGTTAGAAATTAGCAAAATATACCTACTAAACATATAGAAAGACTGTACTAAATTAAAATATATAATATAAAAATAAAATTTTCTTAAAAACATCATTTGTCAAATTATGCAAGTATCTTACAACTAAAAATAAAGAAAAGAAGAGAAAAAGGCATTAGATGTCTTAATTAGATGTCAGAGATATTATTTATGTGAGGTTATAAATATACATAAATCGAATAGAATTATTTAAAAATTTATTATTAAATTATTAAATAATTTATTTAGGAGTTTAATAAAAACGTTCTTCTAGTTTCAGCTTCACGCGTTCATCTAAATCAGGGCATGTCATGCATGTCAAATATTGAATTTTTTTTTGGAAAATTCGTTTAAAATTATTTTATGAAAAGCGTGCTGACATATCTTCGTGTTATACATTAACAGCTGCGACTCAATTATTACATAATTTGGTCATCATCATTAAAGGTGCTGCAGTCATGGTGTAGAATTAAAATGATTCTGCAGTTTCAATTTTGTATGGCTCGGAAGTACAGAAGAGAATATATTTACATAACATAATAGTAACGTTTAGAAACACACACTTTGGTTAATAAAATAAATATATGACACACTACCATTTGTGTTACTATATTAGTGACACCGTTGTACCTGAAAAATGCCGTGGCTATGGCAACGCGTGTTTTACTCATCAACGGCGCTACTCATTTTGAATGGAAATCATAATCAAAACCTCTATTCTCGATAATGATCTACAATTGCCTTTCCACAAGTTCCAATAAGACTTCCTTCGTTTAAACAGTTGTAGGCACAATTAACTCAAAAATAATAATGAATCAAAAACAAATAATTTTATTAAAAGAAAGTAAAGATGAGTACTTGATCGTCATTTCATTCATTTTAGATTGTCAAAATAATTTAATTTACCACATTTGAATCTTAATTTTAATGACATTTCATTTTGGCCAGAGATATGTATATATCTATTATGTTACAGAATACAAAACCTACAACTAAAGGAACTACTTTGAAGCAAAAAGTGAGTATATTATTCATTTTAAAAAACAAAATGTCTTATTCACACACTTAGCATAAGGAAAATATTTTAGGTATAATAGTTAGTTTACACATTGCCCAATAATGTGTTTTATGTACGTCAATTGTTAACATCTACAGTATAAATATAATTATTTCTTTACAGGATTCAAATATACTGCAAACTGCTTAAAAATCGAAAAACCTGTAACCATCGCTTCAATAGAGTCTCCGAGTGTCACTGCGCCACAAGGTGACATAGTCAAAACGATAAATCCACATGTGTTAGTCGACGAATAGCAACGTTCGTTTAAAAATAACTTCAGCTCTCACTGTACGTGAGGTAGCGCTAAGAATATAGAAATCTATTTATCTTTTTACTTATGTTTATCTTATTTCAATATTTTTGAACCCCTTTTGTAATAAGGGGTGAGATTTTGCTCTATTCTTTTCTGTTATACGAAAACACTGTGTTTGATGGCGGGAATAATGATAATTCTCTATATTTGTTGCCTTTTGTTGAATGACATTTATTATTTCTTATTTGAGGCCATCATGGCGAAGTACGACAGCATCTGATTGTAAGCTCGATGGTTGCGGGTTCAATTCGTACTGGGGGGAATAATTATATTTAAATTATTCTTATTTTATCGCTCTGGTAAAACAAAAACCGGTATGGAGTTTCATCACTCTACACAAAATGTCTCAAATACGGCCGCAAAGTGGAAAATGTTTCTCGACCCTAGGTTCAGAGTACTGAATACCCTGATATATGGAAAAGTTTTAAGCTATGCCATTTACATAAATAGTCTTAGTTCTAAATGAAGAATTGCGCCAATATGACGTATAAAGACGGTATCTCAACAACAAGCAGTACTTTAAAAAAAGAAAACCATTTATTACCTGTTATTTGTGTAATAAATTTAAAAATGATTATAACAAAAGTTCAGCCTCTTAACTAACGCTTTTAATACCATCTATTAGATGCTACCACTGATCCACTACGGCCTTTTATTCACTTTTTCTATAGAACACCCTAATATTTTCTAACCTAAATAATAACCTCAAAACATTTCATAATTTCATGAATGATTAAACATTTTCTATTGTCATTCTAATTCGCATAGTCCCCTTTAATTTTGACACCTTGAGCTTTTTTATCAAGTTCCATTATTCGTACCGTATTCACTTAATTCCCCTATTAAGTTTCAAGGTTAAAAGTACTATCTCACGGTTGTCAGCTGGTTTTGTTAACAATTTATCTTTCTTAGATGATGTATTTCATGGACAGTTAGTATTAATTTACAGGTAATAATAATATAAGCAGGAAGATCATATATTATAATGAGAAATCTAAATAATATTTAAATTAAAAGTTGTACCTATTACAAACCTGAAAATAAAGACCTATTGGATGTGTAAAATACGCGTTGTTTTTAGCAACGTGTATTTTACGTGTGTGTGTGTGTGTGTGTAACTTTATATTTAATTAGTTTAGTGTATTTCTAAGGCATTATTATAAAAATATTAAAAATAAATAAGTTAAAAATTTATATTCTTCGCTATATAAACTTTTATTATGTCAAATTCTACTCTACTCTATTAAAAAAGTCCTATATTAATATGTGAAAGAAAAAAGATTAGACTTCTTTCAATGCTCTATAAAATTATCTTAAAATAAGTTTACCGGAATCCACTTTCACCGTAAACACAGACAGTTTGAAAATGTAATACCACTTGGTAATAACTAAATCAACCTAAACTTAGAAGTTACAGACAGACAGACGCTCGATTTATTTAATTAACACGAAAAATAATATTAAGTAAAAGGAAAATATATATTTTTTTTATTTTATAAATACGCGCGTGAAGCCATCATGCTGCAGTGTGACAGCATCTGACTGTAAAAACACGATTGACTATGGGTTCAATTATCACTTCCGTTGAATGATTATATTAAAAATATTTTCATTTCTTAGCTCTAGTCTCTAAGAGAGAAAGCGCGGCGTTGAGTTCCGCCACTCAACACGCAATGTTATAAATAAACGCAAAATTGAAATCATCATTTTAAAATTGAGTCAGTAAAAGTCATTATGTGTGACATTACTGTCACACTTAGGAAATTAAAAGAACTTTTTACCGTCCCACTCTTGGACGGTTTGAATGCCGCTGCGTTCAATTTTTTATACGTTTTCCAAAAATGCTAGTCATAGACTAATTCTACATACATCTTTTTGGATAGGTATTTATTTGGCCAAATTCAAAATTAGAACAACTTCCGATTTATCAAGAATTGATTTTGTGGGATATCACAATCTCTTATCAACTGATAATATTATCACTCACATATCTGTACACATTTTAGTTAAAAGGGTGAATGAATCAAAGTATATCTATTTGTGTGGTAAAGTGCGAAACCGGTTTCAGACGACAAAGCGGAGAAATAAAAATATTTTTAAAATATTTAGTCTCCAAGTGGAAATCGTTTACAGCCAGATGCGTCCCACTGCGCCACGACGGCCTCCAGTCTTGCGAGATAGGAGTAAAAAGGCAAACATATTTTTAAAAAAGGGTATAAAAATATCGACATAGCCGGATGTAGAACGCATGGCATGAGTGGTCAGAGCACTTGGTCGATTTCCAAAAGGCGCAGGTTCAAATCCCGCTGCATTCCAATATTTATACGTTTTCTAAAAATATGTTTTTCAATTTCCTAAGTGTTGAATGACACTTTAAAATGCTAAAAATAGTACTATAATAAAAAAAAATTTTATTTGAATTATTATATTTATGTTACAATAATTAATGCGTGTGGTGAGAAAAACGACTCTTCAGCTAAGTGTCAATAAATACTTCAGAATAAAAAAAGAATGTTTCGCCAACCCATAAATCTTGGGTCAATACACGTATAATACCAGCTGATTTAATAAGGCAACCAACATATGTACATATATAAAACAGTTCAGTGATACCGACACTATGACCCTACGAGACAAAAAAAAATAATTTGGCTTATATTGTCCTTGAGAAGTGTAGAAGAGCTCTGATAGCGGATATCCCAAAATTCCAACGGGAGCTTGAAAAGATTGTGTGGAAATTTATTATATGCGAATGAGCGTCCATTATTCAATTTACCGCAACTAATATCAAATACCTCTCTATAATTACTGTACATATATACAATTTAATTTATAAATTAAAAAATTCGGCATTGAAAATATTATTATGCGTTGCGAGGTTGTTATATTTTATATCATTTTTATATTGAAAAATACTATTACATCTTGTTTTATAGTAATTGACATAAATTAGAAACAACTTAAATTATATTACAAATTCTATGGAAATATTTTATATGCATATATAAAAAACCATAATGGTCCAGTGGCAATAATATACGGCACAGTGCGATGAAAGTGGGTTTTTATTTCAAAGGTTTCATAAGGTAGGTATTAGTCATAAATCTATTAATAGTTGCTTTGAATAAAAAAGGAGTGCCGCTGAGTTTCTTGCGCCGGGTCTTTTTATGTCTGAGGCATTAACTTTAGGGAAATAATTTGACGTTTAAAAAATGACGCATGTATCTTACTTATTTTGAATTAACTTATTTGACTTTGACTTTTATTTTCTTAATTGGACTAAATTAATTTATACTTAAAGGTACCATGTACTTTGTCAGCCTGGGAAGATGATGAGAGCCTGATATTTCATGATATGAAAATATTGTATTAGTATTGGTAACATGTCAGACGGCATAAATTTTTCCATTGATAGATAGACAAACACAAGTAAAAAAACCATTAAAATTGTATTTGAACCAAAGCGTATCAATAAAAGCGTATTAAAAATATATGAAGGTTTTGCCCACCACGCGAATTAACGCATTTGTCACTATACACGTATTGAAATTCTGTATATAAACAAAATCGACACGCTTCTATTGAGCGCGTATAAAATATCGCGGTTTCGAATCCCCAGCTGACTCGTTGTTTGATATTCTACATATATTTCTTAAAAACGAAAAAATAGAAAACAGCTTCACGCTTTTATACAACCAAGTAGTCAGTAAGAACGTAGTGTCAAGGCAATCGAGACATTACATGTTGAGTGGCGGAACTCAATGCCGTGCAACTATCTTATCAGAGCGGAGAAATGAAAATAAATTAAAAATAATCGTTCCTCCGAGTAGGAATAGAACCCATAACCAATCGCGTTTACATCTAGACGCTGCCCCACTGAGCCACGACGGCTATTTTTAATCCTATTAAATAAAGTGTGGAAAGGATGATCATTTCATATCGTATTTAAAATAACAATACAAAGTTAATCATCGTCTGTATAACATATTGAATGTCAAGGCTTATGTAAATTTTCATACATATTCTACTAATTACGCAATTACATTTGAATACATTAACATTTTATATTGTTATCGCCATTTTTCTTCAACTATATTTAATCGCTAATGAAGTACAATCATAACTATATTATTACCGGAAAGAAAAACTTTGGATCTGTTTTTACGAAAATAATAGAGGAGAAAGTTAAATATTAAATTAATAAAATAAATATTACACATACAACTATGTGTTTAACATACATTTTGTATAAAGCTGTACATACACGCTGCTAAAGCAACGTGTATTTTACACAGCAACAGGTCTACCTAGAACTTTTAAAAACTTAAATAGAATTGTATGTCTTTGGTCGAGAGTTTAAATACAACTGTATAAGTTTAAATACAATATAAATATTTCTAATAAAATTCAATTATTCCCTCGCATAGCAGTAGCGGTTGGCAGAGATAACCTAATGTCAAGACATTCCGTTCTCCACTTTCCGTCCGAATTGGAGAACTCAACGCCGCACTTTGTCTTATCACCAGAACAAAGAAATGAAAACAGTTATTTCTACAAGTGGGGATCGAACCCAACCGCCGCGTTTACAGTAAGACACTGCGCCGCGATGGCCACTTATTCAATTCAATTTGTTGATCAATTTAATATATACAATTTAACTTAATTCAATTTGTATATAATATAGGTATCTTTAATATGGGCTGTATACGCCCAGCTTCAGGTCTTTAACGAACTGAAAGTTAATATCAAAATGATTTATTTATATATACGAGTACTCATTACGCTACTTTTTGCATATTGTGTCAAATTTGAAAGTGACGTGTAAAAAAGAGGCTTGTATTTTGATATTTGAGTAAATAATATATTTAACTGTATAAATCAAAATATTTAGATATTTTTTATGTAAACTGGAGAACGGAGTGTATTGACTCTAGGCTTTCTGCCCAGCATTCTATGCTAATTGAACACAAAGTGGAGGTCAGTGTGTAGCAGCACCGGTTCTTTTTATCTACTAGAAAACTTGATTTGTCTTGTTCACCAGAGAGGAGAAATGAAAATAATTAAATTATGATTATTCCACCTAGTGGAAATCGAACCCACAACCAATCGAGATTACAATCAGTGGGATAGCCCTCTGCGCCGAGATGGCTTCGATTATAAGAAACTAGAACTAGAATTATATCACTGAATTTAAAAAATAAATAAATATCTTCATTTGTATTTAAAAAAATATCTAAGTATATCGTAAAATATTGCCAAGATAACAAATTTTTCACACGAAATCTCAGCTATCTACTAGCAAATAATACTTTTGGGTCACCGTAATGAAATGCAAAAACGTCAATCATTGATAAATACACTTTCTGTTGCCATTTTTCACACGAAAAATATATATATATATATAGATATTTCAGTTGGGTTTTAATTTGAGAAAGCCTAATATCACGCCAACTGTATAAAATCCTTTATTTTTTTACATAGAATTTCGTTACATAACAGGTAACCCGTAGTGATCTATTATTCCGTTCTCTACATTTTGCTCCTTTTAAATATTTAATCAGTTTCGTCAGTCTTTAAACCTCTTTTTGGTCTTTTTATATATATATAAAAAAAAACTAAATTTTGCCATTTTCTAAATATATGTTGCGAGTTGTGTAAATTAATTATCATCATCGCTTATTGCAGTTTTTTTTATATCTGGTTGTTTTTTAATAATTTTGCATATGACTGTAAATAATATATTTATAAGACCTAGTCATTACATAAATTATTCTATAAATAAAGGCACTCGAGGCCCATAACTTGAACCTGGATATCATGAGGGTTTCATATTATAAAAATATAACAACTGGGCACCAAATTCATCCAAGACCAGGTTCTTGACATGCCCTACGGAAGAACTGTATGTAAAAGGAGCGGGAATTGAACATACAAAACTCGCGTACAAATTAAGATTCAGCTGTTATCATAGAGTCAAAAAAAAGGATCAATAATTTATGTTATAAATGAAACTGATATTCTTTATATTTTTCCTTTTTAAATTATAGAAAGAAATATTATGATAATATCGTAAATTAGGTTTCCCAACAACTTACCAAGCAATGAAAATGAACACACGCTTCTCTTTCGAAACATGTCAAATTATAAATATTACTATATATAGAGAGTTAAAAATTTTTCTATAACTTATACCGGCATTTTAGACGTTTTTTTTTATTTCGAAATATTTGATCGGGCCACGCATTTTCATTATACAGCCTAATCAAAATCGCGCATTACAATTTTACAACTCATAAATAATATATTTAAATCGTTCTGTTTATAATAAAATTTTATTACTATATATCATTCCCTCCATAAACTTGCGCTGCATCTATTCTAATATCTTACCACACATCTATTTTGGGTTTTCGCAATAAAACGAATTTAAAAAAAAAACTATAATCCAACACAAAATGCACAAAAAGGTAACACTACACTACACAGATAAATTGTAAAAAAGATGGTAAATTAATATTG
Organism: Podotricha telesiphe; assembly: GCA_038994665.1. Classification (NCBI taxonomy): domain Eukaryota; kingdom Metazoa; phylum Arthropoda; class Insecta; order Lepidoptera; family Nymphalidae; genus Podotricha; species Podotricha telesiphe. The sequence goes on along the minus strand of JAOYRR010000434.1, from coordinate 1,674,803 downwards.
GTGGTAAAAATAAACTTTTTTTTATTTACCGTTGACACGACTGTACTGTCGCGGTTCCAAACTGAACTGAACCGACGTCTACTTTCGAACTCTCGATTCGACGATTTCTGAATGTACTACACTATGGCATCTTGGTAGAGTGTTGTGTGTATATCGATAAGAATAATCGATTAGATAAATTGTTTTATTTCGTAATGTTAGTATATGTTGAGATTATGTCAGTTATTAGCTGCTGTAATATTTATTTTATTATGATATTAATATATATTGAAAGTTGTATTTTTAATAGGTGAAATGTCATATAATATGTTTTGTACTTTGATCCTTATTTATAATGTTTATTTCCTTTTTTTATTTCAAAAATATAAAATTTCAACGCTCTGATTTTTTAAACCAGTCAGAGAAACGAAAATACTTCCGATATATCTAAACATGTTCCCTCCGTTTACGCTTTCCTTCCGAATTCGAGATTTGTACTAATAGACTATAGACTTATAACAATTAGTTAATTAGTAGTACCTACTCACTGATGTCCTCTGACTTAATAGAGCGCGTCAATGAAAATAATTTTAATGTAATTAATCTCCCGAATAACAATTAAACCCACAACTATTCGTGACAGTCCGACGCTGTCCCACTGCACCACTATGACATTGGAGACAAATTAAGAAATAATAGTTAAATCCTTATTTTAAACAGCTTCAGGTAGGCAGAGAGAACCTAGTGTTAAGATATTCCGTTTCCCACTTTCCGCTTGAATCCTCCAAACATTGCATGTTGAGTGGTTAACGCCGCGCTGAGCATATATTCATATATTTATTATAATGGAAAATATTATTTCAACATTAGCATCTCACTTTACACTGACACGCGCATTACATAAACAAAGATAAAAATATGTATCTTGCAAAGTCTTGCTAATGTTAATGACACTTTTCTAGAACAACACTTTATTCATATTTAAGTTTTATATCGCAATTGGTTTTTTAAATTTGTCGTTTCCTCAATATAAAATTCTAATTCTGAAATGTTAATATTGTACAATGATTGATGAAATAGAATTTAATGGTGAATTTATTTTGGTATTCACTTCATAGGAATTATATATAATCAATATATAGCTAATATTCTTATGTAATCGTCGTTTCGCCACACAGTGGGCACTTCTAGACATAGATAGCTCTTCCCTTAAGATTTCCTTGACGATTGGTTCTGAGCATCCCACATCGTGTTAGGATATAACATACTTGTAAGTATCTGCTTTAAAAAAAAAATTTTCACGCTTTCTAACCCGAAGGTTGTTTAGAAGAAAGCAATAAGACTGCCTTTTTTTTATGTTTTAAATTTGTATTTTTTTTACACATTTTAATTTAACAAACGATTTTGAAACATATAGATATATTATATTTTGTCTGGCCTGAATTTTTTTTAGTTGGCCTGTCAGGCGTATTCACGTTTGTTGATCACAGTTTGTCGGATGGACAATGCATGGCGGGACCCTTAAGATGGCTTACTTGTTATTTTTAGTGCACTCGTACAATATTGATATCCAATGAAAGAGCGCGCTGAGAACAATTTAAAAAAGGTCTAATTAAAGAAAGAGTTAAATTCTGTTTGTAAAAAAAATACTTTTAGTTTTGTTTATTTATATTGTTTAACTTTTGGTTTTTGATTTATCTAGTTAGACAATCTCTTTCAATTGATATTTATTTAGTAATAAATATAAATAAGGGAAATTGCATACTTAATACTCATTTTAGATATAAATTAATTATTTTAGATATATATAAATTAATACGGCTCACTTTAATTATATAATAACTTATTCAAATGCCGTATACATAAGCATTTTTAACAAGCTTACGTCTTGCCATCTCGTCTTCCTATTTTGATCATGTCTTTTGTTAACCAAAATAATATTTTGTATTTACACAAACTCCTCATAGAAAAGGCCATCGTCGGCTGTGGGAAAGCATATGAATGTAACTGCGATTGATTGTGGGTTCAATTCGCGCTGGAGGAATTATGATAATATTTTCATTTCTCCGCTCTGGTAAAGGGGACAAAAGACAAAGTTTTGACGAAAACATAGTTTTAAGACACTTCGTTCTCTCTGACTACGGTGCTATTCGAAAAAAAAACATGAATCTGAAACTTATAAAAATAAAAAAGAAACCTTCAAACAATCGATAAAAAAGTTTACCCAACACTATTCCTGAACCCATAATACACATACAAGTTTGCTGAACACTCACACACACAAAGTAACTAGAGCTTTGAGCTTTTATGTAGCTCAAACGAAAATTGACTTTGAAATCAAGAAAATAGGACTTAAAGTAAAATTTTAATTAATATAGATGACGTAGGACCAGTCCAAATATTAGATTTTTATAGTGTTATCTTGTTTTGTCTTCCTTTTATATGGTATAGAGTAAGATGAGCGTTTAAGATATCAGCCTGTGGGCAGAAAGAAAGGGAAGGTACTTACCATATGTTACGTCTAATATCATAAAGAAATAAGTACATATGAATAATTATTGTTTAAATAAACTAGTATTTTTATTATATTTTGTTGAAAAAATTATAATATTGAATAATAGATATTAAAAATTCTGTGGTCTCCTTAATAGATCTTAAACGAGAAAATAATTTCAATTACATTTTTAGAATAAGTATAAAAATTTTAACGTGGCGGGATTCGAATCCGCGCTATCACTTTTTCTTCAATTCGTTCTCACTCTTTTAAACCGTACAAGCTCTCTAACCACTAAACTTTGAATTTGTAACAATTAGCAATAAAGCTATATGCTTATACAACTTATTTCTATATGTTTTCTAAAATATATTTTTCATATCCTAAGTGTGAGAATAACACTGTAAAAATGTTAAAATTATTTGAATTATATAGTTCTATACATTTGAATAGTCAGCACAAGTATTTTACGTTTTTAAGGTTAAAGGCATTTTAAAAGGACAAATTTATAATAGATATATAAACATAACTTATCCACTTAATAATCCACTAAGAGTATAGAAATCTAGTGTCAAGGCATCCCGTTCTCGAATTTTCCGCTTTTTAAAGATATTATATTATAAATCATAAACTTTGCTTAAATTTATAGTTGTAACTTTTTTATTTCACAAACGCACACCTGTTTGTGTGTGACACGAACTGACAAATAGAAAAGAAACTTTAAAATATATTTTTTAGATTGATAAATGCCCCAATGCTCCCAATAATATTTTTTCTTATATATCTGCAATGTTATATTTTTGTAATATGTACAGATGTTAGTCGCAGCCCGCAACTTTGTTTGAATTATAAAATCCCATAAAATGAAATATAAAAAACCCGTCGTTTTTGTTCCCGTAAAAATTCGAGAAATTCTCTCTTAGTGCTCATGTACACTCCTCAAGGAACTTATACGCAAAATGTTTTCTGTCAGTCATAGATTATTATATAATATTTATTCTTTTCAACACAATAATTTTTTTTTATATATTTTTTTCAATTTCACTTTTTTCCCGCATATTTCTTTTGATACACTCCGTTCTCCATATTCCGCCCGAATTCTAGACATTGTGCGTTGAATGGCAGAACTCAACGTAGCGCTTTGTCTTGTGACCAGAGATGCGAAATAATTAAATCATTGTTTCGATTAGAAATTTAACCCATAACCAATCTTAATTACAGGAATAAGTAGACCAACTTAGCCATTGAAAGAATTGTTCTTTAATACGTTATTAGTTAGCTATACATTTGTTCTTATTCAATTGTAATTTTTTTATTCAGTTATTTGATTTGATGTAAGAAAGTTTAGCTGTATTTGAACCCGCAACTTATATAGCGGCATTTCTATACGGCTGATCCACAAAATAATTAATCATATTCAAACACTGTCATTCAAACACCGTTCCCCCATTCCCATTGTCAAAGTTTTCAACTACAGGTGTCATATAAAATAGCAAAACTTAGTGGAAAATCACTCCGTTTAAAAGATTGTGGAGCTAGGAATAAAGGAAACATGGAGTTCCAACATAAAAAGTAATTTATCAAAATTTTATATATTATTATAGTAAAATTACTTATTTACCGGAACTTCATACAAGGTTACATGCAGTTACATTCTTATCATTCTACGGAAAAAGCCCATAGGTACAGTAATTACTTATACCTACAATAATAAATCTATACTTAAATTGTTTTTGTAAAAATCATCGTCTTGGGTTAATATCCTATTTGGGTAATATTATTAATTATTTGTATATGATTTAATATTAATAAAACATGCACAGTGGAATCAAACTGCCAAACACTTATGAAAGGCTGTATCAAATTGCATCACGCTCCGTCGTTGGATAGTCACAAAAAATGAAATTACAGTCAACGTTTCATCTTTGTTGAATGAACTGAGCGTAAATTATACACTATATATTGTTTCTGGACAAATTGTTTTATATTGCTTAAAGTTTCTTGACGACACCATTGTAGATCGTAGTGCAATAAGTGAACTTAATAGTTGTGGGTTCTAATCAAAATATATATAATGTTTAAAAAATATATCACGTAATACATATTTTACAAAACATAAAACAATTTTAAACGCAGCGGGCTTTTTATAAATTATATTTTTTTATTATTTTTTGTAAATTTTTATACATTTTCTAAAATATGTTTTTCAAGTTCCTAAGTGTGTGAATAACACTTTATTATGTTCAAAATATATTACATAATTTTAGATTAATATATGTATCTGTCGCATTCAGCAGAGCCAACGACCCCGTGTAACACTAGAGGAGCTACAAATGTGTTGCCAGCCTTTACGGCACCCATGGCGTATCGACCTGGAACGCTGTCGCTGGTAAGCCATTCCACAATTTAAAAAAAGAATTTCCTACAAAACCGCACAGTAGTAGGGTGCCACTTATCCAGATGGTGGGGATGGTATTTTTTTCAGTCTGTTAGCTACTGTGCGCTCAGAAAATGTAGCGACATGGAACAGGTCAAAAAGTTCCCTAGAACACGCCCCGTGATAAATAATAATGAGTAGTAAATTTAATTAATGTAATCATAATTAATTAATTAATTTTAAGCATGTGTAAAATACTGAAAATTCTAAATTGTAAGATTTTATTAAGTATCAAAACACTCCATTCCCCACTTTCCGCCCAAATCCGAAATATTGCATGTTGAGTGGTGCAACCCAACGCTGCGCTACGTCTTGTGCGCCATCAGTGCAGAGAAATCAAAATAATTAAAATATAATCATTTCCCTGTCCGATGGGTTCGATGTCCTGTAGACATCGAACCCATAACAATTAGCATACACAGTCAGACGTATTCACACTGGGCTACAATGGAAATAGTATGAGAAATGCTGAATTTCAATATAGCCAAGCTCTACCAAAATTACCTATAGTTCAGTCTATGACATTATACTGTTAAAATAACAAACAGCGGAATATAGGTAATCATGACTGTGGGAAATTATTTTAGTTTATGCATCATTTGTTTTGATATAAACGCTATTTAGGTCTTAGCATACCTATTGGAAATCCCTTCAGTTCTAAAATATAAACCACAATGGCAAAAATTCATAAAAATTATATATATCTTAAAATACTATGTGAAATATTTTGATATACTTGTGTTGTTAATTTAGTAATGCGTTTGTATTTTGTTTATTAGCTTTTCCCCAGAGTGGGAATCAAACCCACCACCTTATTATTATTATCATATCCTTGACCTGTATTTATCTGTCAATGTTTATAAGAAAACCTTTAAAATGCTAATAAGAAAATTTGCTTGAAAATTTGCACTAGTTTCCGATGACAGTACAATATTTTCATACCACGTTATTTAGTAACCATGATTATAACAAAATAATTTTAAGCGTGTTTATTTTAATTTTTGGCTTAATCTGTAACGTAAATTTAAAAAAAAAACAAAATGATCCTATTATTTTTTTTTAGTTTAACGCATTTTCCCTCATAGCAGGGTACTCAGAGAAAACATAGTGTCAAGACTCTCCGTTGTCCGAGTGCCCAAAATCAACACTGCATTTACAGTCCCGCTGTCCCACTGCGCCACAGTGTACACCCCCCTCTTTTTCATACATGCACTTCCGTTACGAACAGAAAAACAAAATGCGAACATGTTATATATATATATATATATATATATATATATATATATATATATATTATATATATATATATATATATATATATATATATATATATATAATTATACATGTAGCTGCGGTGTGCGGTTATATTCATTCACGAGTAAATACCTAAACCGTTTCCTTAAGAGAAAATTAGTCATAAGTTGGACGTGGCACTTGCATTCATAAAGTATATGAATTGTTTGTTTTTCTTAGTTACTTACGATGAACTCGGTACCTATACGCTAGTCATATTTTTCTAGAAAATAACAAAGTTTGGCGGTTTTATTTGGGTAAAGCCTTAAAATAATACTTAATGATTTCATCATATTTATATGTGATGATGCCAATGTGGGCCAGCGTCTGAGTGGCTGACTGTAAACGCGGTCCGATTCGCGGTGTTATTCGATGTTGGGTTCGATTCTCATTAAAACGGTATAATTATGTGTAAAAAAAAAAGTATTATTTCTAGACAAGGCAAAATTTGGCACTGTACATAATACATTTAAAGACACTGTAAACGCGACGGTTCGATCCTCGCTTGTGGAAATGATTGAATTAAAATCATTTTCATTGCCCCGCTCTGATAAGAAAAAGCACGGCTTAAGGTTATGTAGGAGAATATAGTGTCTTCACACTAAGTTCTCTCTGCCTGATAAATGGAAAACTAAGTAAAGCTGAAAAAAAATAATCTCTTCTCAATGGAAAAAAAAATAAGAACGCAATAAATAACGTTATGTCATTAGTTTATAATGAAAATAGCTTAAAGACGCCGTCATGACCCAGTTGAGACATGACTGACTTCAAGTAGCACATTAATTTATATTCATGCATATAATTTTAAAACAATTATAACAAATTTTCCGATTAAGAAAACAGTGTATCTATAACGGCTAAATAAATATAAATTCAAAAATATGAGAGGATAAAATAACTGAGGCCATCGTGGCGCAGTGAGGCAACGTCTAAAGTAAGCGATATTGGTTGTGGGTTCGATTCCCACTTGGGGGGTTATTATATTTAAATTATACTAATTTCTCAGCTCTGGTATAGGTATAAGGCAAAGGGAAAAGAGAAAGAGAAGAGAGAGTGTGTATTGAAACTAGGTCCTATCTGACTATCCTGCTATGCCGAAAAAAGCTTAAAGCTTTTTAACATTTTAAAGTGTTAATCACACATTTGGCAAATTGAAAAACGTATTTTTATAAAACGTATAAAAATATAAACGCATCGGGATTTGAAGCCGCGAATCTTGGACGGTTTCCAAGAGGCGCAGGTTTGTTCGCCATGGGCTCAGGAGTGTTATGGGGCGGTAGTTCTTAATAAGGCTTTATCACATATCGCATTTTTGAAGAATAATAGTACGACACCCCCTGCTCCATGCCTCCGGTTTAATGCCATTGTGAAGGATAGAATTAAAGAACCTCGCTAAGTTTAGCAAAACAGGTGTACCTCCTGCTTCGAGAAGCTCTGCGGTTATTCCATCGTCTCCCGGAGCTTTGTTGTTCCTTAGTTATCCGAGAGCTATTCTAATCTCGCCCAAATTAATATCAGAAAGCTCACCTGATAGGTGGCCGTTGAGTCTAACTTGCGGATCATCCGCGCTGTGGGACAACGGTGGTTGTAATTTGGTAGACTACAAGTCTCCAGAGACATTTTCGATTTCAGTGAGAATTGCTGGCTTTGAGGCGACAGTGTTTCCTTGTGAGTTTCTGAGTTTTGTCAGATGACAACAGGAGGTATGTAACTTGGCTATAATACTATATTTTGATGTTATTTGAAATAATTCAAACAATTATTTGAAAGAGAAACTTTTTTTTATATATTAATCGATTGTCATTTAAAATTAATCCTTTAAAACTTAAAAAAAAAAACATTAAAATTATCATTAATAACATGTGATGTGTCCATGATATGACAACCTGCCAAATAAATCTTCCAATCGTCCAAAGTATTTCCAGTCATCTTCTAATATAAGCTTCTTCTGTATCAATCAATGTAAGAAAATCTTAATATATCTATATTTTGACCTTTGCTTTCAAATTTGCACTCGTGTCCGGTTCCGATGATAATACAACATTTACATAACACAAACTTAATGTCAGTTTAGGTCGACTATGCTAACATTAGATTAAAATGAATCTAATAAAAGAAATGAAGCTCTTTAAAATTAAGCATGAAACGTGAATTACTTGCAATCATTGAATAAAGAGAACCAAATTATTTCATAAAAAACTTATTTATAAAAAAAAAGACATATTTAGAAAACCTTTCCTTTATTATTCCTTAGTGTGCGAATAACACTTTAAAAAAAATTAACAACTTATTTATAGTAATTAGTTTTTTATTGAATTAAAAACAAGTATTTAACAAATTATGCTTTCCTTCATTGACACTAGGCTATTTAGGGACAGTCGAAGATAAAAAGTACATAATAAGTAAAAAAAAATACCTATCGTGCCTTAGTGAAATTAAAAGATGGGTCATCAAAGAAGCTGTATGAAGTCATAGACATCAATACGTGACATCAATCTCTATGACTCATATTATACATTATATGACACATCGTCTAACGCATAGAAATAACAATATAATAAATTAATTCATTTACTATTAACATTTTTTTCTAATCATTTTATTTATTACATCGTTAATTTGCGTTTTAAATTTTATATATATTTTTTTCTATATATTTTGTATAACCATCGACTGCGTTATCTCATGAGTAATTTTTCTTTTTTTTTCAGCTTCACGCGTTTTCGCACATAGCAGGGCAGTCAGAGAAAACCTTATATCATTTTAAAATTATGACCATAGTATTTTTCTAAAATAATCATTTTAAATCACAAAAATAACACGGATTCATTTTTTTTTTTAATATTTTTAAAGCGTTATTCACCCAATTAGGATATGAAAAAGATTTTAGAAAAACGTATTTGATCGTCTTGATAAAACTTGAGAACAGTTGGGCCAATTTAGCTAGTTTTGGTTTCAAAATATTTTTAGACGTCCAAGTAAGGTTTCAAAGGTCAAAAAATATAAAGAAATTTTACGTAAAATAATAAAATAACTAAATTCGGAAATTAAATATTAAGCAAGGAAAATAGCTTAGAGTATGAAATATTATAAGGCCTAGCATGAGTAAAATTCAGCCGCGTAATTTGACGATATATAATAATTTATACATTGAATAGTCTAGGCCGATCATGTGCTCTCTCAATGAATAGTTATTATTTTTCTAATAAATTTTCCGAACACACTATAAATATATATTTGGCCTGTCCTCGCGAATGAAAATTTTTTGTTTTGTGTTTTTTTTTTATTTTTATTGAATTTTGACACATTATTTAATTCTGAGACGGTACGGAGATCACCGGGTTAGCTAGTTTGTAGTAGGACTAACTGTAACTAACAAAATTTTTAAGGAAATATTGTTACTAACACACTAATTGTTTTCTATGGATGTAAATCTAAAATAATAATTTTAATTTGATTTATTTATTTATATTAATAACTTAAATTTCATTTAGTTTTTAACATGGCGTAAATGGCATGGAAGACGGGAAACAAAGTACCTTAAAACTACGATCAGTGTTCCTGTCCTATAAAGAAAAGCATATGCTGATTTTTTATCCTGAAAAAAAAAGAACATAGCTTTACTAAGAACCCAACATTTATTTTATCAATTCTCATTACTTCAAGATTAAAAAACGGTCTTCTTTCTTCCATGACATACTACTATAACAAGAGCCTATGCACTATTTAACATTGAAAGTAATTGTTGAAGTTCGATTGCATTACCATGTTTCAAACTGTACCGTATGGTCCATACAAAGTTTGCAACAAAGCTACTATTTGTAAGTAACAAAGTATTGTAGAATATGCTTCTTGGAAAATATTGACAATTTCAATCATGCGGAGATGTAAATTCTTACCGTTTATAAATAACCATTTGTCACTCAGCATATGTTTTTTATATGAATAGAGGCCATCGTGGCGCAGTGGTATAACTTCTGATTGTGGATTCGATTCCCATTCAACGGAATCATCATAGTTTAGAGGCCGGCAACATCTCTGTAGCTCTTCTCACGGGGTCGTTAGTGGCGGTTATGACTTACCATCAAGTGACCCGAACGTTCGTTCACATTGTCTAAAGAATAAAATAAATATATATATATTTTACATTTCTCCGCTCTGTTGAACGATGTTGAGTCCCGCCACTCAAGACACAATATATTTAATTCTCCCTGCCTACCCTGCTATGCGCGAAAAATTGCCAAATAAAAATAAATAACGAAATGAAAATAAATTGTGAAACGAAAATATATATACACAATACCCTACCTGCGAAAAAAATTATACTTCTAAGTTTTATATAAGTTTTTGCCCGCTGCTTCCCAAAAGATTGTGAATAGGCGCAACCACGTTAAAAAAATATTATATAAATTATTATTCAAGTTCAACATTTATAGCATTTTCCTAGATCTCCATACTGCCTGAAATCGAGATATTGCGTATTCAGTGGCAGATTTCAACGCCGCGTCATGTCTTCGCGTCATTGTCTAATAATTCTCCCGAGTGTACGTCGCACCCGCGTACAATCGTTTACAGTCAAACGCTTTTCCACATACGATGATATATATTTTTTTTAATAAAAGAAATATTAAAAATATAAATATATTTATTTTGTTAACATTTTTTAAAGTGTTATTCCCACACTAAGGAAAGCGAAAAAGACATATTTAGAAAACGTATAAAAATTGAAGAACGCATGAATGCATGGCTTAGCGGTCAGAGCCTTGAACGGTTTTCAAGAGGCGCAGGTTCAAATCCCGCTGCGTTCAAATTTTTATACGTTTTCTAAATATGTATTTTTTATAAATATATTTTTTCGTATTTTTTATTATTTAATAATGAAACACACGTTACTGCACGTAATTAGTTAGCCACCTAAGTACCGACGTACATTAAAAACCATGACACTTGACGCTCATTTCATTGAAGTTGTAAGCGAGACCCAGTTTCCTTGTTTAACTATCACTGTAATGTTATCTCGTGACCTTAACTGCAATTAATTTCAAACAACGCTGTGTCAAATGTAAAAATAGAAAAGGAAAACTTAAACTACATTTCCACTACATTTTCATGGTCGTTATGAAGTTGAGATAAGTTTAACTAGTACTTTGTACATGCTTTACGCTATTTCAGAATAGAAAAGTATGCTGGGAGTTACTCCGAATTTGAAACATTGCATCTTGAATGGCAGAACTCAACGTCGCGCTTTGTATTACCCGAGCAAAGATCAGATTTTTAAATGATGGTTCACAATTCGTAAGCGGGTTCCACGAAAATTTCGATAGTAAAGAACTAAAATGTTAATCTGTCAATGAAGGCAGATAATATTTTAAGAAGCTCAGCGACTGTTACTTGTAAAAGCTTGCATATTACATATTCTGTTTAACCTGTCGAGAGTTTGTTTTATGAATATGGTAGCAATGTAGCAGGCGTCCACCGGAACCAGCTAAATGAAAAAAATCGTCTATGGAAAAAAGACTGGGAAGCTTTGCTCTAAATTAGTAAAAAAATATACACACTACAATGTGTTTGACATATACTTTTGTACAACATACACGATGCTAAGTCATGAAAGAAAAAAATTGAACCCACTAATGTAGCCATAATTGCTTTAAATTAAAATATAAATATTAAATTAATATGTTTTCAATAAAATGATTTATATACAAAAACAAATATTTAGAAAACGTATAAAAATTGAAACTCAGCAGGATTTGCATGAACGCATAGCTTAGCGGTCAGAGCGCTTGAACGGTTTTCGAGGTTCCAATCCCGCTGTGTTCAAATTTTTATTATTTTTCTAAGTATAGTAAAAGAATGTTAAAAAATATTTATATGCAATTATTCATAATAGGTATGTTTATTGCAAAACAAAAGACGCATACAAGTGATCTAATTCTCATTGACATTGTGACCTCACGATTAATTAACCGTTTCATTCATATTAACATATATTATATTGTTCATTGTGGCTATCGTAGCGCAGTGGGACAGTGTTTGACTGAAATCGCGATTGGTTGTGAGTTCGATTTCCACTAGGTGGAATGATAAATTTTAATTACTTTCATTTCTGCGCTCTGGTGAACAAGACAAAGCGTACCGATGTCTCGAATTCGGGCGGAAAGTGTAGAACGGAGTGTCTTGGTAATAGTTTCTTCTGACTATTTTTATAATTTTTTTAAAGTGTTAATCACATACTTAGGAAATTGATAAACATATATGTAAATGTTAAAAACATATAATAAATAGCATTCTCTCTTGCCAAACGATTGTTCGTAGAATAATCTTTGGGTAGCAGAAATTTGTAAAAATCTCTCTACAGAGATGCTAACAACAAATATAAGTTGTAATAAGCGTATAAAAATTTCGACGTAGCTGGATTTAGAACGCATGGCTTAGTGGTCCGAGCGCTTTTCAAGAGGCGCGGGTTCAAATCCTGCTGCGTTCAAATTTTTATACGTTTTCTAAATATATGTCTTTCTTTCTCACTACCCTGGTATGCGGGTAAAAGCGTGAAGCTGAAAATATATTATATTGTTTTATTGGCGTTGACGCTGTCGTGGCTCAGTTTAGACATGTTTGAAAAAAGAAAGTATACAGCGAATGTACAATAAACATAAAAAAATATATAATTACATTATTACGTAAAAGAAAAACTTTAGATACCTTGTAACGTAAATTGTGCGAACGAAGAATTATAAAATTAGACACACTTTAAGCTTATATGAACTAAAAGTACATAGAGTCAATATTTTTCATAAGAATTCATTAAACACATCTTAAATTAATCAAATAAATATTACACACATTACTATGTGTTTGGCATACACTTTTGTATAATTTGTGGTTAAGGACCCTAAAATGTCAAATTTCCACATCCAGTAATTTCAGTGGTGCGTTGACTCTGTCAATTCCGGAAGAGTTTTATATAAATATATTGATATTAATTTACCAGTATTAGTCACCAGTCTAAATATTAAATGCATGTGTACAAATTTGCAATCATTGCAGCGGCTATACCTTTGATATTTATATACGGCGTGTCAAATAGCATGCCTCGCCATTTAAACTCAGTTATCAGTATATGCATTGTATATTAATGATAAATCCAATGCATATTAAATAAATGTGAGCTAATATTTGTACCACACTCGAAGTTTTTTGAATCTGTTGAGAAGTAATAAAAAGAAACATTTTTAGTAGTACATCGAACTACATTGATCGCATGGCTTAGTGGTCAGACCGCTTGAGCGTCTTGCAAGAGGCGTGGGTTCGAGTCTCGCTGTGTTTAAATTATTATACGTTTTCTAAAAATAATTTTTAATTTTCTAAGTGTCTGAAGTTCCTAATAACACTTTGAAACATGTTAAAAGTTTGCAGTTATGGTAAATATATAAAAATAACTTAAAATATAATTTTTTTAACATTTTTTAAAGTGTTATTCGCACACTAAGGAAATTGAAAAAGACCTATTTAGAAAACGTATAAAAATTTTGAACGCAGCGGGATTTGAATCCGCGCCTCTTCAAAAGTTTTCTTTAAATATGTATTTAACTTAAATATACCTGAATTTTATGTAACCGGTTCAAAATTAGAAAGATCTTACTAATTCCGCCTTGCCTTTCAAATAAAAACTTGCTAGAAATAAACTGATTATAGTTTTAAACATGCTGAGATCTTTTAATACATTAAGTTAATTGTATTTATTATATTAAAAGTATTTTGATTTCTTATTATTATTAATTTATTATTTCAAAGCCTTAAATGCCGCGACGCGGTATGAACCAAAAGCTTAAAACGGCAAGAACTATTATAATACATAATTTCATTTTTTTTATCTCTCTCTCAACGCCACGCTTTGTCTATCTTTATAGCAGAGCATAGAATTGAAAATACACATCCCCTCGAATGGGTATCGAACTCACAACCATTAACGTTTACAGTCAAAAACTGTCCCACTGCGCCACGGTGCCGTCATAAATTAGCAAAAACAATGAGGAAATTACTTTGAAATAAAAAAAATAACAGTAATCGCATTGCAATGTAAAAATACTCAGCGTATTATTTATTTTAAATAGAACGCGTGTATCGACATATTTCGTTTAATTTATTACTTATGCTTAACAATGGATCGTCTATTTAATATGTAAAACGCGGCTTTGAGGCGCCAAATACTACTAGCCTAGAAAAGGTAAGTTTTTATAGTCCTTCGAAGAAGTTTATGAAAGTTAATGAAAATATTTTGATGTTAATATTTCGTTATAGTGTGAAGCTTCGTATTTAAATTGTTGTCGCTAATAAATTATTATGATATATGGTCATATTGAGGCCACATGCAAAAAATGTGCTGCCATTGTACGTATCACACCCGCTGTAAGAAAACTGACGAGCAGAAAAATACAATAAAAATACATTATTTTGGGTTCCATTACATTAATAAATGGGACATTTACCTAGCTGTGCCCACGACTTCGTCAGCGAGGAATTCTTAAAACAAAGTATTTTTATTAAATCACCTATCTAATATATAAAAGCAATGATAGTCTTGTCAAAATCGGTCCATTCGTTCCATAGATTAACCGGAACTAACAGGCACTTCAATTTTGTTTATTTGTATAGATTATATAGGTATCGCGTATAACTGGTAAACGGCAATCAAGCACCAATATTTTTAGGTTGCTATCTGCATGGATTGGAATACAAATAGCCACTCAAAAACTTAACGCCATCGCGGAATAATGGGAACGTGTGTAACTAAACGTGGAAATTATAAATTTAAAGAAATATTTACTGTACACGGGTTTTTACCCGATCCAAAGAGTATCTTAAATGATAGATATGGCATAATAGTACTTATATCTATAATGATAGGCTAATAGGCACTGACTAGGTGTCCTAGTAAACGTGAACACGCATTCATTGGTTTGGACATTAAATATATACATAACAAGGTAGTCAGAGAGAACCTAGTGTCAAAATACTCCGTTCTCTACTTTCGCCCGAAATTGAGGCATTGCGGGTTGAGTGGCGGGACACAATGCCGCTCTTTGGCTTTAGTACAATAAGAAATGAAAAGTAACGTGTATTGGAAACATATATTTTTTGTTTATATATATAGTGAAGTGAAGAGAGTGTACAAAAAAATAATTTATAAATATTGGTGAATATTAAGTTCTACTAGAAAATATTAAGATTATCCGTAGTACAAACTTTTCTATTAACTTATAGTAATTAAATAATCCTTTAGTGATTGAATAAATTTTATAAGTAAATTTTATTTATATTAACACTCCTGAAATTAGACTTTGAAATGAAAAACAAAAACAAGAGATAAAAATTGAAAAATAAACTTTTTAATAATTTTAATAATAATTAAAAAAAATTACGACCTAACATTATTACATCTGAGGCCGCTTTGATGTCTAGGAAACAAAAGTAGCCACTTCCTGTTGATGATGTCACCAATCGCATATTCAATTAGCAAAAAAATATCAATGTAACGAATGTACACCACAAATTTTTATGTTTATTTCCTGTTACGTGAACCCATTTATAATTATTTCTTCCCAATATTTTACTAAATAAAAATCGTTTCCTTTTTACAAAGTCAAAATAATGAGATAAATGGTGGGTTTTTAACTACTGTAACCTTCTATAGGTTACTGACGCAATGTGACAGCGTCTGACTGTAAACGCGATTGGGCTCGAATCCCACTCGGGGGAATCCTGCTCTCCGCTCTGGTACATAAGACAAAGCGACACCAGATTGTCTCTATACTATACTAGCCTGCTATACGGGAAAAAATGTGAAAATGCTTTACTTGTGCTTTTTTATAGAATTAGTACTGAATGAAAAAATTCTAAGAATTTTTATTATTACCCATTTTATCGTTACAATAAAACCTTAAACAGGCCATTAAAGCGGTCATGAAATCATCGCCATAGTAACAATGTGAGTCACCGTTATACATTTAGCACGACACGCGTTGCGTTTTTGGTACGTCCCGTATAGAGACGTGTCTAACATACGAATTAAAGAAATTACTAATCGTATTTACTACTATATAATTTCATTCATTCCGTTATATAATGAAACGTTGTATGATAGTCGTTTAGTTTTTAATATTTAATATAAAAATATTTAGATAAGATAAATTAGAATAAAAAAAATGATTAAAGTGTTAAGTGTCATTTTATTTAAATATTTTGCATTTATATTAAGTATTTTAAAATTTCACAACGAATATTTGAATTAGCGTCCTCTTCCCTAACAAATTTTGCGTTCACATCCCGCCACAATTCTATACGACACTAGTAGAACTCAATACCTGTAGATTTTTTTTATTATTCATTGATCACTTAGAATTAACGTGAGAGGATGCTGGTTTTTTTATATTTTTTTTACATTTTTATTTTTAAAAAGCCCCTTCAGGTAAACTGAATTCAATTAATATTTTGATACCTTCCAGTTTATTGTTACTTTAAATTTAAAATAAACTATCGTAATAAAACTAATAAATTACACTGTTGTACGGTTAACGGCAAAGTAGTATGAATTAATAAATCTTCACAACTGTCTTATAAATTTATAAGAAACTTATATTTTAGCTAAAAAATAAAAGGTGAATATAATAAAGTCACTAATATCCTTTTACTGTCGTTGTATACTCGTCGAAGGTATATTGCGCTTACTGCTGCACTTAAGATAGCAATTAGTTGCAAACTAATCTTGCGGATTATAAAAACTAAAATTAAGTTCATTTGTTTAACATTATTTTTAAAGTGTAATTCACACACTTAGGAAATTGAAAAACATATATTTAGGAAACTTATAAAAATTTGAACGCAGCGGGAATTGAACCTGCGCCTCTTGAACAGTTCGAAAGAGAAAGAAATATATGTTTTTAAGTTCATTTGTATTCATAACAATTACGCCACTACATTAATAATTATGTACTTGCTACAGCATCTACTTTTATTTTTCCTTATTTAAATATTTATTTACAACAATTTTGTGACTGACAGAAAATGCACAGCCGAAGCTACGGAGTAAAGATTTATTCTGAAATGTAAACATTGTAGACATACAGTAAATTCCTTAGAGAGTGTAGGGACACTAAGAATCTCGCCAAAATTTCTACAACGAAAAACGTCATTTTCCGTTGTATAGTCGAAACTACAACTTGTAAACTGCATGCTACGGAAGTTTTGCACAGCAATCGTAAATCACTTAAAACATTATTAATCCTCTAAATGTTAATAATTACACCAAAATATATATGTTTTTTTAAATTTAATATGTTTTTGTTTTATGAGTCGTTTTAAAAGCTGTCAATTTCGACACTGTACAATACTAATGTCATTATGACGTATTTACGATCTCGCTGTCAATTTTTAAATGATAACATTTGTACGACCTCGGCGACTTACTTGGAAATTGGACTTTGTCCGGTTATAATAATTTTTTTATCGTTATTTAAGTGTTTATAACTTATTATTAGTGATTTAAAATATAATATCACGTTTAAATATGTCTTTATGTAGCAAATCTATGTTTTTGTTTAGATACACAAAATTATCACCCGGTAAGTGATTTGCTTATAGAAATTATTATAATCAATATTTAAAAGAATATGTTAATGTTTTTAGGTGAAGTTATTACTTATTCTTACTATTCTTAAATACTTATTTTAAATTAATGTACAACGTTTTGCAAGTTTCTTCAATTGTTCCTCTTGTTTATATTTTTTCTACCAAGACACATTAATATAGTATTTTTATTTTCTTATATGGAAAATAATTAGGAATACACTTATACATTTTGAAGCCAGACATTAAGCAATATAATTTAATGTGTTTATAGGTGTAATTTCTAAATTATTATACTCTTCTAATCCTGCCGTACCTCAGTTTGAAACACTAGCTATATCTGTGCCTAAGAAGAATGTGTTCCATGTAGAACTAAACCGTCCGAAGCAAATGAATGCCTTTAACAAAGTTATGTGGAAGTGAGTATCATACGATAAGCAAACATATATGTTTTAAAAGCTACTTGAAACTCTCTTCTAAGGAAAGAGGTAGGGAATTTTGATTGAAATCTAAGAACAATGTATCAATGATGCTCATGGAAGGTAATGTTAAAAGCATGAATACCCCCAGAGGGCATGTATGAAGATGTTAATGACAGTGGATGAGGCGAAAGAAGTATGCAGATGTATTCTCTCTGACTACCTCACTAAGGATAGACCGTGAAGCTAAAAAATATGTTTTAAATGTAATAATTTTGTTGTGTTAATAAACTAACTTACTTAAATTATCTTTTAAATATTGTAGTTTTTTTTTTGACTTGAGAGATGCCATATACTTAGCTACTACACTCTTTAATATAATAATTATATATAAATTGAAACCGCAACCATCCTACATACAGTTAAATACTTGCCCATTGCACTATAATGGTGTCAATTTATTTATTGTATTATTTGCTATTCCTTTGTATTATATATTCTTTATTGCACTTAAATAAAAAACCAATACAACTTACATTACAGAAATTAAGTTAGCAACAACAGTTAGGTAAAAAAATAATTTATCATAAACATATGTTAATTCATGCTTTTTGCTTACAAGATAGTTTTTTCTTAGCTATCTCACTATATCATTTTAAGATACCACAAGTTAATGTGGAAAAGCATACTTAGGTAACATAAAGTAGCTTCATGCAAAGCAAAACGTCTTTTTCTGGCATAACAGGGAATTTAGAGAAAACCATTATCCAATTCCACCTGAAATCGAAGCATTGTGTGTTGATTGGCGGAACTTATAACCGCGCTTTATCTTAGTATAGTGGAGAAATAAAAATAATTTTAATATAATCCTTTCTCTGAGTGGGTATCAAACCCACATTCGTACTTACAGTTCCCACTAGCACTAGCTCCACTGCGCTACGATGGCTTTTCTTAGGTTATTTATACAAAATAATTCTTTTCAGAGAACTAAATGACTGTTTCACATCACTAAACGATAATTCAGAATGCAGAGCTATTGTTTTGACTGGAAGCGGGAAGCATTTTACTGCAGGTTTGTTTTAAATACTAGTAGTCGCCCTTTTTCGGTTTTCTTGTACTTTATGGTCCTTGTCATACTATTCTATAGTATTCTTAATGTTTTATTATTGATTCTTATTTAAGCTGCGTCCCTGTATTTTATAACTGCATGCAAACAAAGTTACGGTCTACAATTCGTAGATGACAATTCTAATATTAGATTTGTTATCATTAAAAATATTGTTGAGAAACGTCATTTTTGTGGGTTCGGTTCCCACTCGGGGGAATGATATTTAAATGTTTTTATCTACATCTCTGCTAAGACAAAGCGAGTAGAGTCTACTTAATATATGTTGATATCGATAATACATTGAATAATAATTCAAGCGTTCTTATTTTCTACAACATATTTTTTATAAATTTACTTAAATTTGTTTTTTTATGATATAATAAATAATTATTAATTCAAGGTATCGACTTTAACAGCCTTCTAGAAGAAGAGCAAAAAGCGCAACAGTACGACGACGTGGCGCGGAAGGCGCGCGTTTTTCAGAAATTAATTACCCATTGTCAGGTACGGTACAACACAGCTTGTTTTTTATTTTCATACAGAAAATTAGACGTTACATTATTTTTATTTAAAACAAGCCGTGCCCGCAACTTTGCCCGCGTGGAATTCTTAAATAGAAGTAGCCTAAAAAAGTGACTCCTTATTACATCAGCTATCTGCCAGTGATATAGTTCCGTCAAAATTAGCGGTTCCATATATAAGCCGGAACAGACAGATAAAAATCGTAAAAAAAAACATTTTGGTATATGTATCGTGTATCATATCGTGGGTACATATGCATTTAGTTAAAATATAAATATTAATATAATATCCTTTCGGGACTACGAGAATAAAGAAAATATACTTATACTTGTTATAGAATATACTAGAAAGCGAAGAACTAAGTGTGTGTGACATTGCCACACAGAAAAAGTCATAATTATTTAAAAATATGTATAAATTTTACGTTTCCAGGATGGTATAACAGCATTAGAAGATTGTATTAAACCAATCTTGGCGGTGGTGCATAGTGCCTGCGTTGGTGCTGGTGTGGATCTTATAACTGCGGCTGATATGAGGTGAATTATTTTATTCACCTTTCTTGCATGCATAGCGGAGAGAACCTAGTTGAGTTCCGCCAATCAACACGATGTCTCGGATTCGGGCGGAAAACGGAGAACGAAATGACTAGGACACTAGGTTTTCTAAGTGGGAAATGCCGTGAAGCTAAAAAAAATTAAGCGACCTAGTGTCAAAGCACTCGCACTTCGTTCTCCGCTTTCCGTCCAAATTAAAGACATTGCATGTTGACGTGTGAACTCAAAGCCTTATTTTATCTTCTAAAACGGTAAAATGAAAATATTTTTTTTAATTATTGTTATATTAATACGTGAAGGAAATACCTTGGAGAAAGAGTTCAGAATGCTAATATATTTTTAAAGTTATAAATTGGAAATTAATAAATTAATAAATTATATATTACCTTTAATACCATGTGTTTAACATATACGTTTATATATAGCGACATACACGCTGCCAAGGCAACGCGTTAAAATAAGAACGCTTGTTGACGCGTCAACGGGACACCTAGTATAATCAAATCGACAACCCACAAGTGGGGGATACTACTATTGTGTTACAGTCACGCTTTGTTCCACTGCGCCACCGTGTCCTTAATTTGTTGACGATTTTTCTACACCTTTTTTTAATTTATTTGATGAACTTTAAATTAAATTTATCAGTTTAACCATTAATCTATATTAATTAAAATAATCATATGTTATAAGTATTTATTTTTAACTAGCGACCCGCTCGCGGCTTCGCCTGCGTAAACTACATGACTAAACTATTTAGTTTTTCACCCGCCCGCGTTCTCAATTAAATTATAAACTTTGCTTAAATTTAGAATTTAAATAGCTGTAACCTTTTTATTTGTTAACTGATTGAAATCATATAAGCACTAAATGTTAAGGGACATTTGCCACAATACTATAGTAAAAAATGCAGAAATTGCTGTTTCTGAGATTGGCGTGCAAAAACAAACAGAAAAAAACAATTCACTTTTAACAGTTACATTTTCATGCCTTTTTTCGCGTAGCAGAGTAGTCAAATAGAACCTAGTGTCAAAATACTCCGTTTAAATTTCAAATCATCATTTCCCTTAGTGGGAATCATACCCACAACCTATCGCGTTCACAATCAGGCCTTATTACGTCGATCAAATTATAGCTAAGAAATTATTAATATTACTTTCAGATATTGTACAGAAGACTCGTGGTTTCAAGTGAAAGAAGTGGATTTGGGTCTTGCAGCGGATGTTGGCACTTTGCAAAGGCTTCCTAAGGTATATTGTCGACCGGCTCGCGGCTTCGTCTGCGTATACTACACGACTAAACTATTTCGTTATTTCGTTCACCCGCGTTCTCATTTAAATCACACATTTTGTTTAAATTTTGTAGTCAAAACTATATTTAAATGGGTTATGCTGTTTCTCAGATTAGAAAATTGAAAATAATTATTTTAGGTTCCATTGTATTCCATTGTATTCGTAAATGCCCCTATTATATTTTTTCTCATATACCTTCCATGTACAGATAACCATCAATTACTTTTTTATTATATGTATAGATATATTATATTGTAGCATAGCGTCTGTACTACTGGTGGTGGGTTCGATCCTCGTGGATCCTTGTGGACACGATTGTATGAAAATAATTTTCATTGCCCCGCTATGATAAGAAAAAGCTCGGCTTTAAGCTACGCCACTCAACACGCAATATCTTGAATTCGTGCGGAAAATGCTTATATGGATACAATTTTTTTAGCTTCAGGCTTTAGCCCTAGGCCTCCTCTTTACACACGCCCTTCTCCCTCCGGGGCGTCCTCGTGCTTTTCACATCCTAAAATGGTAACCTCCATTTTCTTGCCAAACCAACCTAGACCTTGATGGATCACGTCTCTCGTGAACCCCTACGGGGGGGGGGGGTCAACCGAGGTCCCCCCCTGTCTCTCTTACCGCTCACCTTTGCTTCATATATCTCAATATGTAAATATTCCTTTTATATTTTACAGGTAGTCGGTAATACTTCAATTGTAAGAGAATTATGCTTCACTGCTAGAAAATTACCCGCAAAAGAGGCCTTGGAACTTGGCTTGGTCAGCAAAGTGTTTAAGGATAGAGAGAGGTTACTTTTTATTAAACTTTATTAGTGTGTTGGCACTTTTATATATATATATATATATATTTATATATATTTTATTGATCGAGGCCGTCGAGTGCAGTTGGACATGATTGGTTGTGGCTTCGATTCCCACTCGGGGTTATGATTATATTTAAGTTATTATCGTTTGTCTGCTCTGGTGGCTAAAGCGCGGCGTTGAGTTCTGCTACTCAATATGTCTCGATTTCGGTCGGAAAGTGGAGAACGGGGTGTCTTGGGAAGAGCGTGAAGCGGGAAAGGAATAAAATGGTTAGTGTGTTGGTTGGTACAACTTCATTTATTGACGGCGAATATAAAAATAGGCAAAGATTTATATCTTAGTGATAACTAATCTATTTTTACATATTATAAAGATTAGATTACTAAAACATGAAATGTGAAAAAAGTTAAGAAATTAAGGCAAGTATAAAAAACAATATGTAGTTTGCAATCATATTGCATGTTGGAGCAAGTCGCATTAGTTTGGTAAAAGTTAATACGATAGCGGGAGAACGCTGGATGCTCATTGCTGGTCGTGAGCAGGGGTGAGCAACCCACGGTCCGCTTAAGCGGTTTCTAAGATGCGCACATTTAAATTGGTGACGTTTTCATTTTATTTATTATAAAACGTAAAGCTTTATACGTAATATAAAAACAACGGTGTTACAAAAAAACAAGTCAATCTGTGTTTTTTATATGGTTTTTTTTTATTATACTAATAATAAAACTAGCTAGCTGTAAATAAAACAAGAATATATTTATCTTATTTGATAACCACGTAAATGTTTAACTAAGTTGGATTTGAACCGGCAACTATCGCACTTTGTTAAAAGAAAGTCATCATTATGTAAATACGTGAAGGATGAAACCATTGAACCCCTTTTTAGGAGAATTTTGCGGACGGAAAATGAAATTTTTATGAAAAAGAAGGGCGGAATTTGCAACAGCTTTACTCTTTTTATCTCATAGCAAAGCAGTCAGAGAGAGCCTAGTGTCAAGACACTCCGTTTTCCACGCACCGAGACATACCGTGTTTAATGGAGGAATCCAACGAAGCAAGCTGTCTTACCAGAGCGGGGAAATGATAATAATTCAAATATAATCAGTCCTCCGTGTGGGAATTGAACCCGCAACCAATCACCTTTGCAGTCACGCTGTCCATTGCGTCTAGCGTGACGCATACCTCATACATTACGAACACATTAAATTAATAAAATAAATATTACACCCAACCATGTATTCGGGTTACATTTTAGTAAAAGTAAAGTGACAAATGCGTATTTTATTCATCAACAGGTCTGCTATTTATAATTAAACTATAAATTAATCTAATTATATACATGTAATCACAAAATATATCTTTCTTTTGATCTATAGTGATGCAGATAAGGAATGTGGTGTGGGTTCAATTCCAATTTACCACAAGACATTTTTTACATATGAAGTTTTTTTTATTAGATTTTGACTGTTGGGTGACGGCCAAGGGTTAAGTAATATAGGCGTAAAGTGGATAGTGGATTGCCGTTACACCAAATACTCATTGCTTAACCGCTTTAGATAAAAAAAACACTTTTTTTTTATTTCAGTGCCCTACGAGAAGTTCTAGAGACGGCTGAAAGTATTGCATTAAAAAGTCCCGTAGCAGTACAAATGACTAAGAAGTCGTTAGTCTATTCACAGAGTAGACCCAACAAAGTCGGCCTTGAACATATTGTAAGTATAATTTGGTAAATATTTTTATTGTGCTAAAATAAAATATGATGAATATTAATTTGACAAGAAAAAATATATATACGCGGTGTAGTAGGGTTGATGTCGAAGAATCTATCGTTGTAGGTTCGATGTCCGACTTGTGTAAATTATTGTGCTTAATTTATTTTAATTACTCCACTCTGATAAGGTCAATACGCAGTATCTAGATTTTGTGCGGAAAGTGGAGAACGGGAGGAACCTGTACTTAATTTAATTATCTTTATATTAATTCATAAAGGAGGCCAAGTTTATTTATAAAAAATGAACAGCACAAAAATACATATTAAAAAAAATACATATAAAAAAAAATACGAAATAGAAATATGCAAAAAAATAATAATGTGTATATTTATTTAAGTAATTATTTATTTAATAGTAATTATTTAAAATGTAGAAATGGTTAAATAAAAGATTTTTTATTTTGTTTATATTAATACATGACTTTCGACCTCAGATGGAAAAATAAGATATAATGAATTTAAAGTTTGTCATCATTAAATTTTATATGGAGAAGGATTGTCAATATTTTGTATAGACTATTATATTAGAAATCAATTTATTATAATAAGTACTTTTATATAAAGTTACTAAGGCGACGTGTAATTTACGCGTCAATGTCACAACTGTAAATTTATATATATTTTTTTATTATTTCCAGAAACTAATAAACCAGTTAATGTTACAAAGCGAAGACTTAAGAAACGCAGCCATGGCTCAAGCTACAAAGTCAAAAACAGAATTTGAAGATTTTTAAGAAAAGTTATGTTTAATTTAATATTTTCATGTATAAATTAATATATTAATTATATAAGACTTGCTTGGATGAAGGTGGTATGTCGCAAAATTAGCATTTTTTTTGCATAGCATGATAGTCAGAGAGAACCTAGTGTCAAGACACTCCGTTCTTCACTTTTCGCCCGAAATCGGGACATTGCGTGTTGAGTTTTTAATATAAATATTATTTATTGCACTTAAAAAACAAATAAGGTAAATACAAAATTAGAAATAAAAGTTGACAAAAGGTTGTATTAGTATTATGAGAAAATTCATTTTTGCCTCATAATTCAGAGCGACGTTAAACAATTTAACGGTAACGGTATTGGTATTTAATAATATATTTTTAATAAATAATTACAAAAAAATAACTAATTATAAATTATTTCTAATGAAAGAATTTCTTAACAAATGATTTATCTGAGGTCGTCGTGGCGCAGTGGATCAGTGTCTGATTGTGATCACGATTGGTTGTGGGTTCGATTGCCACTCAGTGAAATTATATAATAATTTAATTATATTATTAGTACATAATTCAATTATTTTTTATTTCTCCACAATGGTGAACAAGACAAACGCAATGCCGAATTCGAGAATTCGGGCGGAAAATTAATGGAGTGATTCTCTCTGACTATCCTGCTATGTGGTGAAAATTAAAAAATATATTTATGTATGCAAATAAACACACAGTAATGCGACACACCTTTACGTCTACACTTACAAAAATAAGAGAAGCTTTGTCATACAATATTCATTATAAAATAATATGTATATAAATCTTATTATAAAGAAATCAACTTTGGAAAGTTTACTTTTTTATTACCTTTTTATAAAGAAATGTCCAACATGCATTTTGCTAGTATTTTGCATTTTTTATCTGAAAAGTTTTTAATATAATAAGTATTTAATGTAATATATACTAAGATCAAATATTTTAACTAAATAATATGCAGTATTATATCATAATTATTGACTTAATACTATCAATATCTAATCAATAGCTATCAGTCATCAGTCTTTTAATAAATATATATATAAAGCAATGAATAGTGTCTTGACACTAGGTTCTCTCTGCCTGCTTGCCTGCCTTGTTTTGCAGGATATAGAGTGAAGTTAAACAACTAGTTAATTTTCAAACTAGTTAAAAAAACGCTGTGTTAGAAAATAAACTAAAAATAATACATACATAAAAATACATACTATTCGATGCATTCTAGGACTCTTGTCATTCAATTTAATTTAATGAATAAGGGATAATACCGGATTCGAACATGCTACCTTCGCGCGAACAACCACAACCTAATATTTAAGCTTCTCACCATTGAAATCAATACATCAAATATTTTATAAACATATGTATAAACTTACTATATATTATAAATTTTTTCCTTATTGACAAATTGCTTATAAATTTATTTAAATAAATTTAATCTTATTTATATACGTTACAAATATCGTTATAATAATATATTTGTACATAAAATTGTAACATTTTTTCATTGTACACCCTTTGTCATATAAGAAATTAAAAAAAGTATTTGTTTTAAAACTAAACGATGCCAATAACTTTACACTCTAAAGTTAAAATATATGATTGAATTATAAATGCTTGTTCCAAACTGACGTCAGAGCTGTGACGTCATCGTACGTAATACAAGTAAATGGGGTAACCTACTTTACGAAGGCATTACCTGTCCCAATATAGATCTTCTATATATAGAATTGGAGGTCCAATACCGTGACTGCACGGTGCAAGTAGGCCATTGCAATGATTTGACCTATTTATGTTTCAATGGTCGGCATGAACGAGAGGACAGGGTGCTTCGCGACTTCATTCAGTAACGAACTCGAGGCCGGGCTGACCTACTTCAACGCTCACAAACCGGCTGTATTAATTTATTACTGCATTTTTATATATTATTTTATGTAATAATCACTAAAAATCACATTATATTCGAAGATTTCCTGTGAAATTATTAAGGGGGCAGTGTTAAGTGTAATATCAGTAAAAAACGTCAAAATATTCAAAATTGCCCGCGTATATCCAGGGAGGCCGTGGTATGAAAATCGATGATTTTGATTGGCTGTTACCGAGCTAGAGCGCTCTGATTGGTCGAAATTTGTACTGTGATAGAAACAAAGCCAATCACGAGCAGAGTTGCGCGTGTAGCATACGACAACCACGCCACCTGTCGCTTCACGTTGCGTTCATTGAATACCGCCCGGACTGTTTGACGCAAGCGCATTGAGGCCCAACAAAGGGCCGAAATAAGATTTGCAAGTGAAACTGATGTATTTATGTTATAAAAATGGTGAAATCTGTGAAGTGGCGAGTAGAAATTAGGATATTCGACGTGTCGAATCATGACCGAGGCATCTGAAAAGTAAGTGGGGTCTTTGTAACACAGTTTTTTGGATACGTGTTTCGCCCTGCACAGGATAGGTAGGGCCTTACCCCGGCCATTTTCCGAGCTCAATATATGTTTTGTAGGATTTATTACAGGATCCGAGGCTTAATTTTAACCTTATGAGCCTAATTGAGGCCTAAAATGAGGTATGTAAGTGAAGATACTTGTAAAATTTCGTTGTACGACCGCCGCCCTTGGTCACCCTGGTGTATAGCTATAATCAATGAGTCGACGTTCATTCACAATAAAGTACATCACTCCTTTCGGGGTCATCTGAAGCTGGCTCGAACGAAGCTGTTTCTCTGAATGAATTACATACGAAATTTAGAACGTTTATAAGCATGCTATAAAATAAATCTAACAGAATCGTGAATGAATATGCCTTTGTAACAATTCATTGATAATTATGATATGCAATTACTTCTTTATTTATTAAATAAATGATAAATTATACTGATTTAAGAAAGATAACAGTAATAATTAAAATTAATTAACAATAAGAAAAGAAAACAAAAAATATATGATTTTGGTAATTTTAAAATACGACACACCTTTTTACAATTTGTATATCAAAAGCTGACTTTAATAAGAATAGAGAACAAAACACACACATATATATTAAAATAAATTTGCACTTAATTAACACTTTATTAAAAAAAAACAAAATAAACTTAAATCTGTTAGAATATAAAAGATATTATAATATTTTTATAACAAAGGCTTGTATATTTGCCCATTAATAAAAGCAGATTGTTTAATGATCTTTGCTCAAATATAGATGATAAATATTATTCAAAGGTCATTTTACAATGCATTTTACAATGCAATGCGAATGGTACATACTTAGCAAAAATTACTTAATAAAATTTATCTGTAAAAAGTAGAAAATAGAAAAACTATTGGTAAATGTTAGTACTCTTTCTTTTTTATATTGACTTCAAGAATATGCTATGTGGGTTATAGAACCATAATTTTAATATATACATGCTTTATTTTTAGGGTACTTATGGATCTGGATTTTTAATAAAGTTTTAGAATAGGCCCATTATAGACAAGGGGGGAGAGATAAGATGGGGGGGGGTTGTAATTTCCATGATTATTAATTATAAATTAATATTAAATTGTCATTACATATGCCTGACCTATATCTTATAATCAATTTATGTAATATAATATTCTATTGATATTTTTCTATCAATATAGAGACTGTTTTATGCTACTTGGTTTTCAATTAATTCTTTATATATGCACATGAACATCCATCTTCCGTATTTTCACAAACAAATACTTAAAAAAGCATAATTTAGCAACCTTCCTTTGTGTTCATATCTATTACAATACCTAACAGTTAATACATAATATGTACTAATGTGTGTCAAAAAAATATACAATTATACTAAAATATTAATAGATATATTTTTTTAATTCAATCTTTTTCTAAAAATTAGTGTCACCCACAAAGAGGAAAAAATAAGTAATATATGCATAGATGAATTACTACGTAGCCGGATGTAGAACGCATGGCTTAGCGATCAGAGCGATTAGATTAGGTTTACAAGAGGCGTGGGTTCGAATCCTGCTGCGTTCAAATTTTTGCGTAAGAACACTTAAAAAAATTAAATACATACATATTATTTATTCAGTTTTATTTTAAAATAAAACACGTTAGTTATGCAGTGTTATAAGTCGTACAGTATTTCATTAGGATGAGTAGGGGAGCTTATGAAAAAAAGTCCGTAAATTCCTACGAACAAAAACAGGACTTGTTTCATTCAAGTAAATCCAAATCGCAAGCAAAGTTGCGATCAACGACTAGTTTTAAATATTCATATTGTATATATGTATAGACCATATATTCTTTTAAATATATATATAGAGTTAGAATATATCAATAAATCTTTTGCCTGCAAACAAAACAGCGAAAAGTCTTACTAAGGTTTCAAAGTACTTTTACGTGTCACTTTCAATAATTTCTCCGTCTGTAAACATGTTTTATGAATAAACTGCTGAATGATCGCTATGAAAAATTGGCGTGAACTTGATTTTTTTTAACACGCTTTTGTCAGCTACACAAAATTTTGAACTATTTCAGCTGTCCAATTTGCTTGAAAATTTGAACAAGTGTCCGGATCAAATCCAATATTTTCATAGCGGCAATCTGATCTTACCTAGACGACCAGGATATTAGGAAAATATGACAAAGAGTATTTTACTGATAAAAAAATATTATTTCGTCACTATTACGCAATAGACATGACATTGTATTGGGGAGCAAACTGGTATCTTTTCTCTAATTACCTCACGCTATTTTAGAAACAATATAGGAATAAATCATCAAATCAAATTATCAAACAATAAAGAGTAACAAACAAATAGTACCTAAGATCCACTCTGTAGGTACTGTACTTTCGTTACTGAAAAAAGTTGTGAATTAACACTGAATTGACGATAAAACACGGCTACTACGCAAATCGGTGGAAATGTTAGGTAATTTAGTCAGCTGTTCATTCATAAAACTTCTACTTACAGACGGACAAATTAATTCACATACATGTATGTGTGTAATAGTTATACGCGATAAGAAAAATCTCTGGATTTCTCCATAGTGTGTATATAATAAGTGATGAAGCGTAGTCAAAGTTAGTATAATAACTTCCTGACTTCGTCACTCAAGGGTCAACTCGTGAATGCGAATGTGAGCGTTAAGAGAGGTAATGGGAAACCTTGATTGACCTTCTGGCAAAAGTCAATGTTACTGAGGGAGGTCCTTAAAAGCATAAGATCCAGCGGATCAGAGAGGGATGACCAGATTTTCCAAGAAGTGACAGTGGACGAGGCGAAATACGTATACAGGGACCGTAATATTAACTTTTCTGCCACGTCAAATATAAAGCGAAAAGCTTTAAAAAATCAATAAGTACTTAATTAAGATGTACTTCTAGGTTATTGTAAAATAAAACATTTCCCACGGGAATTTTGACTGTTACTCACTTATTAAGCCTGTATTCAACTATTAGGGTGTCAAAGTTCACACAGAACAGTATGGCGTGTTTGTTTGTAACGGGCCGTCATTGCGAAACGCAAATATAAGCTCTGATGTTATTTTTTTTTTGCTTTTTTTTTGTTTTTGACGTTAACACTAACTACGCCTTTGTTTGGATTTTATTTCTTATAAAGTCATTTTGATATTAACGTTTTTTGATCACAAAATTATGACTAGTATACCATAGGAAAATTTTAAATATAAAGATTATTTAATATCTATATAAAATCATACTAAAATCTAGCAAAATATTTTGTTATACATGCTTTTATAATATTTTATAATAAAAAAGTGTTATTTCCACACTTAAAGTATAAAAAATATTTACTGGTCATAGTGCTTGGATGGTTTTCAAGAGGCTCGGGTTCGAGTCCCGCTTCCTTTAAATTTTTATAACCTTCACACCTGTTATCTGTAAACATTAATGTAAAAAAAATCTCACAACGTAATTTTGACCCATTACAGTCAGATTTACAAGAAATGTTGAACACGTGTCGGAATCCGATGACAGTATTATATTTTAATAGTTTAAATCTGTTGTCTTTGCTGGGACATTTAGGATAACTAGAAAATAATTTTATGAATTGTATTTCAATTGCGGGCGGAAAGTGGACAAAGGAGTGTCATGTCACTGGGTTCCGTACCGTAGGTAGAACCCGTACTTCTTGAAAACGAATCCTGAATTACCAAAATAATGTTTTTCCATATCCTAAATATGTAAATAATACTTTAAAAATGATAAAAATGTCTACTGAAAATCAAACTTACTACAAGCCTGAACAGTAAACACCCAGGATGTAATTCTTAATCCTTTAAATGGATGTAATATAAGCCATTTTAAAAGTCCATTAGTTACGAATGGCTTTCTAGTATTACATACTTACTAGCTTGATATCCAACTCGCGTGTCTAATTAATTAATCAACGTTTGTAGACAGGATATGACAAACTACTTGCAAAGTAGACTCGAGTTTTAATTTGTAAGGCGGCTTGAATTTTTTTGTTGTTATGACAAAGTTGCTATAGTATAGATATTTACGCATATATATATATATATATATATATATATATATATTTTGTAACATACCTTGATATCATGATATGTAAGCAATTTTTTTATTACTAAGTGAAATCGAAACCATTACTATCGAATGTCCGTCATACGGACTATATCGCAATTTTTTTTCACTGGTCAGACAGATATTGTTAATTTCATTCATCAGCCTCGCTTTAAGGTGTACGCATAGAGAATTCAATAAAATTTTAGATACGCAGCTTCAGAAGGAGCCTGGTGTCAAGACACTCCGCCTCCACCATCCCTCTTTTCACTGGCACTCAACGCCGCGCTTTGTATTAGGTACCGATCCGAGCAAAGATATGAAAATATTTTTTTAAATATCTCACTGCTCCACGATGGCTAAAATGTTAATCAATAGTATATTTTTAACTGGCAAACATCGCTTTAACGACAAGAAATAATCCGTAAAAGAGTTCGCGCTATTACCCAGCTCTTTAGTTATACCTGTAAATAAGTTTCTGCAAATAGGATTCGAACGTGCGTATAGTGAAACACGCTTCAGTTACTATTTATTATGTTATTAGTCAAGCAGCTTCACACATCCCCGCCCTACGTATAAAAAGTTAAATCGAGAGAACTTAGAGTCAAAACACTTCGTTCTCCACTCCACCTCCACCATTTTAAATAGTTTTCCCTACTAATTTTCCAGTTAATCGAGCGTGACTACAGTTTTTATAAGATCCCCTTGAGCCTATACTTCGGTCGCACCTCACATGCACTTCCTGTTTTTGCAACGCGATGGGCTTTGTGCATTTATAGAATTCTAGAGTTCCTTCTCATGAAAATGTACTTTTTTACAGTAGTCCCCACCTGGTGCGCGTGCGAGCGCAGGTAATGTGTCGAGATGAAGGCACAGGCGGCTGGATGGCGTTGGGCGGTGGTGGGCTTGCTGAGGTCATGGTCAGTCGCCGTGGAGGTATAATATATGGAACTAAATATTTATTTACTTTAATAAAATTAAAACACTTGTTAAATGGTTCATTCAGAGAAAATTCCAACCGTAAAGCTAGTCTTAACGTCTAAGACATTATTATTACATGTGAATTGTAAAAATAGCATTGTTATTTTAAAAAATAATTACATGTATTAAACTTACAAAGGAATTCATCCTTTAAAGAAGTGCTAGTTTATTGAATTGTTATAATAGGATCTATGTACCCTATTATACCATATTTATTGTATTATGATTAATAAAAACATTTAAAAATAAAAAAATCAATTGTTACAAGTAAACACTGGTGGAAACATCGTATTTAATAATAATATTATATTATATGTTATGTTATATAGTTAAGCTGAAAGTGCGCTTAACTGTACAAGCCTGTAAATTTCTTTAGTATAAATTATTAAAAAAAATATTTAATAAAAATGATCGCAATCGATGATTCGAACGTAAGACTTTATGATATAACAAAATTAATTTAGATAATGAGGTTTAAGGAACATATTTTATAAACATTATTTTACTTCAGACGCTTTTTTACCACATAGCAGGGTAGTCAGAGAGAACCTAGTGTCAGGATACTATGTTCTTCACTTTCCACCCGAATCCGAGACACTGCGTGTTGAGTGGCGGAACGCCACGCATGGTCTAGTCACCAGAGCTGAGAAATGAAAATAATTTAAATATAATATTAACTCCGAGCGGGATTCAAACCCACTACCACCGCGCATGCAGTCAGACGCTGTCACACTGCGCAACTATCTATAATATATTATTGCTTAAAAATACCGGACTTGTGTGGGTTCAAATCCGACAAATCCGTATTATATTACAAGTACTTGTTGCGTAATAAGATCATTGTCTTTCGCCACATATTATCGTAGTTTATGTGAAACCGTCTTAATATGATTCATTCATGACAAATACCATTATAAATAATACAGAATATTCAAAACAATTACTAAACTTTTTTCACGTATAGCATGGTAGTCAGAGAGAACCTAGTGTCGTGACACTTCGTTCTCGTTCGTCTGTTCTTAAGTACTAGAACGGAGAAATGAAAATATTTTAAATATAATACAAACCAATCTACTTCCACTGCGCCACAATGGCCTCGGAGTGATTTATCACTACACTTTCCGTCTACATTGGAAGCGAGGTGCCAGAATTGTTTTTTTTTTATTATTAGAAGGGGAAAGAAGTATCGACACAGCACCTGCGTGCTCACAAAATCCACCTAAGCCAGAATACTATATACACGGCAGGCGTATCAGTGATAATGTGGTAAGTTTATATATAAAAAAAAACACGCATAGCAGTGTAGTCTGAATGAACCTTCCTAGTGTCAAATTGATGAGCCTAGTTACCCCGATGTCCTCTTAACACCCGATATCGAGACTCAAGAGAACAATCGGGGAAGTGGAAATAATTATAGTATAAACATTTTCCTGGATGACGATTTGAAGAACAATTATGGTGTATCATTCGGACTTCATGATGGGCTTATGACATAAACTAAATAAGATTATATATCAACATTATATTTTTAATAATGCTTAAAGTGGCCATCGCGGCTCAGGTGGAGACTGTTTGACTAAACGCGATTGGTGATGGGTTCGATTCTCACTTGGTTAATGATTATATTCAAAATATCACTCTGGCGCCTATGACAAAGCGAGGCGATGAGTTCTGCCACTCAATACGCAATTTCAAAATTTGGGGGGCCGAGACTGGAGAAACGAGTGTCTTGACACTGGGTTCTCTTTGCCTATGCTGGGACAAGCATTGCTTATAAAAGAAAAATAATTAAAATATTTTAATTTATTTTTATTGATTTGTTAGAAAAAACTAAATGTATTTTTTTTATTTTAATGCTGTTGTAGGTTCAACTCCCACTTGATGTAAGCATATAATCTTAAAATCATAAGTTACGTTTATTTAACAGGACATTTCTAGGTGTCAGACACATGGAGCGTAGTATAAACTATCACTAGAATCCAGATTTCCAAATGAAATGGGTGTGTCAGTTCGTAATATTAATATAAGCACTTATTACTAAATGCATGTTTATGTATACACGTTACATATACCAAAATAACATTGCTTACAATTTTTGTCTGTCTGTCTGTCTGGCTGTTTTTTCCGGCTAATTTCTGGAACTACTGGACCGTCCTATTTTGGCAGGATTTTCATTGGTAGATAGTTCATGTTATAATGAGCAACTTGGCTACTTTTATATAACAATAAAAACAGCCACCCTCCACTCGAAAACCATGACAAAAACCGTTTTCCATTTCAGCTGGTCCTCGATTGCACACTCAAAGATGATTTTCAATATCACAAAGTAATGCCAACGTTCCACCACTGGGTGTCTGATGAGAAGCGATTTGGTCTAACATTCCAAACTGCTGCCGATGCGAGGGCCTTCGACAAAGGCGTGAGGAAAGCCGTCACTGAATTGTACCGTGAGTTGCTTTGGGTTTTTTTGTGGAAATCTATCGTATGGAAGGAGGAAGTTGGGGTTAAATTAATAATAATAATAACACTCATTTATTGCCATAAGAAAATAAAATACAATATACGAAAAAAACTAGCAAGATTCCAAGTTACTGACTTACTTACAAAAGGCGTAACTCGGCTAATAATCTTATGTTTGGATTTTGATAATATTTGTTAGGAAGACTGTTTGTTCTTTTGTTATCGTAAAGAGCTAGGACGTTGTTTTTTTTTATATGCGAAGTGACTTTCAATAATGTGATAATAGTTAAAGTTGAAAATACGGTTATCACTTTTTAAACTTTTTAAACCACAGTCTTATACGGAGGTATGAGGAAAGCTATCAGTGAATTCTACCCTGACTAGCTTTAGTTTTTAGTTTCTAATAGAAATTGTATGTTTTTGTTGGAATTTTATAAAAAAAATGTTGGATGACTAGAAGTTTGATACTTGAGCAGGGAGTTGAGATTAAATGGTAATATTTGTTTTGTAAACAAACAACTTGTTTGTTTTGTTTCGTAAAGAGTTATTGTCATCTATATCTATGCATATAAGAAAAAAATACTGATCGCTGTCTGTGCATGGAAGATTTATGAGGCAAAATATTAGTGGGGGCATTTATCAATCTAAATGAGCCCATAACAATGATTTTTAATTTTCTTTCCTGTTTGTCTGTGCGTTTAGCATGCTAATCTCAGAAACAGAAAAAAAGATACAATCATTTAAATTATAAATTTAGGGAAAGTTAGTGATTTAAGTGAAAAAGAGTGCGGGCGAAAAAAACTAAATAGTTAAGTCGTGTCTCACTGGAAGCCGCGAGCGGGTCGCTATTCAATTCAATATGTCGCAACTTTATAAGAAATCCCTTAAGCAAAATATATTTTAAAAACTAATTATATGCGGCCGACAAATATAATTAGTTTTAAAATTTATATTATTAAGAGAAAAGGAGACTATTATTGAATTGTCAATAACGTTTATTTATAGCTTATGAAGTTAAAATTTATTTATCTATACTCTATAATAAGACGGTAAGAACAGTATGTTTCTATGCGCACATTTTAAAAACTACTGGACAGATATGAATCAAACATTTTTTGTTGTATAGCTGTTAAGCTCAGACAGGACTTTGGGTATAATAAATCTTGAAGCGTAAAACACGTGATGTAGACTCATAAAAGACCAGCTATATTACTTATAGTATAGCTGGTCTATTATAGTCTTAACTCATGGACGGTTTCCAAGAGGCGCGGGTTCAAATCCCACTGTGTTCAAATTTTTATACGTTTTCTAAAAATATATTTTTTATACTATAACATATAAGGAAAAAATAAATTATATTCAGTTTTTGTTTGTTTGTAATAAAATACTAAAGTTATATTATGATAATTGATTTCGTCTTTTATTATAACATATATTTTACAGGTAAAGTCGTTTAACGTGCCTTTTAAAATTTTTACATAAAATTTGTGGTTAATAAGCTGTAACTTTAAACTAATTTTTAAAAACTTAGAGTACTTCAACATAACACCTTCATACATACATACATACAGGAGTTGTTTTATTTGTAAATTATGTAATAAATAAATATATGACAGTTTACTAATTTATATGTATTTTGATATAAGATGGAAATTTAAACTTTCTGAGCCGATTTATCTAATTTATGTTTTTGCTTTCCCGCTACTGCTTACTTATGTGGTGAGTATATTTAATTACTATTTTAATTATAATATTTTTTGTAGATATATTTTTTTCTAAAGATTCACGCTTTTTCTCGCATAGCAGGGTAGTCGGTGAGAACCTAGTTTCCCTCTCAACGCTGCGCTTTTAATTCGAGCGGAAAGTGTAGAACGCAGATTCTCTCTCTGTCCTGCTATGCGGGATAAAGCGTGATGCTGACATTTCAAATTCATCTTAGTAAAAATCTAATTTATCCTTTTAAATTTAAAATTTAATCTTTTGAACTTAAATTCATTCATTTATATTATTTTTTAACTTTGTAAAGATAATTTTGCAAATTATATGTTTATACTAGGGGTTTTCAATATCAAGATTTCGGATTTAGGCGGAGTCAAAATGACAGCTGTCAATAACAGATTCTTTAAAAAATTATGGCATTTAGGATAAGTCAAATCAAACAAAAAGAATTAAGTAGTGGCCGAAATTTACTTATTTATAGATAACGTTATAGCACTCTTCCTATATCTTTATCTGAATCCAGATCCGAAATGTAGCATCGGTAACCTCCCTAGTCTATACAGCCTTGTTGTTGTTTTAAATTTTCAAATTATTTCATCATAACAATTTTAATTTAATTTCTCCGAACTGGTACCTAAGACAAAGAGTGGCTTTGAGTTCCGCCACTCAACACGCAATGTCTCTATTTCGGTCGGAACACTTGAGGAGCGAAGTACCTTGACACTAGGTTATCTACAGCATAGCAGTGTGCTATGCTGGAAAAAGCGTGAAGCTGCTAGAAAAAAAACCAATTATAGTAATAATATGTAACTTTAAATTAAACATAAAATATGTATCAGAAAATTATATATTTAAAATACTGTAATCTTTTTAGGCGTGGGTGGCGCTTGGCCATCAATGTATGGATACAAAGGCAAGAAAAGCACAATGCAGCCGGTTGAGGATGATGAAGAAAATCATATTTTTGAAGTAAGTACATAATTTGTTCAACCGGGAATCGAACTTAAACGGCTTCTTGCATGTAAGTAATAAGTAGAAGATTATATTATATATATTGGCGGCTAATTGTTAAATTGGCCAGATCCTAATGTGGCTGGTTATTTCATCGACACAAAATGTTACATTTTCACGATCGGCCAAATGTTTAGCTGGGAATATCACAAACATGTTCTCATCGTTCCGCCTGGCTATCTCTCTCTCTCACACACAAACTCTCTCTCTCACTCTCTCACACACACTCTCTCTCTCTCACACACACTCTCTCTCTCTCACACACACACACTCTCTCTCTCTCTCACACTATCACTGGACATATCGTGTAAATCATAAAGTTCCGTCAGTTTATGAAATACCCAACCGTGTCGCGATAAGGCCAATTCAATGATCAGCTGCCGACATATACACAAAATCGGAGAGACCATCGTGATGCCGTGGAACAGTATCTGACTGTAAACTCGATAGTCGTGAGTTCCATCCTCGCTAAGGAAATTATTTTATTAATATATTTTTTCTCTACCACTTAACACGCAATGTCTTGAATTCGGCGGAAAGCAGAGAGAGATCAACGGAGTGTCTTGACACAAAGTTATGTCTGACTACTTTTTATACGCGATAGTTTTGTCGCATCGATACATAAAGAGCCGCGAGTTCGATTCTCGCTACATTTAAATTTGTATACGATTTCTAAAATTGTTTTTCATATTCTAAATGTGGGAATAACTATTATATAGGATAAATATGATATTTCAATGATATACCTGACACGTACATGTCTGTACATAATAAATAATTACCATTGAAACAAACTGTCCGTCTGTCCGCAGTGTCTCAACTTACCATCGGAGTCGCGGTCCAGCTCGGAGAAGTCGACGGCGAGTCGGCGACACGACGAGCTCACGCAAACGCCCATACTGTCCGCCATCACTTTACCACACCACCACACACATCATCCGCTGAACGGTAAAACTTGAACTTGAACAATTTGTTACAGTGGTAAAAGCTTCTAGTATAGTTATAGTGGTAAACTCATTTTGTTATAACCAATGTACATATATATGCTATGCAGCTTTGTGTAGATTTATTTACTAATTAATATTGTAAAATCAAAACAATCTCAATAAAAAGGCTTTACTATCATTATTATTAACTCATTTTATATTTCAAATAGTACAAATCAAAGAATTCATTACAAAAATCTTATATTTCAGAATCAATGAACATTCCATATGAGGATAGGCAAGAGGATGGTGAAGGCGAACGCTGTCCGTACGTCCACCTGTCTGCTGTAAGTATATTATAATAGAGAGCGGAGAAAATTGTATATGTTTTGTTTTTCAAATTGTTTTTTGAATTCATTTTCTGCATATAAATATTTTTTGTATGCAAAAATATTGAACTATGATATAACATATATAAAAGAACTTTCAAGCGTTTTTGATATTGTAAACTTTTAAGGCGTTCTTAACATTTTTTAAAGTGTTATTCTCACCCTTAAATTGAAAAACATATAAACTTTTGAACGCAGCCGGGATTCGAACCCTCGTAATAAGCATATAAGAATTTTTACGGAGCCGGATGTAGAACGCGTGGCTTAGCGATCAGAGCGCTTCCCAAGAGGCGCGGGTTCAAATCCCGCTGCGTTCAAAATTTTTAACGTTTTCTAAAAATATGATTTTAAGGAGTTCGTTTTAACTATTATCATTATATTATATATATGAAGCTTTTCCGTTTCAGATAATTAAAACTATATATGAAAAGAGAACTTCTTAGATATATATTATATTGACATACACGCTGCTAAGACAACGCGTATTTTACGCGTCAATGGCTACTAATATATATAAATACTTATATCGAATATTTCCAGGTACACGAATACACTTATCCACAAGTGGGTGCCGGAGCCATCAGCTCGGAGAGGTCTTCACCCAATTCAAATACAAGACCTCCGCTGCTCAAACGGGATTCTGGTAAATAATTTAATGCATTCTCAGCAGGGATGCTCCGTAACCGAAACTATCGGTTATCCGAAATAAACAACTATCCGTAACCGAGACCGAAATATAAACGTTTCGGATATGGGCGGAATCTAATCGAGTGTTTATCGTTTATTCGTTGATGAAAGTAATATAAAATTTTTATAAAAATTTAAGTATCAAAAATCTAATATCGAAAACTGGATCTTAGATTGTGACACATTCATAATATATCGTGTTTAAATTAATTGTTAAGTGAACATATAATTCGTATATTTAATTTTTTAAATATACGTTTAATAATCCATATAGTAAGGTAAAAAAAAAATAACCATATAGTAAAGTAAAATAACCATATAGTATAGTAAATAGTAAAAAAAAAAGTGTCCTGATCTGATGATAATATACAATACTTTCATAACTTGAAACCTGATGATGTTATCGGGCCGCCTAGAATAAAGAGAAAATAATTTTAAGAATGTTCCTGTCAGTTTAATTTGCTTTTTCCGCACAGCCAGGATAAGCAGAGAGAACTAGTATCAGACACATAGCGTAGCGGAACTCAACGCCGCGCTTTGACTTGTCACCAAAGAATATTTTAAATATCTAATCCTTCTAAGTGGGAATCGAAACCACAACCATCTCACGTATACAGTTAGACGCTGTCACACTGCGCCACGATAGCTTTTTAGTTTATATCTTAATAAAATAATCTGTTATAATTTTGGAAAAATATATATGAAGTTAAGACTTATATCCTTTTAATATCCTAATACAAAATGTTAATGTCTAACTAATTTTAATAGTACAATTTTTTTTTTCTTATAATATTTTTTTTATCTTAGGTAACATTGTTTCAAACTTATACAATATCATAATCAATGTATTAGAAACTTCATAATAATATTATCGGCAGCATAAATTTAAGGAAATAAATATATTGACAGTTGCGTCTCCATATATATTTGATAATGTTATATATGTAAACAAAAATATCAATGATTTTAACAAAAGCGGTGACGTACATAATATTAATACTACAAATAGGCTCAAACTTACTGCGCCTGTAACTCGATTGTATAGAACTCGTAATTCTTTTACAATAGGATCCCAGAAAACGTTCGAAAATGCTCTATATCACAATTTTAATTTTTTTTTTTAATTTTAAGATTTTGTAAATGATAACACTCACGTCGTCTCAGTCACTCCTCAACTCACATAAGCCACTTGACCGAGCGAGACAGACGCTAGGCATTTCATGACGCATGGTGTCTTGTGTCTCAGTCACTTTTTAACTCACTTCGGCCACTTGACCGAGCGAGACAGACGCTAGTGATTTCATTACGCATGTTATCTTTTGTCTCTGTCACTCGTCAACTCTCATTGTCCGCTCGATTGTACCTGCGTGAAGTTTTCGTTAAATATGTCCTGTTAACATATACTACTAGTGCTACTTATTTTCTATTAAATTTTAATTATGACAATTCATCTCTCTATTCGTGTTTTTCAACATTTAATAATTTAATATATTTTTCTGTGTTTATCAGGTGGGTCGGAATAACGCTTCTGAGCTTTCTAGTTCCGTGTCTATGGTGTTACCTACCATTGAAGTGCGCACACAGAGCTGCCCGCGCTGCACACCTCGCTGGCGGCGTACACGCTCCAATACACAAATAAACAGGCATGTGTGTGAACAAACGTAAATATGCAAAAAATGTGTAGTGTACTGTGCAAGTGAACGGTTTACAGCGGTATGTTGAAGAGTTTAAAATATTGAGTGGTGGAGCGAAGAATTAGTGACTTTAATTGAAAACAAAACATGTATTAATGGGATTTTACTGTGTAGTAATGTATTTTTTATGGTGTAATATTGAAATGTGTGTACAAGGCATTATATGTGCACTTGATTTTTATATATAAATGATATTTAAGTATTCTTTCAATGAAAACTTCCTTCAGAATTTTTTCCTTTGTAACTAATTCTTTTATGGTTTATTATGTAATATTAGTAAATGATATTTTTAAATCTTTAAATATTGATTGTGTGGTGTTGCACAAATGGCAGCACTCTATTTAAAATTATGTAATATTTTTATTATTTCAAACATTATTAGTGTTGCCATGTATAATAATTGATACTGTCTAACATTTATAGTTAATTTAAGTGGCAAAATTTGATTTATAATTAATATTTTTTCGTTTCAAACTTAATTAGTGATAATTCACGTTTTTTATACATATATTAATAAAATTCCATAGGTTAATCAGTGTTTATGTGTAATAAAAGTGTATAGTACGATTTTACTCTTCAATTCGCCACGGTTTGTGTATCGTGCCATATCTTTATGAAAGATTACACAATATTTCTGTCTATGACTTAGTAAAATTTTGGTCTTCCATATCTTTTTTTTTTTAATTTAAATAATAACTAAAATTGTTATATTTATATTATATATTATGGAAATTAGTTGTATTTTCCAAGAAATTTATTAATTGTTCTCTATTAGAAAAGGTATAGTTACATATCTTTGTATTGTTGTAAATTGTTTTATAAATATATATACATATATATATATATATATATATATATATATATATATATATATTACTACTTTTAAATGTTTGCAGATAATTTTTTTATGAGACTCGTTGTTTTGTCTGTTTATAATAAATATGGTCAGTATTACAGGTTCTCGAAATCGTTTATAGTTTTAAAATATACTATATATTTTCTTTACAATAAAGTTATTATTAATCACTATACATGTAAAATTTCGTACAAATATTGCATTTCCTTTATTATTACTGTTAAATAGATCTGATCTTATTACGGCTAGCGGTCCTTCTAACGCGATATTTATTTTTTTAAAAAAATCGATTTTTATATTTAAAAAGAAAATAATTATATTTAATCGATAATGGAAATTAAACGTAATGTCACTTTTAACAGCTATACTCATATTTACTTAGTGTTAATCTGTTGAAATTTTATCATATTATATGAAGTTATATGTATTATTAGAATGTAGGTGTAGTTCTAACATCGGTTTCTAATCTAGTCCTTATAATTTTCAATTAAAATATCATTTTTTTAATAATTTATTTAAAAAAAAAAATGACCAAACATTTTTGTAAATTATTGGCTAAGAAGCGAATTCGATTTGGGTCATATGGATGTTTGATGTTGTACTCTCGATTTTATAACTATTTGACAGATGTTTTAAATAATATATTATAAGAAATATATATATATTAAATCTTCACAATTTTTGTAAGATACAGGGCTCACTTACGGAAATTTTTGTAGATTTGATATATTGCTTCGCTGTGGTGATGCCATTTGGCATAACGTCAATGAAGGTCAGGATCGAAATCAGTTTGAAACCCAGTCTCGTCTAGAGCACATTGTCTCGCATCCATACACCCAAAACTAATTCACAAACGTTACTGTGCATTGAAATTTGAAATAAAATAACATTTTTAAATAAGGATTTAACTATTTTTTAGTATGACATCTGATTTATTTCCTTTTTCGTCTAAAGCTGAATAGATTATAAGACTTTTATTTACTATAGGCTAATTAAGTATCAGTGTTATAGTGTTCTACGAGTATATACTATTTAAGATCCATTTAAATAAAACCAAAGTGTAATTGAATGTGACAGATCAAAATGTGAAACTTTAAATGATAAATGTATTGAAATATAAATAAATAATCGTACAGAAATTATTTGTTGTTATTGTTTATTTACTTCTCTCTGGGCAGACAAAGAGGTAACACACCGTTCTCCGCTTTCCACCCGAATTCGAGACATTGCCTATTGAATGTTAACTTAACGCCCATCTCGCGTACACAGGCAAATGCTAGCCCACCGCGCCACGATGGCAGACTTGCAAAGTTCAATGATTTTTATTGCAACGAAAATATTAAAGAATTTTTAATAATGCCTACTACATTTAAGAATTTTTACTAATTTGGTATTTACTTATTTCGTATAGTTGGTGTTTATTTTTATTCTTTAACAAAGAAAGGTTATAGTGCAAAAAAAAATTGTTAAAATTATTTTATTTATAAGTTTAATTATTATTATTTACAAAACAGATATAAAAAAAATAAAATCCTTAATTAGAATCATCTAAATAATAAATCAAATAATTATTAAATCCTTATTTACAATGTAACTTTTTATTATTTGTAATTAAACATAAATTCATCTTAAGAAATACATCAATATGACTATTAAAACCAAGATGGCGGCTAAAGACGGAGTTTCGCGCGCTTTATTTGACATTACGTTTAGTCTTTCAAAAATATGAGCTTGACTTATATTGTGTGCTTCCGGTTCTTCTTCTAATATGGGAGTAATGTCGGTGTAATCTGATGTTGAAGGAAGAGTTCTACCAACTAGAAGAAATTAAAAATATTATTGTTTAATTTCTAGGCATATTTCGCATAGCAGGTAAAGATAACCTAGTATTAAGACACTCCGTTCTCCATTTTCTGCCTAATTTGAAGATTATGAATTAAGGTGGACTTCTATGCCACGTTTTGTTTAGTTATTTCAAAAAGAAATAAAATTGTTTATATGTATTATAATGTATATTCTGCCATCATAATGCACTGGTGCTGCAAGTGATTACACAGCATGGTCACGAGTACGATCCTAACTTGGGGGAATATTTCGAACATAAAACAATCGCGTGTATCTTGAGTGATCTTAGAGTGTGCTAAATATTATTGTTGCAATATGAAAAAATACTTCTTAAATATTTTATTTTACAAATTGCCAAACAATTACTTTTACAAATTTTC
Organism: Podotricha telesiphe; assembly: GCA_038994665.1. NCBI lineage: Eukaryota > Metazoa > Arthropoda > Insecta > Lepidoptera > Nymphalidae > Podotricha > Podotricha telesiphe. The sequence goes on along the minus strand of JAOYRR010000434.1, from coordinate 1,630,284 downwards.
TCTACCCGAATTATAAAAATAATATTTTGGTAACTGGAATTTGTAAAAATAAATTAACTTACAACAAAATTAAGGATAAGAACGTATGGAGACTCCAAAGTGCTTAGAAGGTATCCATGTAGCGCGAGTTCAAATCCAGTTCACATTCAAATATGTTCTGACTTATTATATGTGCCACAATGGCGTTCTTTACGATTTGCTTGTAAACAATACTTATATAATTTTACCTCCAGGTTCTGTAGCAAAATGTAAAACAGCTGACGGCTTGCTCCAACCAAATCTGTTAAACAAATAATAAATAACTTTCTTCATCATATTCTTCGTTGAGAAATAAAACAGACACAAGCTATACACATGTGTGATCTATAACCAACTTAAGAGAATTTAAAAATAATTACGTAGTACTTAATTAAAAGTTCTTTATTCGTACCTGTTCCTGGACGTCACAATAGCTTCGTAAACCGTAGATGGCGTTAAACCCCGCACTGTGTACGTTGCACTATGGATAGGTCCTGAAAGATCATTATCATATATTTAAAAAAAAAATATGTGAACACACTTAGGAACAATAATAGAACCTTGAAAACCATATATTTAGAAAACGTATAATAAAGTGAACACGTACGCATACATGCATGGCTTAGCAGCGCGGCTCAGAGCGCTTGAAAGGTTTTTAAGAGGCGCAGGTTCAAATCCAAAATTACACGCTTGGCTTAACGGTCAGAGCGCTTGAAAGGTTTTTTAGAGGCGCAGGTTCAAATCTAGCTGCTTTAAAATTTTTATACCTTTTCTAAATATAATGTTTTTCTTTTTCATATTAACACGTAAAGGAATAAACTTGCACCTCTTTTTACGAAAATTATACGGACGGAGGAGTATGTGAATTTTTTCCGATAATACATTAGAAATACATAACAATAAAATAAATATTACAGGCCATCATGTGTTTGACATATACTTCTATATGACGTACGTATTATTCTGTACACGTTGCTATGGCAACGTGTATTTTACACAACAATAACAACAGTATAAATTAATCATATACACATACAAAATATATTGGAGAGCTTCAATAAATACGTTTAAATATGTAATAAACATTGTTTGTCATGAATTGACGATATCATGCCTCTGACTGTAAACGCAAATGGTTGTGGTTTGGGGTGTGGGAGGTGAGGGGTAGGGGGGGGGGGGAAATTGTGTCCATTAGGTAAAATATATATTTCAGTTCCTGGCTCTAATAAGGAAACACGGCGTTAAGGTCCGCCATTCAACACACAAAAAAAGTAGAGGCCAGAGTATTTTGACACTAGTGTTTTTGTACATTACCATCGCTAGAATCCCCCGGAACGACAATTTTACTCCAGCTGTTTGCGGGAGCGGAGGTCGTAAAGGCGTCAGGCTCAGTGGTCACGAGTCTGCCGTAGTACGGACGTATCCATAGGTGGTACTCTGTTCGAATATTGAAAACGTTTTATAGAAATGTAGTTTTTTTTACCACGCTTATATTAGCATGACTTGTATGTAGATATATATTTTGTTAACATTTTTTAAAGTGTTATTCCCACACTAAGGAAATAAATATGTTTCTTAATGTGTCTTTTTTGTATGTAGATATTTTTTCATTTTTAAAGGATCTCTAAAGGATCTAGAATATGAAAACGTATTAAAAATTTAGACGGTTTCCAACAGGTTCAAATGTTCATATTTTATTTATAAATGTTTTCTGTATACATATGTATGTAACGGAATCTTTAGACTCCTTTTCTACCCACTATAAACGTTCAATTTTATTTAAAAATTTGAACAATTGAATAATTAATGACTAATTAAAGAAAGATAAAATACAGTTTAAAAAATTAAAAACCACGCAAGCGCACGTTATAGCTAATCTAACTAAACAGTGAAATATAATTCTTAGTGTAAGAATACAATGATCGACAAATATAATTATGTTAATGTTTTTAAAACTTATTCTGTTTTTGGATTTAAATAATATGTAAAAAATTATAAAAATTTACATAAAACACCCCACGCTTATTAATTAATATGTTAGAAGCTATCCTGATGCAGTGGAAGAACTGTTAATGCGAAGGTTGTGAGTACGATCACCATTCGAAAAAAAAGTTAGTTATAACAAGCGACCCGTTCGCGGCTTCGCCTGCGTAAACTACATATCTAAACTATTTCGTTCTTCGCCCGCCCGCGTTCTCACTTAAATCATAAACTTTGCTTAAATTTATAATTTAAATGGTTGTCACTTTTTTATTTATGAACTGATCGAAATCAAATAATGTTTAAGAAGCTTACCACAATACAATTATCAAAATACATTTAAATCGGTAAAGCCGTTTTTGTCAATAGTGTGCATAAACAAAAAGGCACACAGAAAAACAGAAAAAAAATTACATTGATAAATGCCCACAATTATATATTTTTTTCATACATCTTCCATGTACAGACAGCGATTAGTTACATTTTTATTATATGTATAGATCTAAGTTCTCTATTCTGCGTAATACCAAAATATTGGTTTCCGCCACCCGAAACTCTAAAGGCGTAAAACAGTAGGACAGAGTGTTTTTAAACTAAGACTTTTATGTTTAACTAAATTTATGTCGGCTGGACTAATTAATAGTCCTATTTCAAAGTCTAAAGACTTTAATCTTAATATCATATTTAAAGTCGCTATAACAACTTTCTAAAATCATAATCGAAGCAAATTTGTACTACATACGGCTTTTAAAAACCAATATATAAATAAATAAACAATATTTACCTATTATAGTAGAATAAGAATCCACTTCCCATATAAGCGTGAAGCTTGTAGGCGACGCTTTGTTCAACGCTTGGTCCACTTTGAAAGAAGCTATATTTGGCACCCCTACATGAGAAGGACATGTTAAAATTACAAAAATATATTTTCTGTAGCTTTGAATTCAAGACATTGCGAGTTAAGATTGGCAGAACTAAGCGCCGTACTTTTGTATTATTTTGCTGTATAACTAGATAGAGGCCATCGTGGTGCAATGGGACAGATACTGACTGTAAGCGCGATTGGTTGTGAGTTCGATGCCCACTCGGAGGAATGATTATATTTAAATTATTTTCATTTCTTCGCTCTAGTACTTAAGACAAAACACGGCGCTGTGTTCCACCACTCAACAGGAAATGTCTCGTTTTCGGGAAATGCGTAGAGAACGGAGTGTCTTGCCACTAGGTTATTACTGACTACCCTGTTATGGGGACAAAAGCTTGAAGCTGAAAAAAAATTAGAAACACATGTTTGAACTAGCGAAATTTAAGGTCCACCTTTTGTTTAATAAACCTAAGTTATAAAAGTACAATAAGACAACGGTCACGTCCTCCGCACATAACTACCATGCCTTATATCTCTGTACCCAGGGCTAAACCCGTTTTGTGCTTTTTGTGCTATATGTGCCTTTGTGTGCTATAATTTCGGGGCCTCCAGTCAATGTACCACTTACCAGTCAACTTAAAGGAAACATCGGCCATTCCCAATTTATTCTCAGCTCTGAACGTATAGTTGCCGAGATCGGTTTTCCTCACTGTTCTGAATATTAGCTGGTGTGTATTATCTTGTACTATTATTATTACTCTGAAAAAATAAAAATGTATATATAATTTATATTAAAAAGGCATAATTAGGGAAAGTTTACAAAAGTATTGCAAACGAAATCGCCGCTGTACCACTGGAACGTGTTTGATTAATCATAAGTTGAATGAAATATTTATATCATAATTCTTTCATCTATTATTTTTGAAATACGTTATTAATAATTAAGAATAAGATGTGTTTGACATATACACATATATTAATTGTCATATCATATAAATTTCCATTACTCAAAAGCTAAAACTAGACTCGGTCATATTGTTCACCAACTTTGTATGCTATAATTGCATACTATATTATATCATATTGTGTGAAAGAATTAAAAGTATGCGTGAGCTGGTTTCGAACCTGCGTCTTTTTGGATATAACGTGGGTATATCTGATATTGTAAAATTGACGATTTCATGAAATCATCGAAGATATCATGAAACGGTCACATTTCACAAAATGCTCATTTATTGATTAGCCATATCACGATATGTGTTGTCCAGATGAATGATAACCTATCGTTTAACGATGTAATCACCTAAACGGTCAGCTATTTCATGAAATTGACGATTTTATTTGACCAAATCGTAAAATAATTACTTAAATTACCGATAGAGGCGCTTTTTTGCGTATCAACTTGACAGCTGTCATTAACAGAGTCAAAACTTTAGTTTTAACATAAAAATTATTACCAAACGAGGAATGTTTTTTTTTATTTTTAGTAAAAAATGTGTTATTACTAAAACATTCTGTTTGCCTATAATTAATTTTAAATTCTTCATAATTTTTATTTCGAGTCGATGTATTTTAGCGAAAATAATCAATCTAAAAATAATATTATAATAAACTATGTACTTTTAAATAATCACAGAAAAAGAACTTAATACGAAATAAATCAAAATCACAGTATAAGATTTTTAAAGGTTATGCAAAACTTTATTTAACTTAAATTTATAATTTATATAGTTGTAACTGTTTTATTTATGAACCGATTGAAATTAAATAAGCACAAAATGTTAGCCGAAGTTTACCAAAATACTATAGTCAAAACTGAATTTGAATCAGTTTAGCCATTACTAAGATAAGCGTGCACGAACGCACAGAAAAACAGACAAACAGAAAAATATTTAAAAAACATTATTTTGGGTTTCTCGTATATTTAAATAATATATTTTTTATATATCCATGTACAGACAGCAATCAGTACCATATTTATTATATGTAAAGATATACAAACATAGGGTCTTGACAATATATTTTCTAAGAAAGAGAAAAACTCACCTATCATCAATCTTCACGGGCTTTCCGTCTCTATACCAAGCGGTCCTAGCTGGTGGTGTCGCGAACTCCAACTTAGCAGACAAAACCGCGCGCAAACCTAATGCTGTGTGAACGAAACTACGGTCTGTATTCACTACTGGGGCGTCTGGAATTAATAATAATAATCAATGTCTTTATTTCTCCTCACAATACTTGGTCGTAACAAATATATCACAAAATGTGTCAACCAATGGCGTAAAGACAAAACTATTATGAGGGACTCGCCGTTGGTGCAAATAGGATTTAATATAGACTATTATTGATATGATTGCTTTTCCAACTACATTTATTTTCGGCGTTGAGTTCCACCGCCAAACACGCAATGTTTTGAATTTGCGTAGAAAGTGGAGAATGAAGTGTCGTGACACTAGGTTCTCTCAGTCTATACACAAAAAAGCGTAACGCTGCATTTTTTTGCTATATCATTATTAAAAAATTTATATAATATAATTTCTGATAAAAATAATTCACTTAAATTCTGCAAAAAATTATATTAAAAAAAAATCTCTAATATTAATATTTTAATAATATTTACCTTGTATAATAACAGTGATAGCAGCTTTTACAGGATCTCCCACACCATTGTTGGCTGTACATTCATATACACCTGCTAAAAGGCGATGCTCAGCACGGAATCGAAGCCGTGACCTGTGCTCCAATATGGCCATTGGCTCACCCTAAGAATATTATTTAAAAATATTATTATAAACAACGGACTACAGTGTAAGAGAAAAGCAAGCCTTCAATTTGGTTTCACTTGTATAAATATCCTAAATTTTGACAGAGAGAACATAGTGTCAAGACTCTACTTTTCGCCCGTGGTGATCGAATCCACAACTAATCGCGTTCGCAGTTACCGAACCTGAACCTCGATGACAACTACTACTGACCACTACTGAACCACGATGACAACACGTTCCGTTATACACGTGTTAAAAGAAAGCGCGCCCAAAACGCGTTGTGTCAAATTCTGACGGAAAGCGGAGAGCGGAGGGTCTTGAAACTAAGTTCTTTCTGACTGCCCTGCACTACTACTACACACATAAAGTGTGAAACTAAAAAATGTGTATTATGTATGTATGCAATATTTATCGTAAAGCGGGACATATATACATTTAAATGAAAATGTCAATCACTTCAAGGCTTCTCAGTTTCTTGAATAAAACTATCTATGACAATTGTATTAGATACTAGCGATCCGCTCGCGGCTTCGCCTGCGTTAACTACATGAATAAACTATTTCGCTTTTCCGCCCACCCACGTTCTCACATTAATCATAAACTTTGCTTATAAATAGATTATAGATTATAAATTTAATGACTGTGACTTTATTATTTATGAACCGATTGAAATAAAATAAACACTAAATTTTAAGTGACATTTGCCACATTATAATAATGCATGCACAAAAAAAAACAGACAAACCGAAAATAAAAAGTAAAAATCATTGTTTTGGGATCTATTACATTAATAAATGCCCCTAATAATTTTTTTTATATATCTTCCATGTACAGACAGCGATCAGTTACATTTTATTATATGTATAGATAAAAAAAATATTTAGTGCAATCTTGTTACTGTCACAATTTTTTTAGTTTCTTATATCTAGACTATATTATCTAATTATCTAAGTACTGAGTACATTATTCCCACTTCAAAAAATGTTGATGTCAATTGAGTTGAGCGCCAGTCTTTTTTGATCAACTCAAATTTCGAACGCTATCTCCTCCTATATTACTAGTAATTATAGCAATGCGCACGAAACTAACGTACTGGTGACATCTTTTCACATTTCTTCCAAACTGTCGTAATAACTTGTATTAATAAGACATTGCAAAATATAGGAAGTAATTAAAAATACTATTTTAAATAGCTCACATTCTTCTGCCAATTTACAATAGGCGCTGGTGTTCCCGTCGTCTCGCAGCCTATATCTACGTAATCGCCCTTTTTCACTTCTAGATACCCGTCGTAAGGTAACGTTCGGACTGTAGGTGGATCTGAAACATATTATGACGTAAAAAACCTTGTACCACAAATAAAAAATGGGGGGATAGCGTTTCACTGCAATCTCAATCAATCTCGTTGCGGATTCTATTCCCATTCGGAGGAATAATATTTAAGTTATTTTCATCCACCCGCTCTGGTGAGACAAATCGCGGCGTTGAGTTCCGTCACTCAAAACGCATTGTCTCGAAGTAGGAGGAAATATGTGAAAATTTAAAAAAAACTTACACTGCACTTCTATAGAATGCGTCTGCCTTATCGGTTTCCATGGCTCTTGTCGTATCACCTGTAATTTAAAACTAAATTAAAATGTCCACGATAAAAACATATATATATATATATATATATATATATATATATATATACTAGCGATCCGCTTGCGGCTTCGCCTGCGTAATCTACATGATCATTTCGTATTTTCGTATAATTTAAATGATTGTAACTGTTTTGTTGTTTATGAAATTGAAAGTAAATAAACACTAAATGTATAAGGGAAGTTCACCACAAAAGAATATTAAAATTATCATATTAATAAATGTCCCTTGTTATATTTTTTTCTCATATATCTTCTATGTACAGACACCGATCAATTACATTTTTATTATATGTATAGATATATATATTTCTCGATTTTGGGCGGAAAGTGGTGAATGGAGTGTCTTGACACTATGTTATCTCTGTCTTTCCTGCTATGCGGAAAATAACGTGCAGCTGCTTTATTTAAATAAAGTCTAGGCAGATAAAGATTGGCGCAGTAGGACAGCGTTGGACGGTAAACGCGATTGATTTTGGGTTCGATCCCCACTCGGGGATACCAAAACCACTAATCATTTCTCGAATTCCGGAGGAAAGAGAATAATAAGGCGTGTTTTGGCACTAAGTTCTCTCTGACTACCTTGTTATATGGGCAAAAGCTGCTAAATTACATCACTGTTTTAAATACACAAATGTGTTTCAACATACCGAAAGCAGAAAACGCACACAATGAAAATGTTGCCTTAAGGCTAAAGGTAAAAAGATATCAACTATAACAATATATGGTACAATATTAAATGTAAACGATATATGAACAAACATACAATTACATATGTACAATGCTTATACATACGATATTCACACAGAAGCATGCATTCCAATTAATTTTAATTAATTTGTGAACTGCCGAAGGGCTAATTTGTCTGTCAGACAGCGTTAAGTACCGCCTTCCTCAAATACGGAGGATCGAGGATAGATATATACTACATAGGTAGAATAAATGCGATTTGAAAGATACATATATACTTCCATTTTTGATTATTTTTAATTAAATGTAAGATTACTCAAAAGCTACTAGTCAGATGTTAATGACATTTAAAGAGGACACATGAGAAGCACTAGCTAACTTTCAGAAAACGCAGGATTTCGCAAATGCAGGGCTTCGAACCCGCGCCTCTTGGAAAACACCCAAGCGCTCTGTCCGCTGAGCCATGCACTCTACATCCGACTGAGTCGAAGTTCTTATACAATTTTACAACTTATTTTGTTGTTAGCATCTGTGTAGATTTTTACAAATTTCTGCTTCTCAAAGAAGATATTCTACGAACCATCGTTTGGCAAGGGAGAGAAAAAAAATACGGTCAAATAGAAAACCTCTTCCTTTTTTTGCAGTCGGTTAAAAATATTCTTAAAGAATTGAAAGATCTTATATTATAGTCTTAATATAAATTTATTCAATCATCAATTTATTTTTAATATAATTGAAATATTTGCAATTAATGAACGCGATGGTTATAGGGTTAAATTATTGTGAGATATACGAGAGATATCGCTGCACCTTTCAGGGTAGGCAGAGAGAATCTACATATATTCAGAAAACGCATAAAAAATTTAAATTTCCTGTGTGTGAATAACACATTAAAAAAATGTTAAAAATATTTAATGTAAAGGTTTTCCGTTCGAAACTTTCCGCACTTTTAAAATATATTGCGTGTTGAGTAGCGGAACCTAATGAGCCACTTTGTCTTTATAATATTTTATATAAATTCCCAGGAATGGAGACCGACCCATAACCATTTCATTTTACTTAAATTTTGTCTATTATTTGTTTATATCAGTAATAAAACGCATCAATGGCGTCCGTGTAATTTTTAACTTTTTTGCTTTATGTGATATTGTTACGTGAAGTTTTATTTAGATTTTAAATATATACGAATCCATTCAAAGAACAAAGACTTATACAATACAATGACCCCTAAGTGGAGTTGAATTTTTTGTAAAGCACCGTATTCACTTCGAAGATATTTATCTGTATTTTACTTAATTATAGGTTACATTTATTAAAATATATTGCTTTAAATTAATTTCTATACATTTTCGAAACAGATATATCTTTAAAAATACAAACAGATACTATATATATTACTTTTTACAATTGTTAATTACAGTATAGCCATACGGGTAGTAACGGGCATCGCGAAACAGTTGGGCAAATTGATTAATTGTGTAATTGCTCGATACTTTACTGTTGATGTTTAGTGTTGTAAACAAACATCGATATAGATATCGATATTTATTAGATAGATTTATTATACTATTTTATTAATATAATTTTATGTTTATTTTAATTAATTCAATAAGTTTAGTAATAAATAAGATGTATATTAATGGCCATAGTAAAAATTGTACTTTTTACAGTCAAGTTCACTAATGACTAGCCTGATTAAAGATTAGTGATCTTTTTATGTACACATGACATTTTTAGACAACTGTCATCAGTAAGTACAACATGGAGCCCGGAGGTCCCTAACAGGGTCTTCAAGAAGCACGGAGCGCCAAACGTTACTGTAACGTCACTGCATACTTCTTTCGCCTCGTCCACAGGCATGTCCTCGGGAAGTCCTCATGCTTTTTAAAGATTACGTCACCTTAGTCCAGTATAATGAAATATACACGAGTAAATGGAATTAAATAAAATAAAAATAATTCCAACTATAAAAATATACAAAATTGTCAATAAGTATGGACATCACAACAAACAAACAGCGTTAGTTAAGAGTTAAGAGGCAAAGGGCTTTGTCGAGTACCGGTTAAAGTGGTGATAGAACTAAATTACACTTGAACTACAACAGTTTATTTTCAATGGACGATAAAAAGAATTAAAAAAATAGGTCAGTGTATACGAACGCACAATATTGAAAGGCTTTACAATTTTCCATAGAAATCGTTGGCATATAATATTTTCTAAGTACCTATAGATAGGTTAGTTCGCATATTTTTTTTTAAGTACTTTTAGTCCTCTTTTTTTGGAATAAAGTTCCTTATCACGTAGTACATGCACTAAGCGGGATGGAGCGAGATTGAAGTAAGCATAATCGTAATATGTATTCTTGATTCAATTTAAGTCTTTTCAATTCAATCAAATTCCATTTTTACTATAACACGGTATAGCCGTGTCTGAAGCTATACTACATGGCCGCACAACTATTTATTTATTCCATACACAGCTTTATGCTTTTTACATACACCCATTACTTTATCCTTATTCCCGCAAAGCCAGTGAGAACAAAAATTTGCCCTTGAGTGACTGAGCTCAACGCCGCGCTTTATCTTAATCATCAGAGCAAAGAAATGTAAATGATTATTTTGTGAACATTCCTCCGAGTGGAACTCGAACCCACGACCAATCGTGATCGTAACCGGCAGACGCTGTCCCACTGTACCACGATATCCTTAAATCAATAATCATTATATAAAAATAAATACATTTAATTATTTTTCACTTTTACTGTTTACTGATATTTTACAACGTGAATTATGACTGTACAGCAAACGTCTACCTAAAACCGCAAATTTAGTCCCGAAGATGGGCCCATAGACACTTCACTCTTTTTTTTTTGTTTCATATCTATAAGCTTTAAGCTCTTTCCCGCATATCACGGTAGGCAGAGACCTTAGAACCTAGAGCTCTTTCTGCCCACCACAAATGGCTTAATAACTTACCTCGCATGTATAATCAGCGGTGTCCTTAGCGACTAGATCGTCAATCTCCAAGCTATAGTTGGCGTGCATGCGCGTGCGCGGCGGAAGCAAATGGTTCGGGTCTTGACTGTCACCAAGTAGGATATTGTCTTTGTACCAGCGGACGCGTTGCTTTGTTTCTGTAAAAGAAAGATATTTTTAACAAAATAAAAAAAAATATATATGAGTTACTATCGGTCCGCTTGCGGCTTCGCTCGTGTGGACTATAGCTGTGTATTGTAAACGCAATGGTTGCGGATTCGATTCACATTTAATAATATTTAAATTATTTTAATTTCTCGCTCTGGGACAATATAGCGCGTCATTGAGTTAGGCCATTCAACAAGTAATGTGTCAAATTCGGGTGGAAACTGGAGAAAAATGTTATCATATTATGTTATCTCTGTCTACCCTGCATACAAAGCTGAAACAAATATATTGCATTAAATATTATTATATTAGTAAAATGACAATTTATAAATAATACAACGCTAAGTTTTGTCATCCAACTCCCTAGTACCGACCGAGTATGCTATGGAAAGTTGAAAGAAGCTAAAACAGGCCGGCTTATTTATTGCGCTTTGGTCGCTCCCGCGTGCTAGTCTTAGCAGGCCGTCGAGAGTGCCCACCACGGTATATGCGGATCTAACAGCCGGAGTCTGACTCCCCAATCGAGCTGGTATCCGTAAAGGATTTCCTCACGTAAATAAAGGCCGGCTTATTTAAGTATTTATATTATTATTTAAGTATAACGAAATTTCACATACAAAAAAGAAAAACAAATTTATTCGCTGTTTTTATCTTATATTATATCTATAATAATCTATTATATCTATAATATTTTAAATGAGCACAAATGATGTTTTTAATCAGTTGGCAATATGTTAAATTCGAAAGTAAATTATTACAAAGTTTTTTTTTTTAAAATCCAACCTTAATATTTGGCTTCAAGCCTTTTTCTACAGTATAGGGTAAGCAGAACGAACCTAGTGCCAAGACACTACGTTCTCCAAAGCGAAGACATGAAAATAATTTAAAAACAATAATTCCTTCTGCGCCATAATGGGCGCAATATAATATTTCAATGTTAATATCAGATTAATCTAAAATAGAACCATTTATCGTCAGTAAAGCGCTGTAAGTCTTTATTCGTCTATTAATGTAAGTATGCAGGGGATTGACGGGCAATTGGTACACAAAGATTTGGATCTAATGTCTCTTCCTGTATACAACGAGCCGCTTTATGTAGCTGGGTTTTGTTATTGGATACGGTATATATATTTTTTAACCTGTTGAAATTACCAAAATGAAAATTAAGTAGACGAAGTAGTTTTTTTTATTTTTTTGTAAATCTATTGGAAATTAGAATCACTAATATGACAATCGAATATATTATTTTATTCGGGCGCAACGGAACAGCGCCTGCTGTAAACGTGATTGGTTGTGGAGTCGATGCCCACTCGGGGGAATGATTATATTTAAAATACTTACATTTTTCTGTATTGGTCTCGATGTCGGTCGAAAAACGACGAACAGAGAGTATTGACTCTAGGTTCTCTCGGACACCCTGCTATGCGGAAAAATGGGGGCAAAATATTTTTTTGGCAAATATAAAGACATTATATAAATAAAGCCTGCCAAAAAATATTTCGACAAGTACATTTTATGATGTCAATTTCAGTAATTTCTTAGTAAAAAGGGTCACAATACAACCAGATTTTAATATTACAAACATTACGACCACAGATTAATTAGTAACTAAAAGTCATTATTTTTATCAAATGTCAACCAAATTTTGTTTAATTTGACAGAATTAATCTATAACAGATAAACACCTAAAAATGTCAGAATAATCTCTAGTGACTTGAAAAGTTACTCGAGAGTCGAAATAATTGATTATGAAATGTCATAATGACAAAAATTGGACGACGATGGTCACGATACAGGAAGAGTTTTGAGAACGAGTTCAAATCCAGCATGTAATATTTATATCATTAAACATTGTACATAATCTAAAGTCTTGATTGAGAATATTAACAACCAATACTTCATAAAATAACGTATCCAAAGTAATATAACTCTCAACGCATACTTTCGACGTATTCCGGACGAGGCTAACGAACGTACAAAACGCGTGTATCACAAATACACTCTTTTGTCCTTTTGTCAATTAGCCTGCCGTATCTGATCGTTCGCAAATTATAGTAAAACAGTTTCCAGTGTCGGAACGGCCTTTTATTTATTTGTATGCATTATAACATATTCTGCGCGGATGTTCGTATCATTAGATGATCGAGATAAACCAGTTTTATGACGTATGAAAGAGAAATATATATGTATATTTAAAGTAAAAATTTTGGTTCCTTTTTAGTAAAATGTGTAGTGAAAATTTAAGAAGTGCTAAAGTCAACAAAATCTGTGTTTTTCATAATGTCATTCATGCATTAGAAACACATTCAATATATAAAATAAAAAAAATACACACTCATATGTTTCACATACAATTTAACAAGAAGTACGTTGCGAGCATCGCGTGGTTTACGTGTAAACGGGTAGTGATAAATCACTACGAATTCCTCGTACTATGATAACATTTAAATATTAACCGCCTTTTTGCGGTATATAAGTCAATAACGAGAAGCCCTCTCTAGTAATATGTTATTTGTTGTCCAAAAACTGTAAGTGTGAGGTCAACTTCAGTCTTTCCTGACAAGATAAATATCTCTTCCGTTACTGAGTGACTGACAAGCAACGAAACTACTGGACGTAGAAAGCTGAATTTTGTCACATAGGTTCCTCGGAGAATGTAGGCTTACTAAGAGAACAAATTTTGAGAAATGTCCGATGACAACAAACTATTTTTATGACATGAACTTGACGTCCTTGCCTACAATATATGACTACAATATATATTTATAAACGTATATAAACTTGAATGCAGCGGGATTTGAACTTGCACCTCTTGAAGTGTGTGAATAACACTTTAAAAGAATGTTAAAAATGAGTACAATAATCATTTGTTTTATTTATATTTAATGTATTAATATTTAATACCTACTATGTATATGATTTTTATTTTCAATAAAAAAATTTCAAACTACTTCAAACTATTACAAATCTCCATTATTCCATTCTTCCCACTTCACTCATCCAAACCTGTTAAATTATTGGACAAAAACCGTAATTTAACTACATTACACAACTAAAAGTTAATAAAAACTGCCCTATATTAGGTAACATTATTAACTCTATATTATACAAAAGAACAAACAGGTTTACCATAAAAATATATAACTTAAACACAGGCGCAGTACTATAATCTAGTCATTAACAAAATGACCGCTACAGAATTATGGTAAGCTATTTGTTTAAACTAATTTAAAAATCTTAGGCTGCGTACACACGATATTACTTTACGATTTTAATTTTTGATATAGATGAATGATATTATTATGGCACACGTGGATAACTGCAGGCGGTGGTTATGGGTTCAAACTCGCTTATAAAAAAGAAACATTAGTTGTAGTGAAATTCGACGAAAACATAATGTGGTATTTGCCACAGAAAACTAAAACAAATTTTCTTAGCTAATCATCTTGGTTTTTGAAATTATTTATATATGCATACCTTTTTTCAATTATGAGCTATAAGTGTTGTCAATTATTTATATTTCCTTTAAGTTCATTTAATTAATTTTATTTAAATAATTTAAATAAAAAATCATTTAAATAATTCAATTCATTTAAGCTGATTGGGTTGTCTAATAAACATTACATTACATAACATTTCACACAAATTCAGTCTACATTATGAAGTTTATATAAATGGCGGACGCAATCCTTTGAAAGCCACCGGTATATTAAAAACAGCATCACTACCAATGAATACTCTGTAAATAAAACGTTCACAAATGATTTCAACATAGGTATGTTGAAATCATTTGTGAATCTATTGCATTTAAAACTAGTGTCATATAAAAAAATCATAATAAGTTGATAGTCGTATGTAAGATACCTTTAACTTTACGACAGTCATATCGTAAAGCCAAGTCATTGATGATAGAGTATTATACTATAGATAATAAATACTTATAGCATAATCCTATTACTATTTAAATGCGTTAAATTTAATGGGAGTATTATACAAAACTGTCTTTAAATAAATAAACAGTTGCACTGTTTCAAGCATTACATCTTTTTCTCGTAGAGCAGGGTATTGGCTGATAGAACTTAGTGATAAGCCCCGGCGTTCTTTGTTTTCTTTGAATAGAATTCAGAAGAGAATTGAGAAGACATTGTATGTTGAATGCTAATGCGGAATTCAACGCCGCACTTTATATTATCAAAGTGAGGCAAGGAAAATAATTTAAATATAGTCATCTAGTGAGTGGAGATCTCATATCTCCCAAAGTTTCCTAAGCTTTTAAAGGCATTGTGGGTGAGCAGCGAAAACTCCCGAGTTTTTTCTTAGCAAATTAGATAAATATAAATATTTTAAATACCAACCATTTGGATGGCCATCAAACCCACAACCATTGGCGTTTACCGTCGGCGCTGTATCACTTAACTATAGAATTATTCAACAAGATTTGAGTGTGATTCTCTTATATAGTTTTTTTTTATTTTACAGCTATACGCGTACGAAATCGAGACATTGCGCGTTGAGTGGCGGAACTCAATGCCGCGCTTTGTCTTAGGTACTAGAGCGGCGAAATGAAAATATTTTTAAATATAATCATCCCACGAGTGGTAATCAAACGATTTTTCTCATTTCTGCGCTGCGGTGACAGCACAAAGCGTAACCCTGAGGTCCGCCACTCAACTCGCAATGTCTTCGATTCGGGTGGAAAGTGGAGAACCTGCCATACGTGAAAAAAACTAATATTTTAGAATATTTTTGTATTCATAATAACAATAAAAACTGTGAATTAACTACTTAATTAAAACGGCTTCATATTTCAAGGTTAACTCCCATTAAACAAACACATTAAATGAAATGATGCAACAATAAATATACAATAGGGACTAATATTTTTTTTCTTAACCGTACATAAATGGAACGCGCTAATCATTTTTCGCTTTTCGTCTGTATTAAAGACATTAGGCGGTGGCGGATGTAAAACTTAAGCCATGATTTTTATAAAAACACTTTGAAAGTGTAAAGCTCTACACTTTCACATAGCCACAAAGAGAGAAACTAGTATATGTAAACTAATAAAGGGTACAATAATAACAGGCTTCCATATTCGATTAGATATATAACAATCTAAATTTATTGACGTATAAATTTGATTTTAAATCACTTGAAATTGATACGTGTCGTCTAAAACTAAATGAAAATAACAGCGGTTTAAAAATTCTCTTTTATCCTCCTCATCATAGACGTAGAAAACTTGCATCTACCGCCAGAAAATGTATGTCTTGCCAACACAAGTCTCCGTTCTCCACTTTCAGCCCGAATTTGAGATATTGCGTGATGAGAGTTTGTCTTGTTCAATAGAGCGGAGAAATTCACCCGGACGCAATTCGAACCCGCAACCGATGCATTTATTAAGTTACTTCACCACCATAGCGAAGGTTCTCTTAACTTTAAAAATAAAATCAATATATTTGAAATATTTCTGTTTCATTTAAATAGTACAAAATTTAATTGCATTCTCGTCTAATAAACAACACGGTCGTATTTCAAAGCTGTCGACATAAAAGCTTTTGATACTTTTGAATAATAATAAGGTAAATGCGCCGGCGCATGTTTACGGCACGTTTTCAATAAATCATAGAATGTTTTTATATAACTGAAACCAACAGTTGTTGTTATAGAAATCTTTATACAAGAAATTATAACATCAAAGTTAATATATTTAAATGACAATAACGATTGAGATAAATCACATAAGACAAAGAGGCTAGCAATTAGACTTATACTAGCTTTTAAGCTGCTGATGTATATCGGGCTATAATATATTTAAAAAAAATGCCTTGATGAAACAACAATAAGCTTATTATATATGATATTCATACAAACGTCGGTATCATTGTGCAAATTATAGTTGTGGGCTAATTCGATTGATTATGCCACTAAAGGCGCAGAGAGCTTGCAAATTGTGGGTGTTGAGAATAGTGTAATATTATTTTAACTGAACTGAACTGATTTCTCAGTTCAGTTCAGTTCGCGTCAGACGCTGTGCATGTGCTGCACATGGCTAACATTGAATATTAAAAATAAACAATTTTCAATTGGTATTTTCTTTTTCTTCTACAGTACGATGTAATTTTTTTAGTTACTAGAGCCAAGATCTACTAATATAAGTTAGTTAAAATAGAAAACTGATATTTCCTTTGTAAAACGTCACAGCCCAAGTGATGTAGTAGGGAAATAAAGGCATTATGACTTGATGTTATATTGTTATATACACAACTATACTTGGGACCATTGTGGCGCAGAGGACAGCGTCTGACGCGATTGTAATATAATTATCCCTCGAGTGAGAATCGAACCCACAACAATAGTGTATACAATCAGACGATGTCTCACCTTGTAAACCTTCTAAAGGTATTCTTTTGAATCAAAATAATAATGTAAAATACTATGTATTTTTAACTTTCCGCATGCCCTGAATATATCAGGTAAGGCGAAGAGAACCTAGTTCAGTCTTAGGACATTTTAGGGGCACTGCTCTTTGTATGCAGAAATCCAATACCGCGCTTAGATTCTTATAGTGGAAAGCGTAAACGGAATGTCTTGATACTAAATTCTCAATCTATCCCGCTGAGCCTGAAAAATAACTAAAGCCAAAAAAAATAATTTCATATTCGGATTTCGATCGAACCTGTAATCATTGCATATACACACGCTGTTTGTTTAGTTGCTCATTTACTTGACAGTTATTTTTTTAAAAGAAATAAACATAAAATATGTTTAAGATTTTCAAGTAGTATGTACACACTTAAAAAATTAAAAATATATTTTTAGAAAACGTATAAAAATTTGAACGGATTTGAACACGCGCCTCTTGAAAAAATCTAAGCTAGCCATGTTCAAGGGTTAAAATTTTTACATGTTTTCTAAGAATATGTATAACATAAAATAATTTATTCAACATATAGTAACTATGAAGTCTATTAGCAAACTAAACTTACTTTAGAAAAGAAACTAAATATCTATTATGTGCACCTCTCAGTTTTGCATAGAAAGCTTACAAAACTATGAAATTCGGTTCCTTTACTCGCCTATTTTATACGCAACGTGCTAGCAAACTCAACATCGCACTTTACTAACTACACCGAGGATATGTCATTTTATATGTCAACGTAAAATCTTAATCCTCGTTTCCGTAGAAAGTTCAAGAAATCTCTTTGCTCCCATACTCGTACAGTTCACACACTCAAGCACATAAATGACAAATTTGATTTCGAATCGATGAGATTTGTATCGGTTTTACGTACCTAGTAATGAAAGAGTTTTATATAGTTTAATTGCTAGATTTTGAAATAACCTTTTAATAAATATAAGAGATTTCGAGAGGCCGCGGTAGTGCAGTGATATAGAGTGTGATTGTAATCAGGATTAGTTGTCTGGTCGATTCCCTCTCGGTGGAATTATCAAAATTCCATTATTTTAATTCAAAAGGAGACATTGACTTCCACCATTCAATACGCGCAATGTTTTGAATTTAGGCGGAAAGTTGATACTCTCTGACTACCCTTCTATGCGGGAAAACGCCTGAAGCTGAATTTAAAAAATATATATTTTTTTAAAACACATACCTGAATCATTCACATAACAAGGCAACAGAACAGAATCATTTTCATATGTTTTAACAGTCACTGGAACACTTTTAAACACTTTCTCACATAGAATTGTTTTTATCAATAATAAAATTATCACTTGCCAGTTTAATCCCATTTTAATGTATTCAAATAAATATTTAAAATAAATTAGAAAAAATAAATAAATTACAGATGAATTAATTTATTTTTTAATCTGTTAGAATTTTTATAAAGTAACTAAACGTCAATCTTAAACGTCAGTTGCTTTTGAACTGATAATGTACGATGCGCGCGCGCAACTAACAGATCGAGATACGACTACTCGTATGCGTTCAATGCTTAGAAAGACCTCTAGTGGTACAATGAGCTAAAAATACTTCTATTATAATTATCGACAAAACGTCTACTTGTAAATAATTATTGAATAAAATATACTAAATGAAGTATATTTAATATTTACATATAGATATAAATAGAATTAAAATTAAAAAAAATATCATATCAGAAGAATATCCAAAGTTTAATCAAAATATCAGTCATCTTGTAGACTTTAATTAATTTTATAAATGAACGTTCTAAACGAGCTGATTGAGTACGTGACGTTTGCTTAATTTAATCAGAAAACATCTAATTTCACAATGAGACGTCTTACAAGAGAATATCAACATACCACCATCATTTGAAATAACACAATACTACTATTACTAGCACATAATTGTATGGAAAATCATTATAATAAAATTGTGAGAATATGAATTTTTACCCCTTATTTTAAACCCTAAGAATATGAAATTTAAAACTGCATTACAAATACATCAAATTATTAAAACTAGTAGCCCCACGGACACGTAAACACGCGTAGCCTTAGCAACGTGAATTTCACGTCACTTCACGTCACACGTCTCTAACGTGTATGTTAAATATATATATTTATTAATTTTATGTACTTTTATACCCTACTTTAAAAAAGAATTAGCATTCTACATACCTATATTCTTTAAACAAAGTATAGCTACGCCAAATTTCTCCTCCATCCGCTCAATTTTAGTAAAACAAAATTTTCACTTATTTTTTTACATATTATTATATAGTTATAGATAAATTATTATGAACGAGTTATTTTATACAGAAAAGACACACTATGCTGTGTAAATAAACAACTCGCCCGTTGCTAAAGCAACGCATATTTTACTGTCAACAAGCCTTTATTATATTATTAAAAGTTGTCCGAGGCTAAGTATGCCCCAAACCTAATAGCATCCCGTCAATTAATTGATTCACCTTTGTAAAGGAGTCGGCATTTAGTGAGATTAGTCATATAAGACGCGTTCAGATCACATGTCCACTTTAAAACACTTCCTCTGCCATTGTTATATGCATTACACTTAATGTCGTGAAAATTTTAAGATCATTTTCAAATCTTTCTACCAAAATTTAAAACTAAAGGAAATAGCAAAGAAAAAAAGACAAAAGCACGGCGTTGAGCTCCGCCACTCAACACGCGCAATGTCTGGTGTCTGGTGGAAAGTCGAGAACGGAGTGTCGTGACACTAGGTTCTCTCTGACTCTGACGCATAGCAATGCGGTAAAAAGTGTGAAACTGAAACAACTATAGCTTTGTTTTTAAATTTTTTAATTTACTTTAAGTATCCTAAAATATAAAAAAATAATAGGAGAGTATGGCCAGAATTACACATACAGTATACTTAGTCTTGCCATAAACATTGTTACAAAATATATATAACTATTTACTGACTACCCTACGTTTTTATGAACAAAACAAATTAAGACGTCAGATATAACAGGATGGTTTCCAAAATGTACGAATCGAATAACGTTAAAATTATGTTTAGTAGAGTTTAAATTGAAATTTAAAAGCTTATAGATATAGATACTAATATTAAAAATATTTTAGTTATTATGAAACAAATTAAATAATGTATCAAGTATGTCAAAAACTCCAAATCACAAATGTCTTAACAGACTATGGTAGCTTCATCACTAGTAAAATTTTTTTTTTAAAATTGATTTAAAAGTGACCTACTTAAATAATCATATAGGGAATATAATATATAGACATTGAAAGCCAATAATTTAAAAACACATTCAAATAATAGATTTTAACAATATTAGTATAAAACAAGTCCAATTTTATATAAGGTAATACAAATTTTATAATTATAGATTACAAACATAGATTTTATTCTGCAAAAAGGGAGTATCAAGTGAAGCTCCTTCAAAATGTGTCAATATCTGAAAGTAAACATAAGTGTGAATAAATATTAAACTACATTTATTTTACTTTATTAGTTTGATTTTTGGCCGTGTGATCTTGGCTTAGAATAGGATCACCCTGGTATTAGAGGTGTCGTAAGGTGCGACTAAAAATCGTGTGGGAGATTCACGCTTCCAGCGATGGCAACACGCATGGGCCATTGAAATTATTAATGGGAAATTGAAATTACCAATAATTAGATGTCTAATATTAGCGTCAAGAGTAACGCCTCAGGCTGTTCACCAAATGTTTTCGGGCAGAGATTGCTACCAGCAATAAGAACGCCTTGGCAAACTCTGTAATAGTCATAAAATCTTATGTACTGTTCCTTGTATTGGCTTTGTGTGTAATAAAGTATTTCTATCTATCTATCTAATAACGTTGAAATTTGTACTCGATTGGATGTCGAATCGATTTCCGCTTAAGAAAGTGATATTATTTTGATTTCGTCGCTGCATTAAGTGCCGCCACTCAATACGCTGTCTCGATTCCTTGCGGAGAGCGGAGGAAAATTTCTTAACTCTATCCCCTATAACCTTCTGACTATCCGCGGGACGCGAGAGAAAAAGAGCAAGGAAAGATTATCATTTGATTGTTTTAAGGTTTTATTTTGATCAACGCATGGTCCGTTATTTTTTTTAAATATCACATTACCTTACAACAATATTTTAACAAAAATAAGTTGTAACAAGCATATAAGAATTAGCCAGATGTAGAATGCATGGCTTAGCAGTCAGAGCGCTTGGACAGTTTCCACGAGGCGCCGTTTCAAATCCAGCAGGATTCGATTCGTTCAAATTGTTTATATGTCTTCTCCAAAATGTTTTTTCAATTTCTTAAGAATATATAACTTTTTAAAATTTCAAATTTACTTCATGAAACATGTTACACTGCAGTTAGAAGTGAGAACCATTAATTTATTGTATATTAAAATCAATTTACTCAATTATTACTAATCATAGAACAAACATTTGTTTTTACTATTAGATTAATAAGTCTATTATAGGGGAAGAGCAAGATGTTGGTTTTTCTACTACCTATCATTTAGCTTGCAATATATGTGTTTTAGTAATACTTAATATATGTGACGGACCGATGTCAAGTGTCAAGTGATTACATGCGTGATGACATGCGTGTCAAGCGTGTCTTCGTCCTGGGGCCGGGGAACCTGTAGACTGCCTTTGGTTGTTTTCATCTTATTTTTAGAATTTCTATATGAGTATGGTACGAATGTATATTGACATTCAAATTAAAAAAGTTGACGAAATAAATTTATATAATTATTAATATTTTTAGCTTCACGCTTTACCCCCACGCAATTTCACAAAATATATATTACATAGGTACACGCGATTCTACACACATTACATCCGCCTTTTACTATATTCTCATGAATATATAACTAGTTCAAAAAATAAGCTAAAAAGGTCACGCCTGAAATTTATTTTCTCGTTATCCTAGCTATCGAGTATCCGGACACAACCTAAAAAAACGTTTTAAAAAAAATATATTAAGACACACTCTTAAGCTTAAACCTAGTGTCAAGACTACAATCTTCACTTTCCGCCCGAATTCAAGATCTTCAGTGTTGAGTGATGGAACTGATTTAAATATTGCACAAAGTAGAAATGAAGCACTGCGCCACGATGACATCTACATCATAAAATTTAAAACAATGTTTAAATTAAACCTATTCATAGCGACTAGCTCAATGAGTCAATGTTAAGAAGCTATTCAAGTAACACATGTAGTTAGATATCTAAAAATAAACTAAAACCTTATTGTTTCATTAACGAGATGTAACTATTATCTGCGACTTGGGCCGTATAACAATATTATTGGTCTTTGCTACTACGCTTGATTGGAGGCAATTAAAAAAATAGGGTAAGTGGAATTTGGAACTACGAAATAGATCTTTTATAGATTATGAGATAAGCTAGTATGGAGTTTGTAAGAATATAGAATTAGTAATAGAAAAATATTGTAGATTTGTAATATTAATTATATTAAAAAGTAGAGAGTTTTCTTTTATTGGGAATACTTAATATAAATAAATTAACAAGTTACTGTACAAGAGAAACTAAAAGGAAGAAGTCTAAAATTATATTTATGCCATCCCAATATTAGATACCAGAAAACATCCGAGAATAAATGGAAACACGCCTTGGAAATTAAATGCTCGCTATTCATCTATTTCAAAAGTATCATTGTCACTAATAAATCTGTATATTATTGATATGAGAAAAACATAAATAAATAGAAGTCCCGCTGAGTTATTTGCGCCGGTTATTCTCAGGTCTGAGGCATAAACTTTAGGGAACCAGTGATAAATAGTTTGACATTCAAAAAGTTAAGCACGTAGCCTCTTATTTTAAATAAAATTATTTGACTGTGATTTTGACTTTGACTTGACTTGACTTGACTTTGGTATTCACGTTTTCAGTCAGCAAGGATAAGGTTCATAAATTATGAAATTTTTTTATTGATATCGGACCCGGACACGTGTTCAAATTTTCAAGTAAATCACTTGCTGTCGCAAGAAGTGAATCAGGATTTTCTTACATTTATAAATTGATAGAATAGTTGAAGCTATACTACTTTTGGCTTGGAGGCCATCATGGCGCAGTGGGGCAGCGTACTGAATGTAAATGCTAATTTTTGTGGGTTCGATTCCCACACAATAAAATGGTTATATTAAAAATGCTTTCATTTTCATCTTTCATTCGCTCTGGTATAAATGGAAGGACGAACAAAATTGGACAGTGGGTTCTCTCAGGCTACCCTGCTATGCAGGTGCATAGCAGGGTGGCCTGAAGTGAAGCTATAATAATCTCTTCACTTTCTATGCATTTTGGGCGGTATTTCAGCGACATAGCCTTACTCAACGATATACTCATATGTTTACTAGCGACTATAGTAGTAGTAACTGTTTCATATTTTTGACGAAACAGAGTTACTTTGGCATTTATAATATTAGTAAGTATGGATTAAGACCGTTCACAATACAACAGGAAGGCAAAGATTCGTACCTTCCAAAATCGAGTCTAATCTATTTAATTATCTATTATTCATTTTAAGTATACTTATAGATACTGATATGACAGTTCCTCTCACATGAATCTATTAAAAGGAACTCCACTTTGTCGACTATATACTATGTACTTGCACATAAATAATGGTAACTCTGTCCATTTTTTAATGTCGGACTTTGTGTTATTGTGATCGCCGGGCGAAGGCATTACAAGATCAATTCATCTCTTCAAGTGACAGATTGTATTGAATTGTCGGTAAATTGGATAAAGTGTCCCATTCATAAAATAAATAGCGCTTTATGCGAGTGAACGACCGAAATGCTTGAATTCTAGAATGATAAAGAATGTAAAAAAAAGGTTTCATCATGTTACTTAATTTAAATGTTGAAAATAATTAAAACTTAGATTGTTTTTTAGTGGTAAACGCTAATAATGCAAAATATATTTATGCACAATAAGAAATATAATGACAAATTGAAGTAATACCACTTTGTAAATTCGTTTAAAATTTAAAAAAGGTATAGTTATTTTAATAATGTAATATACTATAAGCTGTTTTAGAAAATACTTAGATCGATTCTTAACTTTAAATAATTTATAATATTCTAATTGTTTTAAATAACAATCAAAAACAAGTGTTACAATGTTTTTCTTATCGAAAATATATTTTAAATATAATAACTTTTTTTAATAAGCAAAAGTTATACACTATTTTGTATCTTTTTATATTTTCGAATTACCATGTACAAAAACGTCTGTGAAACAATGTTCAATAATAATGTTATTCAATTAATTATATAACT
This sequence comes from Podotricha telesiphe, assembly GCA_038994665.1. NCBI lineage: Eukaryota > Metazoa > Arthropoda > Insecta > Lepidoptera > Nymphalidae > Podotricha > Podotricha telesiphe. Next base: position 1,605,454 of record JAOYRR010000434.1, on the reverse strand, counting down.
TTATTTAAAATTATATAAATTGTGTCCTATTAAATTTAATACCTTGACTCTCTAATTTGAATATTAAATATTTAAAATAAATGTGAAATATTCAAGCATAATGTAAATTTATTTTTAAAGGGCAAGTTTGCTTAAGCTTATTTTAATAATGGCAATATCATCACAAAATGTCCGACGGCAATCGCCAGAGTGACGTTATTGAACCGCCTTGCGAAAAGAAAATTAAAAAAGACGAACAAAATGAAAACGGCGTTTCAGAATTACAATTAGAATTAAAAGATTTTATTCTGACGAAAATAATAAACAATAATACTAATAGAAAAACAGTGTGTGCCCTCGGAAACTTTAAAGATAAAAGCGGTGTGGCGTTGATTCTTTTAGAAAAAAATGCTTTCAAGGAAGGCGATTTACACAATAATGGTTATTTTTCTGATGAAACTGAATTGAAGACCTTCTTCCAAAACGACATTTACGGAAATTTCGAGTGTTTCCCGAACAAAAATATAAACGGTAAGAAGTTTATAACCAATTTCTTTTAAGCAAATGTACTTTCAAATCTCAAGGTTTATGATATGATTTCTCACGTTTGTCATTCGTGTTTTACAATTTAAAGTTATTTTTGTCTTCGTGAGTAAATTATTTATTCTAGGTTTTCGTGTTACTGGGAAATAGAATTGCGTCAACGTGTTATCTATTTTCTTAAAGTCAAACACGTTTAACATTAAGTTAATTATTGTTCAACTTTAGATAAGAGTAAGCTTTGATAAAACTTTATAAAATGATTAATAATTACGTATAAATATAATTATAACTTAAAAATGTGGTCCTTAAGACGTGTTTATATTTTTAAAATGTTCTTTGTTTAATGTTACTGACATAACAAAACCTTTATATAATCTGTACTTTTACTATTGAACTTGTTGAATACAACCATATGGTAGTCTTAAAATATGGTAGTCACTACATTTGTTTTAAGGTAAATGAAATATTAACAGTTTTTTATCATTAGTTTAAATTTGATTTAGTGTAACAAATTAAATATATTAGGTTTTATGTGTATTTCTTTAAAAATTTATAGACATAAACTAATGTAAACATAGAACAAACAGAAACTCATATATACAGTTACCATTTTAAATGGAGGTTATTAGGTGTTAAAGTTTTTGTTCATTAAAGACAACTAAAATTTACTTTTCACTAAAGGGTCTCAGGGTGGATGTAAGGAATTATACCAAATTAAATTCAAGATGAAAACCCTTTTTCATACATAATGTATAGAGTGTTGTTGTAATACTGTAATTTTTACTTACTTTCAAAAGATGCATTCTTTTTTATAGTATGCTGTAGACAAAAAAATCTTCATATTCTACTAGTTTTAAAAATATTAAGTGATTAGCATAGAAGTATAATTTTGATGTTGACTGTATGCTATGGTTATAGGTTGATGGTTGATGTCTGCTTTGTCGTAGGTACTGGAGTGTAGAAATCAAAATAATTTTTTTGCATAACAGGGTAGGCAGAAAGAACTTAGTGTCAAGGCACCCCATTTACCACTTCCTTCCTAAGTTCAAGTTTAGTGGTCCATCACAGCTTTGTCTTTAATTCCAATCTTACTTTAATATTATTTTTCAGGTGTAAAAACAACAATTATATACCCAGCTACAGATAAGCATATAGCTAAGTTCAGTCAACAAGAAGTACATATTATATTAGAAACTCCAGACTGCTATAATAAAGTGACATTGCCACAAATAGAAAAAGATCAATTCAATTTACAGGTAATATATATATATTTAGAATAACTAATAGAATAAACATTATTTATATTGTTTGTCTCTGTATATTTTCCACATATTGTAGTAGACAAAGAACTTCTACACCACACACAATTTTATTCAAGGTTTAGATTAGGATATTGACATTATTTAATGTATTATTGTGACGTTACCACATAAATAATTGTATAATGTATGTATAGGAAAACCTCTTCTGATACTGAGTAACTCACAAACAATAGATGCATCATTGAAACTATTCACCATATAAAGCCAAAATTTCACACATAGGGTACTTAGCAAAGTAGGGTATAGGGTAGTATTAAAGCATATTTGAAATAGGCCCTAAGGAGCCCGAAGGCTTAAGAGCCTACCCTTGTATTACAAGTCTCAGGTGCTGCCCCAAAATTTTCTCTTATTTAATGCTACAGTTTCTAAGTCTTGAAGTTCAAACTTTCTGTCTTAATTTATCATCTCCCATAGAAACTCTTATTGTGCCTATTTCAGACTGTGTGTGTGTTGAAAAATTTTTTCTTACATATTAATGTATAATAGTATATAATATATTTTAAGTTTTATCTTAAATTCTAGTGGGTATACAACATATTGGATGGTAAAAGTGAACAAGATAGAATTGTATATAATAATAAATGTGAGAAGGAAGGATTTGTGCTAGCACCTGATATAAAGTGGGACGGGCTCACTAAAGAAACACTATACCTACTTGCAATAGTGAGACAAAGAGGTATCAAGTCGCTAAGGGACCTAAATGAAACTAGCTTGCCGTTGCTGAAGAGGATTCGGGACGAAGGAAAGGTTATTATGAGTTTTACTATTAACAAAAAAATTGCCCCAAAGTAGGGCAGACAGAGCAGGGTCAAGATTGTAATGCTTAATTAGTGTTTGCAGTGGGGAAATGATAATGAGTAAGGAAATCAAAATCATAACCATTGTGTTTAGTCCCATTGTTCTACTGCAAAGTGGATTCAAGAACTTATTATTGTTGACACTCTTTGTTATTAAAAAATAAGTTATTTAAATAATAATGAAGTAAAATAATCACATTTCAGTAAAATAATCACAGTGTCAATTCAAATTTGTGTATTCAGCTAGTATATTTTGTTTTAGAATGCATAGAAAAAATTCTAAGCATTTTAAAACAATTACAAAGAAAACTTCTATATGTAAAAGTTTTAATTTTATTATGAATTAATAAAGCATAATATAATTAAAGTTTCAAAATTAAATCAACTGTTATAAATAATTGTCGTTTATTTCCTTTACAGAAAGCAATTCTTGACAAATATAAAGTGCCAGGTAGTCAATTGAGAATCTATTTACATTACCAGCCCTCGTTCTATCATCTCCACGTACACTTCACTTACTTGAAACACGAGGCGCCCGGCATTTATGCCGAAAAATCACATCTATTGGACACTGTCATTGATAATATCGAAATTATGAACGATTATTACCAAAAAGCATCTCTTCCTTTCATCGTACGCGAGATGGACTCGCTTTTTAATGTTTACGAGACAAATGGATATGTGCAGAAAATTAAAACACAGTTAATTGATAAATAAATCTTTTGACGCGTAAAACGATATTAAAACTACGTGAATATTTTGTACATATAAATATGCTAGTAAAACACATTTTTATGGAACTACGTTCCAGGTTGAGGAGCTGTAACGTCTACATAATAACAAATGTTAATTTCAAAAAGGATTGTAACTTGAAAATTAGTATACAATCAAACTGTATTGTATTAAATTGTTACAATAATCGCAAGAGACGCGACAGTTTGAGTTCAATAGACAGTTTATCCGATTATTCTGATGATGAATTGGATTCTTGTGTTATTCCAATACACGAGTTCTATTTCATAGTACCGAATTCAATGTCATGCTTGAAAATCGACAAAAATACAATATCTTTCAGAATTTTGACAGAAGCGCAAAATGGCGGCAACTTCTACTCCGAGTACATCACTGCCACAGAGAATAAAGAAATGAAAATCGATAAAGTGAATGTCAATTTGAAAATCGATGCTGCAGTTCGATTTGTATGCGCGAATTGTTCGAATATCATTTCGAACGAATCGATAAAATTTAATAGAGTTTTAGAGTTGCCATCTACAAATTTAGATACGTCGGAGTGGTTTTGTCACGGACATGGCAACTCGCATACCGAAGTTAAACCAAACAAATTAGATTTTCTCCACAGACTGACTTATTTTTCTATAAATAATGATATTTTTGATGAGAAATTAAATAAGTTTAACGCAAAGAGAGCAGCGTTTCATTGTAACCGCTGTCTCGCTTGGTTGGGAGTTAAGAATAAGGATACAGTTAAATTATTCAACTCTGAAGTGAAAATTAATCAAAATGACACAGATAAATATGTGTTTTCACACAAAAATACAACACAATCTATTATTAAAGACGACTTTATATACACAATCGAATGTTTAACGAAGGAGTTCAACCTCGGCCTGCAATATGCAATGATGTGTAAAATAATTTTAGAATGTAACATATCGTGTTCTAAAAAGCAATTTTTACTTATTTGGGTTATAGATAAAGAATTACAAGTATTGAGAAACACTGAAACTCATATGAGTGACCGAATTATTTTACAATCAAGCTATTTAACTAAAATTTTGTATAAAATTGAATTGGAATTGAACGAGGAAGTTGAAAATTGGATGTCCGACCCTGGAGTGGTGTCAACAGAAATTTCTAAGAACATGTTCACTCAAGGAATTCAGCATTTCGAACAAATGTCGTTGAAAATGCCAGAGTCCTTTCGTTATACAAACGGTTACTGTGTCAGTTATCTTAAAGCTTGAGAAATAAATCTGCAATTGTATAATGTTTTTTATTTTTACTTTCACATAAAATATGTACATTAGATATTTATCATATCAATTTTATTTAGAATAATATTTACTAGTTCGATTTTAATTTGAGTATTTACACTATTATAGGTTATTTATTTAACTGGACGTTCAAGTAATGCAGTGTCAAAACATCGATATGTCAAAACAGCGATCAGGTGGATGGTTTTCAAGATCGCCCAAATTTAGGTTATTGTATGTCACTAGTAAACGCCACCCTTTTTGCCTTACCAGAGCGAGAAAAAAAAAGTTTTAGTATGATCATACTCCCAAGTGAGAATTGAACCCACAACCGATTCTATTTACAGTCAGTCATACGCTGTACCATTGCGCCATGATGGCTTTTAATTACATTTTAAATGATAATATAGCATTAAGCATAATAAGCTTAGTTGAAATAATCGTTCAAGATATCGATTTATCGCTTTTAATATTAGTATACAACTCGAATAGGCAATATTGTTATTTTAAATGGCTTTTTATAGCAATTGGAAAAAGGCTAGAAATCGACCCAGTTTATTATCAAATGTTATATTTTATTTAAAAAAGGAAAGTTCGAAACGTCGTTATTTCTTAAAATCTATTTTCACACACCAAAATATCTGCGAATAATCTGACTGAAATAGTAACATTTAAAATGTATATAAATTACGAAAGTCTAAAGATATGGTCAATTTGCTTAAACTTACATCGACATAAGATTTCAAAAAATGAAATTTTCTAAGAGTAGTTTGGAAAATATCTATAATATATATATATATAATGTAAAAAAAGTAGTACATGCACTAAAACGTTAGGTATCAATTTACATTGGTTATCTATTAAAGTTCACAAGCATATATTACATTAACATACATTCGTTTCCTCAAAACCGTTTTGTTATACACCATCATTAAAAATGTATCTACATATTACAATAACATGACAACGACGGAAATACTAAAATTTTACTTATGTGCAAGTCGGCGCATATCATATAATTTTTATTAGTATTCTACGCAGTGGGACAGCTGATTTGATTGCCAGCTCGATGGTTGTGGTTTCAATCTCCACTCGGGCAAATGATTACCTTTAAAGTATTTTCATTTCATAGTTGAGAGTCCACCATTCAATGTCTCGAATTGGAACGGAAAGCGGAAAATGGAGTGCCTTGTCACTAAGTTCCCTTTAACTATCATGCTATGTGAAAAAAAATTACGTAAAAATAAATGTTTACGTTGAAAAATATAAACAAATTTTTGTTAGTTTTATGAATATTATGATAGCAATTCAACATTTAATTGGACGTATTCAATCTCTCCTTACAACTGATTGCATTCGTGGCAATTATCACATTTAGTTTATTTTCATTTCTCCGCTGATAAGACAAAGCGCGGCGTTGAGTTACGCCATTAAACACGCAATGTCTCGATTTCTAGCGGAAAGTAGAGAACAGTGTCTTAACAATAGGTTATCCATATATGATGTTCTAATATCTAAATTATTATTTTCTTTACATCCTATCCCAATTAAAATTGAAATAGTAATTTATATGTATTATATGCTAAATTATACCTCGAATACGCAAAATCGAGGGACGCGGTTATCACCAAGCCTCGACTAATGAGTAAGTTAGTTGCGAGGTATATATAACAAATGATAATAAATTTTGAACCCATCGTGGCGCAGTCTGACAGCGTCTGACTGTATCGTGACGTTTGTAGGTTCGATAACTACTAGAACTTACAACTATATGTTCATTTCCCTGTTGTGGTAAGACTAAGCGTAGCGTTGAGTCCCGCGAAAGTTCCGTCTACTATGCGGGAAAAAGCGTCAAGCTGTGTGCGTTTATTTTGTAATAATTTAGTAATATATTCAAATTTCCACTTTCTCTCTATCAAAATCTAAGTTACAATATTTATTTTGACATCTTACAAAAGAAATAAATCTCAGTATAATTTATATTACAACTCTGCGATGGTTTCATGCGAGTCCCGAAAGTGCGATATTACACTGACGATGATAGAGTAGTTGAAGTACCAAAACAAACTGAAGATGATTCCTAAGAGAATATCTGGAAAATATTATTAAGGAAATTACACGAAAAACAAATTGCTTGCTTAAATAAGGTTAAATAACCTTAAATACATTTTTTTAGAGATAGACACTGATGACTGACTGATATTATAAGCGAGGAGATACTCCTTATTACCTCCTTACAAAGCGTGGCGTTGAGTGCTGATAATGTCAACACATTAATGTCACGATTTCGGATGGAAAGCGGTGAACAATGTGTCTTGATAGTAGGTTCTCTCCGACTATCCTTTTTTCATAACGCGAGGAAGGCCGTCCCCGATTGGGGACTTGGACGTGGTTCTGTGGGACTCCGAAATGGCAGATGCAGGCCGTCCGTATACCCACTGCAACCTCACGGTGATCCTCCTCGACCGCCACTAGCCGTGCCCACGGGAACCCCAATCTTCTGGGAACCTCGGCGGTGCTCTCTGACTACACTGCTATGCGGTAAAAAGCATGAACCTGAATAGATACTTCTTAACATTCCATGGATTTACAGTGAGAGGAGCTTAGAGCAGTTTTGCATTACCCCTTTTAAAATTCACATTAACACTTGCCACACGTTCCAATTTTCTCTAACCAAATTCAAAACATACTTTGTTTAATTTAATTGTGTGTAAATGATTGGTTAATTGATGTTCAAAAAATAAAGAATGTATTAAAATTTTCTTATTTTGAAAAAAAATATTTGACTTTGACTTTAAGCCTTCTCGGCACACGGGACACGGCACTCGTCACACGGGGGTTGGGTGTTTTACGTTCTATTAATATTTTCACCAATGTCGTTGATTGGTTTCATAGTTACTTGTATGATCGTCAACAATGTATCCAAGTGTATAACAAATTCTCCTTCTTCCATTCCATCTCCTCTGGTGTGCCCCATGGTAGTATCCTTTCACGTTTCTTGTTCTCTATTTTTATAAATACCATCTCCCAGTCCCTGTCATGCTCGGTCCATTTGTGTGAGGACGATCTTTAGCTTTACGTTTCGGTCCACCCTCTGGATATTGATAGTGCACTTGCTAAATATTGATTTACAAAACATCTGCACGTGGTGCAAAGTATATGGACTCTCGTTAAATCCTGCGAAATCTCAGGCTGTTTTTATTGGTAAATATTCACATTTTTTATAAATTATCTTTTTTTTTATAATTGATCTGCTATCTGTATTAAGCGGATGGTATCAGATTTGTTAAGATAGGGTGGTTTTATTTAGAGCAAGGGACCAGTGACTCATTTTCCATTGACAACACGGGGTTTCGTTTTAGCTTTCTCACCATGCTGGTGTCGATCATCATATCCGTGACTAGAGGATTGGGATGGAGTTTTAAGTGCTTCATATGCAGCTTTTTGTGTCCCGGTCTGAGGATACTCTTGGAATATTTAGGTATGCGTGTATTTCTTTTTTTTGGTGTACCACGGCGAGTTTATAATATTCCGTAGTATGTTACTTTATACCCTTGGAAAGCTGGCAACTTTTGCTTGCGACTCCCCATAACTTTGAATAACTAGTTGGAGATAGGACTCCAGAATGTAATTATTTTATCTTGCCCAGTAGTCCCCTATACCAAACATGATCAAATGCTTGTTGGATAAATTGAATATGAATAAAATTAATATAAAGTTTAAATTAATGATATTGAAATTTAAGAAAAGATGAATTTAATAAAACAAAAATGAAACAGTTTAAACCTACTTACATAGGGATTTATAATATATTATTTTGTAATTCTTACATAATGAGGTAAAACTTATATAATGTGTAGAATAATGTACTGTAGGTTTTCCGTTCAATGCAAAACAGGAAAGTAAATATGGGTATTCACACATCTTACAGATACAAGGAGTCACTTGTAAATTAAAGTTGTTAGTAGGAAAATGTAGGTTATTGATGATTCAAGGTAATGGCAATTATGCGAGTGTACTTAAATTTAATAACAAATTATTATTCTATTATTACTTAAACTTTTTTATCAAAATTTTAATGTATTGTATGTATATATGCATATTTGTGAATTACAAAAATCATTTTAGCATATTACAAAAGAGCTTGATTTGTTTATAGTTTAAAATGAAAGTCAAATGTACTACTATTATACGCAGTTGATGAGATTTTTTTTATTGAGCAGAACTTAATAAGTAATATATACTATGAAAGTTATAAAATTTTACATGATTCTTGACAAATAAGTCGATTAAGATAAAATAGTGTCATGAAAATAAATATAATATAATTTTAATGTCTATATAAATTATAAGTTTTAAACAATTTCTATATGGCTAAAGCCATGGCTTTATTAAGTAATGTATATTAACAGAGCCATCTTTAGCTCTTGTTCTTATAAAAGTTTTTATAAAAGTACTTACATTTTATTTATATATTATTACACTGTATATATATATTCAAAAGGATACGAATAACCACTTTCTCCCAAGGCTCTACCATATACAACTCTGTGGACGTTAAATATCTTATGTACCAATGATTGATGAAATCGCGAAGTTTCTTTGCACTATCCATGTTTAATAACTATTTAGGTGTAAAATAAATTAATTAATATTTCAAATAAATTTTGTGCTATAGTTGCAAGGTAGGTGTGCTGTTTGCAGCAGTTGTAACGTAAATAACTTATTATTCCAAACTCTTACTAAACAACTTTAGTTTTATATGGTAAACACAGACGTCAGACATTCCTTGAATTAATTTGTCAATGTCACTTTGACGTTTCTAGGGTAGTCGAAGCGCAAATTTTATTTTAAAAAATCGATTTATTATAATATTTTATACATTTTAAATATTTAGATTATATATGTTTTTATGTATCTTATCGAAAAAGCCAACAAAAGTTAATAAATGTAAAATAACAATTTTTGTACTTTTACAAAAATAATTATTTCAAATGAATTATATATTCTAGATAGCATAGCTAGATCATATTTTCGTTATTTTAAAATAAACTATTTTAACTGGAGTAATCGTGTGAAGTCTTGCCATAATTATTGTTACAAAGAAAAACATTTTTTTTATCTCAACGTATTATTTATTACTATTATAATGTGTTCGTTTAATACATGAATATAAAACCATTAGAAATATATAAAGATTATTCGAATTCGTGACAAGCCAATGGAGCTCTAACACAATCTTTTAAACGTTGAGGCCAGTTATTAAAAGCAGCACGCACTCTTTCTATGGAAAAATTCTTCAATGCCAATTGCCTGGATTACTTTAGGGACTCCAAATTATCATGGCGTTTAGTGCAAGCCATACTGTCTAAACTGACCATAAATCATAACCCAGTGGATTAAGAACAGGACTAGATGACTGCCAGTCTTCAGCTCTGATGAACTCCGGTACGTTCGCTTCTAAACTTGATCTTGGTTATTGAACATGGCTTAATTTCCTTCTCAAGAATTAGATCTTGATACACTTGTGCCACTGTTTTGATATCTTTTTCATAAAAATATGGCTCAGTCACTCCTTCATAGCTAACACACCATCAAACAATCAATGAAGTCGGATAATACCCACGTTATACTTTGTTGCCTAATTGAGAAGCTTCTTTAAAACTATCAGCATAAATACGGTCATTTTGTTTGTTAAAATATTCCTCAGTTGAAAAATATTCTCGTCTGTAAACATTTTTTTTCTGTGAGCTAAGTAGTTGTTTTTATTTTAACACCCAATTCTTTTTTAAAGTATCACTTAAAGAATGCATACTGTGACTCTTGTAGGTTGCAAGACATCTTGTAAATCTTTAAAATACGCGAATGTTTCTAGGTGTTATCTTCATTTCCCGGGATAAAATTATTTGCATTCGGACAGGATTTCTTCGAATTATTTCCCTTACTGCTTTGATCGCCTTTATCGTACGAATACTACGTGGATCAGATTGTCGTTCAGTTTTTTTTCTGTCATAAACAGAGTAGGTATCATTGTATCTCTCAATAGTCCGGTACACAAACATTTGACTAACACCAAGCATATAGATGATTTTAAAAATTGTATCTGGTACCATACCTACTTTATGTAATGCAATCACAGCGATTCGCTTTATCACCTAAAGGGTTACAATAATTACATAAGTTTGTATGAAAAATCTAAACTGCTTGACCGATATCGAAGAATTTTCTCAGGAAGATTGTTTGTTCTGTGAAGATTGTCAAAAGATACACGTCTCAAGATCGTCTCAAGATGCATGTCTCAAGCTACGCTTACCCGAGCGGGCAGTCATTGATGCAAGTACTAAAACGTCGCTAGTAAATATTATAGAAAATAATACAAAAAATATATAATTAATATTTTATTTCATTTAGCAGCTTTATTAATTTCATTATATGTGTGACCTTACACTATATATTGGTATCAGCCATTCCTTACAAACCAACACAAGCCTTAGATAAAATATTTTACACTGGTATCAATCGTTTTCATATAAAATAATTTTGTACTTACAACTTTAGGTAAATGCAGTAACCGTGAATATATTATAAAAATTAGGCACAGTTAATTGAAAATGGTTGCAAAATTACTAACTAAAAACACATTCTATGGACGTATTTACATTTAAGTAACTGTACCTTGGATTAATAATATTAAAACTAAATTAATTAAACATTTTAAGATGAAATCATGAAAATTAGATTATATGTTTAAATAAAATCAATTTTAAAAAAAAAAGTTTGGAATTATCGATCTTATTTTTTAGGTACATTGTGAAAACTAATTTCCAATGCATTTTAAAATTATTTTAATTTCGAATATTCGATTCTCAGGGCAATGTAAAGTTGCCACACTCATTTCATATGGTAACATTCGCATTACTAATTTAATAAGCGTGCATATGGGGGGATTACCTTACTTTATTAATAATTAAAAATATTAATCGAATTAACAGTTAACTTATATCATATTGGAATGTGCTGAAACATGCTCATAAAACAAATTTTCATTGCTTAAGTTTCACAATTAAAATATATATATATAGCATATATATATATATATATATATATATATATATATATATATATATATATATATACGGTCTTTTAAATGAAAAGTTTTTTACATAATAAATATGTTTTTAAAAACTCAATTCTAGATTCAAAAGTATTAACCATTTATTTAAACATTCGAACTTACATTTATTATAGAAACCGTAATTTCGGTTCATCATTCACAACCGAAATTTTATCAATACTTAATTAATATAGTATAAATAAATGTATATTTATATAAATATTGATTTTTATAATAAAATTGACTTCATAAAAGCGGTCGTTTTACTTTTTTGACTTCAGTCTTGTAAAAGGCACCGATATTTCAATAAATTTATAAAAAATATCTGAAATTAATTATTTTTAAATACATATTGGCACTATTTATTGTCTTATATATCATCATAGAACAAAAAAAAATCCTATATTATTATATGAATAATGCAAATTTATCTTTGCTGGTAACTATAAAAAAAAAAAAAAACTTTTCAATTCAGTACGCATATACTTAATAAAAGCTTTATTTTTAAAACGATTAATACTATATAATATAATTAAATATTTTTTTGTTCTGTGAAGACTGTATATTATATATTTGTGAACTCTTTAAAATACTGTTTAGCATTATATTATGTATAAAATTGATTATATATTTAAACATTAAAATCGATATCTTAAGCGTGGATGTACCAAAGTTATATATATCACAATAATAATTGTAAAATGTGTTTATTTATTACGAATAACTCTATATTAGGATAGTTAATATCGATAGCACATACAATTAATTGTTAAATATGGCTTATAAAACTGTATAAAAGTGATAATACATTGTTACTCGATTATACATAATCGACATATTCAAAAATCGAAAAGTTTTGATTTTATGTAATATAGTGTATTTATAGTATGTACTTACAAAATTCTTATTTCAATTATAATACGATGTAATAGAATTTGCATGTTTGTTACAGATAAAACAATCGATATTATTTATTTAATTAAAACAGTACTGGAGCTGCCAAATACAATTCGTTACACATTATAAACAAATATATTTATTTGTTGGGTAAATGAAAAAGTTTCTACATGAAGAAAAGCCATACATCCAATATACCGACATCTTGAACCAAAACTGCCATAAGAAAAAAAATTATTATTCAGCCATATCCAAGTAAGTTATACCCAGTGTTTTCACATTTTCATTCCAAATACTCAGTGTAACCTTGCGCTCCGGTAAATAAGACATCTATCCATATCCTAGCAGCTTCACCTGAAGGCGCCATCAAATAATACCTCCTTTGGCGTGTCTTTACTATGAACGTTGTGTGTGGGTTCGGTGATTTCGATGTGTTGCCATGATCGAGGTACACTTCTTCGATTACCTGTTAAAATATTGTATTAAACAATGATAAATATTTATTAAGATTATTTGTTTTTATCTTATCGTATTTGGTAGAGTATGTTATTTTTGTATCAGCGAGAATTTAGTGTAACCAATACTTCAATCCTCACTTAATAAAAATGCTTTTTAAATTTTGAGAAAGAAAGATTTTTCATTTTCTATTTTTTTTAATTCAATGTAATTTGTTAAATATAATTGCCAATATTTTGATTAGATAGCGCTAATTAGATGCCTATCAAATTGAATAAATAAAAAGAATATATTACGAAGTAATTAAGAAAGATAATAAGCATATAAAAAAATAATACGTGAACAGTCACACACACAGGAGTGAGAGCCACTAAGATACTGCAATGGAAACCAGACCTAAAACGACCTTTGTTTGAAATTTAGGTTGACATAAAAATAACTATTTACAGAAATACAAGTGTAATAGTAAAAAACTACATGAATGATATCTAATATCAGAAAAGATCAGAGAAATATGAATATTTTATAAATATAATCTTTTCTTCGATTAAGATTATAACTCACAACTGTAGCGGTACTTTTCCAACAATATTCCAACACAATAGCATTAAAAAAAATTTAATTAAAAAGATTCCTTAATCTAACCTTAATCCCTAAATACACGATGGTATAAGATGATACGTTATATTCGCATTTTTTTAGATGTTTTAAATAATGAGTTACCTGAAAATACGCGCCGCCGCGCGGCTTCTTCTCGCTCTTGTCCCAGTAGTAGACGAACGTTTTCGTTTCTCTATCGAAAACGAACCACCTACGGACAAACAGACTAAGTGAATAACTGAGAGCGAGTGCTCTTTAGTTGTATGCTCGCTAATATTATAAACGAGAAAGTATATATATTAAGAAAACGTATAAAAATTTTAGCGCAGCGGGATTTGAACCATCTTCTCTTGAAAACCATTATAGCCCTTTGACCGCTAAGCCATGATTTCTACTAAATATATGTTTTTCAATTTAACACAAAGTGTGTGATTAACACTTTAAAAAAATTAAAAATCGGGAAATTAACTGCTTGTCTGTCTGTGACGTCATTACTGCCAAACCGCTGAACCGATTGTTATGAAATTGAATATAGAGATACTTGATGGTCATCCCAATATGACAAAAATGTAACCTATGCTCTCATACATAGACTACATTTTTCTCCCTTTTTTTTGTTTTTACAAGAATTTAATGGTTTACTAAAAGGCCACCGAAAATAAGCAACACTGGTCGAAGCCGTGAGCGGGTCGCTAGTATCTGAATATGAGGTACTTCTGAGTGCAAATTTTCACCAGTTTTTTTAACAAACAAGAGATTCATTCAATTATAGAAAATCGTTCAAGCCATCTATCTAGCTTAGTGGCTCCAAGCGTATGGCTTGGCCAGAGCTTCTATTCAGATATATCAAAATTTTAAATTTTTTTTTTATATCTTAAGGGATATATGCATAGCATAGCAAGTAGCATTCTCTATTGTAAAATTATTATTCTTAGAAATATTAATCTTTGGGCAACAGAATTTTATAAAAATCTCTACAAAGACGCTAACACCAATAATAAGTTGCAACAACCGTACAAGAATTTCGACGCAGACGGGTCTAGAACGCATGGCTTAGCGATCAGAGCGCTTGGACGGTTATATGTTTTCTAAAAATATCTTTATTTGTATGTACCATGTTTGGTGTAAAATGACATCATTTATATATATTTGACATAAAGTAAATTTGTTTTCGAACGAAATCTGCCATATGAGTTTATAATAAAAATATATATAAATACAACAATATATTTAAGTGAATCAGTATATTATTTGAACATATATTTTTATATATTTTTGAACAATATGATTAGGTACGTACCTTTTGGACCAGGTGTGGAACTTAGCGCCCAACTTGTGCAGGTATCCGCGACACGACGTCGAGTTTATCGTCACGTAGGGACAAAGCTCGATTTGGTGACCTTTTAATATTATTATCATACATATTACATTCAAATAACGATTCACATTTTTGAATTGATAAGTTGAATTGCATATAAGTATATTTTTTTTAAATATTACTCGTAACATATAAATCATTAGGATTGGTTTGGTTTTTAGGATGAATAAATGACGAACGAATACGATAAAAATCAATCATCAAATCAAACAATTTCACATAAAAAATATTTAAGTAACATAAAATAACGTTCACTAATATTTTTTTTATTTAAAAATGGCTGGCCCAAAATGTATGCAGTTTCAATTTTTAATCTTATTCACGCCTGGTAATAAGATTAATTATTTGAGAATTAATTCAGGTCATATAAAGAAATGCCCAACATTTCCAACTATAGTTATATATCACCGTATGAAATTTGTCGCAGTCAAAGTTCATTTATTTACACTTCATAGTAGACCACAAAATGATTAATAAAAACTAAAAGCACAAAAGTCGATAATAAAGCATAAAAGGCGGTCTATATATATATATATATATAATCTTATACATAAATATATTACACAAATAAAAATTTCATATGGAGAAAAAGTGAAGTAGAAAATTAGAAAAACATTAAATTAATAAAATAAATATTACGGATACTAAACAATGTGTTTGATATACGTACAGTTTTTTATGAGGTGACAGAGAGTCTCACACGGACACGTTTCCAAGGCAACGCGTATATACATAGTTTACGCATCAACTGGTACACTATTGTGCTAATTTTAAATTAAGAAAGAAATAAAGCTAAATCAAGAAAATAAATCTAATAAATTATTCGTACCTGCGGATTCAACGTGCCGTCGCAGATCGAAGTCATCGCGATCGACCGGCAAGTATCTGGTAAGAGGTCTCTGCCATTCGTTGGCGATGGCGCGGCGACTACGACGCGGCGCGTTACTCACTAGGATAGTTTCAATCATATTATTATTATATGTGTAACTGTAGAAGCCAGTGCTACAACTACTAAATCATAAGACTTACTTAAATTTATAAAACGTATAAAATTTAAACGCAGCGGAATTTCAACCCGCGCCTCTTGAAATCCGTTCGGCGCGGGTGCAAATCCCGTTGCGATCAAATTTTTATACGTTTTCTAAATACATGTATTTCAATTTCCTAAGTGTATCAATAACACTTTAAAAAAATTGTTAAGTATCTTAAGATTTACTAACATTAATAGTATAATGCCGAAATTTTCTTTGATCAACATTTTTTCCAAGTGAAGCTTAGCGTTCATATCATTTTAGCTTAACTATTTTTCCCAGTAGGGTAGTCAGAAGAACCTATTGTCAAGACATTCCGTTCTCCCTACTTTCCACCTTTACAGTGAAAAAAATTATATGGTTATAAGATATTATTCATGTTCTAAGGGTGCAAATTAAAGATAAGAGAGAGAAATAAAAAATAATTTAAATACAATCATCAACCGAGTGGGGGATCGAACCCACAATCGATTTGCCCTTGCTGTCACGCTGGCCTCTCGGTGATGTAAATAGCATTTTAAAACAAATACTAAAATATTACTGCCTCGGCTGCTGGTCACCTAAGCTGGGCGTAATTATAGGTTTCACCCAGCTGGGCCGACCGCACAGGCAACAGTAGCTCCTCACTCCCCTTTCTTATTTCACTTCTTACCTGAATACCTCTTTCTTACCTCAATCCATAAATATGGACCGGTGCTTGGGGGTGGGCTACAGGCGAGAAACTGGAATTGCGGACCTATAGCTCACCCCAGAGAGCGGTCCATATTTATGGATTGAATTAACAGTTCAGGTCAGAGGGCTCAATCCTGGCACCGTTTTCTCTCTTCCCTCGGGGTGAGAGAGAAGACCCAGCCGTCGTACTAAAATATTAATAAATCTATTTTAACTTTTCACTCACATATATTATCCCTGCTGAAGTCAGACGCGTGGCTAAGCGGGCGGCTATCATCGCTACGCTTATCGTCTTCGGTCGATTCGGTACGGGAATTGCGAACTTGAAGCTGTGGACAATGTAATGATAGTCAGAAATTAAAAAGAACAAATATGAATATACACACTTGATTTTGCTTCAAATATATAAAGCAAATAGTAATTAGTTATTATAAAAATGACCAAAAATTCTTGACAACGTCTTAAAATCTTAGATCTAGAGACATTAGTATACCTACGTATTGAAGAGACGAAGCACTTAATGGATTAACCATGTGGATACCCAAAGCGTTGGTAATAGAAGAGCTCGGATCATTGTCTGGGACTTGCAACCCAAGTGTAGACTAAAGGGCCCCTTTAAAATGCGTATTAACGCTTACCTCCACAGTCAGAGCTTTTCTCTCTACCTAACCAAATTTAAAAAAAAACCTACCAATGCCGCCTTCGAATTACGTGAGAGAAATCTTCAAATGGTAGTTCTAGACAGGCCGAAATTGTTTAGCAGATTGTAGATAAATTTTGCTGTTATATCCATATTTTTATCACAGCTTCACGCAATTTCCAGCTTGTCCAGCTTTCAGCTAGTTCCAGTTGGTCATAGAGAACATAGTGTTAAAACATTCCGTTTTCCGCTCGAACTCGAGACATTGCGTGTTAAGTGGCTCAAGTCAAGTGATGATGATGAAGTGGGAATCGAACCCACAAACAATCGCAATTACTGTCGCTATACCACGACGTTACACAAACATTTTTTATATTACACAAAACAATTCACTTATTTGTTTCTATTTGAGTTAAACATACAAATACATAGAGAAATGGACCCTTAATATAAAATTGACAATTTATATCAACCGAGTATTCGACAAATACTTACAAATATAGGTTTAGAAGAGCAGCTATTTAAGCCCCAATGAGAACTCTTTAAGAGAGTGAGCCACACAGACATAATGTAACATTTATGTTTTTCAATTGCTTGCAACACTGAACAGTTTCTTAATGATTTTAAATTTATTTTTTTATTCCTATTAATAAAAAATTAGGTTAGACATTAATATACTAATTAGTTCAAGCAACTTAGTTTGCGTCGACTTTATGACACATTATTTTTGTTCTAATTAATTTTGTTCTTTGGTAACTTCGACTCCTAAACGTAAAATCTTTAGTTCGTTTTTATCGTTCTCGTATGAATTTCACGCAATCAATTTCAATCAGAGAGAACTTAGTGTCAGGACACTCCGTTTTCCACCCGAGTTCCGCCCGTAATGAATCATTGCTTGTTGAGAGGCGACACTCAACGCTTTGTCTTGGGTACCAGAGCAAAGAATTTTTAAGATCTTCTAAATAAATATTATAATCTAAATATTAGCGACCTCGACGCTCGAACTTTCATCCCCTATGCCTATGCATAGCCTATGTTTGACCTTGCGTCATCAACTATCTTCCTAAGTAAATTAATCGATATCGGTTAAGCGGGTTAGATTTTTCATACAAACTTTCATCCCCTATTTCAGCATTTAGGGGTTAATTTTTTTTTAAAAAAAGTATCCTATGTTTGACCCTGGATCTTAAACTATTTTCATTCTTAATTTCATCCAAATCGGACCGGTGGTTAAACCACTAAACATGGCTAAAGCCATGAAAGCGTCACAGACAGACAGAATTTGGCATTTTTAATATTAGTATGGATTAGAATTATATTGTTTAAAAACAAACAAAGTTCAATAATAAATACGTTTCTTAAAACAATTTGCGCGAGTGTAGACACTATTGAAGTAAATGAAATACGTGCGTTCAAAGTTTATTTATTGACCACACATAAAGAATTCTGTGAACAACATCGAAACACGAAGCTTTGTTTTAAATATGTGTATTGCGGTGAACTTTTTGATGCTTGAACTAATTATAATATTCGAATAATTTATTATAAACACAGACGTGGGCACGTCGGTGTAAATGTGTTCACTTTTAGACGCGACGAATGATTTCCAATATGCATGCTTGTATGTAAATTCGGAAAAACTAAACAAAGTCTAAATTTAAATTTGAAAATCGTGTTAAATTAGTGTGTTTATAAAATTTACGAGTTGCAGTTACTTTGTTTGGTGGAAAGAGCGGAATTTCTCAGACTGTTGTATAAATTGAAAAAAAAAGAAGCTAGTTACGTGGCGGACGTCACAATTCAAATAAACACAAAATGTTTATTCATCGACTGTATTTCATAAAACCTATTATTTAATATATATTTTTATTTGTCTGTGCGTTCGTGCATGCTAATCTCAGAAATGGCTAAACCCAATTCAAATGCAGTTTTGACTGTTGTATTTTGGTAAACAAAAACATTTAGTATTTATTTTATTTCAATCAGTTCACAAATAAAAAAGTTACACCAATTTAAATTATTTTATAAAGTTTGTGATTTAAGTGGAAACGCGGGCGGGTGAAATAGCGAAATGGTTATAATAGTGTAGTTTACAAAGGCGGAGGCGGAGAAAGAGTCGCTAGTCAGGAATGTTTATATATATTATATATTATCATTACTTTGCTATTACACGTTAAAAATTGAAAATTCTCGTACTGGAATAATATTATTTTACAAAATTTAACACTTAATAACACTATTATATATATATAATAAATACAATCAACTATTAACACTGTCAACATTTGAAAATGTTTATTTTGGATCACTAAAGCTACGTCGGAAGCGGCATGTCATGAAAATTATCATGTAGAGGGGGGACTATTAGTGGTGACTGTAACGCCCACGCTCCGAATTCACACTTTATTAAAGCGATATTTCAAAAGCCGGTGGTGTTTATATGAAAATTATTATAATAGTCATATCAAATTTTATTAACTTTTAATTTGTAGTTTGGTCTTGTATTTGAATAAAATGCGTATTTACGAGCGTTTGATAAAATTATATTATCTTTGAAGAAAATATAAAAAAGTTGTATCTAACGTGTGATATAATGTTATTTGGCACTGATTCATGTTATTAGATTTTAAAACGTCTGATGCCTTAATAGTGGGCAATAGGGATATATCTAATGGTGAGTGGTTGTAGATTGAAATTTCGATCATGGGTTCGTCCTTAACTTTCCACCCGAAATCGAGGCGGAACTCAACACCGCGCTTGTCTTAGGTACCAATGCGGAGAAATGAAAAAAAATAAAATAAATATATCATTCCCCCGAGTGGGAATCGAACTCACAAGCATTCGCGTTTCCAGGCAGACGCTGTCACACTGCGCTACAATTGCCACTTATTAGAAACACATGAGAATTATTCAAAAGAACAAAAAATTAAAGCTATTTACGTATTAAAATTTAAAAATGTAATATTTTCCCAGCTTCACCTTGAGTAACGACACTCCGTTCTTAAGTTTCCGCACGAAATCAAGACGATGCGTGTTGAGTGGCGGAACTCAACGCCGCACTAGAGCGGGGAAATAAATATATAATAAAAATTAAAATTTAACTCGTGTATTCACATAGATAAGTAAAATTAAAATTCCTAATAAAAGTGTTAAGTTCTTTTATCGCCGAGCACGCGACATTCTCAATGCCAAGGCACGTTGTGAACGATAACATTATTAGTTTATCTTCTTGAAACCTAGTAACGATATTCCAATGCCTGTAACGTCGCGCTTTCGATAACACTTATACTAAGCACATTTAATATGAACTTCTTGTTTAATTTTGACTTATTTAAGTTGTTAAATCGCTATCCCAAATAGCACGGTAACGTTTTGTTTTAAATACCAGTGCGAAGGGAAATATTTCCCCGAGTTGGAATCGAACCCACAACCAGATAATATCCCAAATTATCCGCTTTTTTCTTAACTTCCCATAGAACTGACAACACTGACATTTCCATGTTAACGGACGAATCGATCAACCTAAATAAAAAAAATTAAACCTCAGCCATTCAAAAAATACAAATATGAAGATAAAAAGGGAAGCGCGCATAGCGATTTTGGCACAATCTTCGATATTTTTGCATAAAAATGCAATAACTATATATAAATACAGCGTTTAATGTGAAGTACTCTTAAACACTGTCCAATGACGTGCGTTAAAAGAATCTTCTCCTCCAAGGTCAGCGACAATTGCCGTTTTAATATCCATAGTACACATTTATAGTATACTATAAAATATTTTTGTCAAACGTACTATGGATAAAGAAAAATGTCCATAGTGCATTTAACAAATAAAAACAGTATACTATAGAATATATACTATAGAAGCTATTGCGGCGCAATAAGACAGCGTATACCTCTGAGGAATTTTAAGGAAAGTATATTTAAATTACTCTTTATTACCGCGCTCTAGTATGACAAAACGCGGCGTTTAGTTCGCGCGCCACTCAACATGCAGTGTGTCAAATTCAGGTCAGTGTCTAATCTCTCTGTGCTTGCTGAAGAAAGCTATGCGGAAACAAAATCGTAAAACTAACACAAATACTATACTATATTATAAAGAAAATCATTAATCTTAAAAACTTCTGACCGATTTTTAACTCGTTGTTTCATGGGTAAAAGGAGTTCTTTAAATTTACAGCTACCGTGACCTAATCCTAATATACACTTATTAATAAAGGTTTGAAAAAACGCATATACGAAGATATAATATATTTAGTATTTCGTGCACAGTCATAGACATTATCGTGGCATAGCGAAACGTGCTGTTTTTTACTTAATTAAACCAATTATTGCTTACTGATAGCTTTGACAGCTTTTCGTTTATTCCCACATAGCGGTTAAGACACTCACTTCTCCACTTTCCGCCGAAAATTGAGGCATTGCGTGTTGAGTGACGGCACTCTACGCCGCGTTTCATCATACCAGAGCGGAGAAATAAAAATAATTGCAATATAATCATTCGTCGAGTGAGGATGGAATCCACAATCATTTGCGTTTGCAGTCAGACGCAATTGGTCCTACTGCGCCACGATGGATGGATGGATAATATTTACGATACTGGTATATGGAAAATATATATTCAAAACACCGGTCTACTACGGCACTCAAAAGGCCAGAAAGTGTTCCGATTGCGTTATCAACAGGTTCTTTCACTGCATTGTGCAGTCAGCGAATCTTATTGTGTGAAGGCAAAAAACATCAATTTTTCAATTGAGTTTACCGTATAAAGTACCTACAATATCCATCCATGCCATTTAACACTTAACTAACAATAGTTCTAAGAATGTTCCTTTAAAAAGGAAGTTCTATGACAGAGTACGATTACTTTACAAGGCAATGAAGTGATACAGTGACTTCAGGTACGAATCTAATCGAAAATGTTACGATTTTATAATAAATTGTATGACTTTAAATATTAAGTAATTATGAAAATAATTAAAGTCATTCTTGTATGTTATAATATAAAATATTATCTATATTAATTATTATATTGTATCGAGTTTAGTTATATAAAATGCAGTTTGCATTTCTGGAATATAGTAAACAATGTATGTAACGTAGACTGCTAAAACAGTTGTGTTACAAAATAAAAAAAAATAGTTTAAAAAAAACACCTAAACACGCTTAAAAAACTCTTATACGTGTCGTGTCGGGGTGTCGGATTTTAAAGCAAATCGAACATCATAAATTAGGAAAAAATAGCGTTGCAAGACTGGATATTTAATAAAATTCATTCAATCCATTACTTCTACTAGAGGTGACACAAAAGTTGGTAACTTTAAATCGCAAGTGTAAAAAAAACCCGCATGATTATGAGTTTCTAACAATACGTAAAACTGACGCACCACATGTTATCATTAGGTAGCAGAAAAGCGTGAATGAGAGTGGCCAAATTATTGTTTATTCAATACTCCCGGTATTGGAATTCCAATATTTCAACTATTATTGTACCTTTTTAACACTTTTTAAAGTGGTATTTACACATTTAGGAAATTGAAAATCATTTTTTGGAAAACGTAAAAAAAATTTGAACTCAGCGGGATTCGAACCCGCGCCTCTTGCATGGCTTAGCGGTCGGCGCTTGGACGGTTTCCAAAGTCATTGTTATACCTACTTATTAAGTGATTTTTATGTATTACAAATGACTCTTTGGATCGTTTTAAAATAAAGGTTATATTTAAAATTATAATGAATAGGAATTTTATTTTTTTTTTATTTTAGTCTTCATTCTTAAATTTTATAAAAGAAATAAAGGTTTTTTTTTAATATGGGCCATAAGCGTAAATTAATATTAACGTATTGTAACATAAAAAATAATTAAAATGAAAAAATACAGAGTACTATAAAAACACAAAAGCTCTATAACCACTACACTCATTTAAATACAAATTTGAAATAATTCACTTTTAAAACAAAAACATCACGTCAGATTGAACGAAAGTTTTCGCGCCAACTGAAACGTCAGAAATAACTTTTTAATTTTATATAATTTCTAGGGTTGCCTTGACACTCACTAGCACCGGCAGCCAGCTATACAGTGAGACTACGACGAATTTAAAAGTTTATTTTGGTCTCCTAAAATCGTGGGCGGGGACAAGCTCCAAGTGTTAATATTATGTTTACGTTCGTTATTCAATTATTCATTTTATACATACGTTCGTTATACATTTTCTTTTTCAGTTAAGAATGTGTAAAATTGTTTTTTTTTTTAAATTTCCTTTGACGTGATAGGAAGCACATCATGGTATTATATGATATATCGTTCTGGTGTTTTGTAACTATTATGCGTAACTTCAAGAATTTGATCATGTGTCACTTAGCGTGGGGGTCGTGGGTTGAAATTCTAATGGAATGTGATTTTTTTAAATATTGCTCCTAGTAATGATTATTATAGATATCTATACTATCTATATAATATTATAAATAACACTAGTCGTAACTCTGCAAGAAAGTCTAGAAAGTAACTCTGTCTATCTGTCTGTCTGTGACGTCACCACGGCCAAACCGCTGAAACGATTAAAATTTTATATAGAGATACTTGAGGGTCTTGAGATAATCATACCTTTTTCCCCCGCTTTTTTTTATTTTTCCAGTAATGTCGTTGTTTTATGGAATAGATACAGTTGTTTTACCAAATAGATTTATTAAATGTATGGTCAAAGAGTAATATTAGACAGGTTTATTTTTATTTTATATATTACGCTTAAGATACGCGTTATTTTAGTACTTGAATATCAAACAAAATGTGGCGTGTATGGTATTTATTTTAATAATTTTCGTGAAAGGTGGTCCGAAGTTTTTGTTTCAAGTACCAACATAATGATAATATGTTGAAAAGTGAGTCAAACATAGGAATGATATCATAAAAATAAACATGCAAGATAAGCGATTATTATGATAACAACTAGTTTGTGAGCATAATTAGCCTTTTTTTTTATTGCAATTGACTGCGAATACAGCACACACATTTAAGAATATTTTATTATTGAAATTATGAAATATTTATAAAAGAGTTTTTGCATTGAAGTTGGTAAGTTTATAATAGTAAATTATATTGTAATCAAATAAAAAAACAACAAAATATGAACAGTTTTATGCTTTTCACGTATAACAGCGTAGGCAGAGAACCTAGTATTCGAGACATTGGGTATTGATAGGAGGAGTTTAACGCCGCACTTTATTTTAATTAAGTTGGAATATAAAAATAATTAAAATACTATCATTTTCCCGATTGCGGATCGAATCTACAATCATAGCGTTTACAGTCAGACGCTGTTCCACTGGCTATGGTGGCCTGTATTCATTATTTATCTAAAGTTACATTTTAACATAGACATTCGCATCAGTCTAAAATATATTTAAATACTAGCAACCCGCTCGCGGCTTTGCCTGCGTAAGCTATACGATTAAACTATTTAGTTTTTTCACTCACTCTCTTCTCACTTTGCTCAAATTTATAATATAAATGGTTGTAACTTTTTTATTTATTAACCGATTGGAATGAAATAAACTCTAAATGTTAAGGAAAGTTTACCAAAATACAATAGCCATTACCTAACTGCATTGTACATGCGGACTGTATTTAAATCGGTTAAGCCTTTTCTAAGATTAGCGTGCATAAACGCGCATACAAACAGAAAAGAAGATAAAAGATCATTGTTTCGGGATTTATTATATTGCGAAAAGTGTCCTTAATATTATAATTTTTTTCGTATATCTTCTATGTACAAACAGCGACCTTTTTATTATATGTATAGATGTAGATTATTTTTCACAAAAGCAATATCCGCTTCCCTTACAAGCCACACAATAAAAAAAAACCTAATAAAAATGTCGATTTGTCAGTTTGTCTAGTTAGGAAAATAAATAGTTCCCTAACGACGGAAGTCGTGGCTTCCTTTACACGGTTTATAACAGTGTAAGGCTAAGGACTAAAATAAATTGACAGGGGGTTAGAAATATTGCTTTCAGCCGTGTTCAGTGGCTTGATCGTTTATTTTCTAGCACATCTAATGTGAGGTATACAGAAGGAAGGTGACAAACTAAATGAACCTGTTGTCTTAAATGCGAATCCATATGGGTTGATCGTTAATTAATAAACAACTCTCAGAGACACTTTTATAAAAGTTGTACGATTCTTGGTTATAAGTTTTAACTCAAAGTGTAAGAGGCGAAATTATACCTTTAAATAAAAATTATCTATATAAGATAATAAAAGGAATACAAATCGTGTGCCTACCTGGTTATCCTGCAAAATTTCCTTATGCCGAATGACCAATAGATTCAAACTGATGAATCTAATAAAAACGTATTTAAAAGTAAAATATATATATCTATTAAAAGAATATGAAATAACAACTTACCTCTTCTATTGACGACGACATAAACCCAGAACTGAAACAATAAAAAAGTCTATTATAATTTATGTAATATTTAACCAATATATTAATATACTACGCTAGTGTTTAAATAAAATATGTTTTTATGGCTTTCAAAGGAATATTTATTTTTTTTGAAATTGGATGAAGAGTTCCGCCACGTAGCATGTAATTTCATGATTTTGGGCGAAAAGCAAAGAACGGTGTCTTGTCACTAGATTCTCTCTGCCTGCCCGGATATGTGGTTAAATAAAAAAAAACTGTATATTATATACCTATTTGTACTTAAAGTGAGACCGTCGCAAGTCGCACCGTCTTAAAAACTGTTCAAGCGCTCTGACCGCTAAGCCATACGTTCAAATTTTTATACGTTTTCTAAATATATGTTTGTCAATTCCCTAAGTGTGTAAAAGACGATTTAAAAAAAATGTTAAAAATCACGACTTGTTGTATGTTCAATTTCCACTCGGGGGAACGATTATATTTAAATTATTTTCATTTCTCTGCTCTAGGTACTTAAGATGAAGCGCGACATTATGAAATGGAGAATGAAGTGTCTTTACACTCACTTCTCTCTGTCTGTCTATGCGGGAAAAAGCGTGAAGCTGCTTATTTATAAATTATATATATTTATTTTTTACAAGAATTATTGGCTTTATATTATATATGTTATTACCTATATAACTTACCAACACACCAATGAATTTTTGTTCTTTTTCTTCTCCATTGTAACTTTTTTATTTCAAAATATCACTTATGAAGTTCACAAAAAAAGATAATAAATACACTCAATAAGCAATCTTTATGAGTAATACGTATTATATTATATATGTCACTATGCTAAATTTGTTTGGAATTCTATTAATTTATTGGAACCCGTAATATTAGGCTTAGGTATCGTATTTTTCTGAATCAGAAATCGTTACTGTAAAATTTAAACGAAAAGCGTCGTATCTCAATAATGTAAACAAAATAAAAACTAAACAATCAATAAAGTTTCATATAATATATCTGCATACATAAAATGCTTGCGGTATTGACGGACTGAAAAAGCTAAATCTGGCATGTTCCTTGGCATTATTTGGGGAGTGTAATGGATCAGCGATCAAGATTAAGAGATTTTACTTTTTAAAATACATGTAAACGGAGTTGTATGTGACAACTAGTCTAATTTATAATATATAATATGAATATAATAGAGTATAAACAGGTATGAGTGTGAAAAAAAAATATTATATATAAAAGAAACAAGGTTTTATTGTCAATCCGTAACGCTTGACACGCGTGAAGATAAAAGAATCTCATTCATTGTATGGCTATAATTAACAACTAATTAGAGTTAAATATAAACGTCAAAGATCAAAGGGCGTACAATGTATTTATTAGAGCGAAGTAATTAATGGTTCCGTGTACGTAATACGGTGCGTAAATATAGTATTCACTAGCGACCCGCTCGCGGCTCCGCCTGCGTAAACTACACGACTAAACTATTTCGTTCTTTCCGTCCGTGTTGTGAATTAAATCACAAAACTTGCTTAAATTTATAATTTAATTAGTTGTCGTTTTTTTATTTATCAACCGACTGAATTGTCATAAATACTTAATGTTAACCGAAGTTCACAGAACTGTCAAAGACAATTGTTAGAAAACGTACAAATATTTGAACGCAGCGGGAGTCGAACCCGCCTCTGTTGGAAACTCTAATTCGGCTGCGTCAAAATTCTTATACGCTTATTACAACTTAGGTTTGTTGTTAGCATCTGTCGGGAAACTTTTGCACTGATTATTACAAAGAGTCGTTTGGTAAGAAGAAGCTAAAGAAAATTTAAAAATGCAAATTTGTGTGCGTTTTCTAAAAATGTTAATTAATATATATTTTAACTACACGCATAGCAGGGTGGTGCAAGACACTAGTTTCCGCGTGAATTCAAAACATTGCATGTTGTAGGGCGGAACTTAACACCATGGTATAGTTATTATGTGTTTATAAATAATTGTGTTATTCCTACTAATAATAATCTTGCCTTGGACTACTTTAGAGTATGATAAATGGACGTGTGGACAGTCGTCAAAATGTATGCACTTAATACAAGATGTTTTTTTTTAAAAACATCATAAACAACAATAACGTTGATTTGGTAGTTGGATACTTTATCGCATACTTTTAAGTGAAAAATAAATCATATTTGCTTTTATAATATAGCTGTTGAGTAGAATTGTTGAATAATAATAGAAAAATAACTAAGCCCGTGCCCCCGAATGGCATCTTAACAAGTACAACGTATTCTCATCGACTCTTTTTTACTTCCAACTAGGCTCCCTATGCACGAGTGCCCCCCAAATGGACCTACATGTCCTAAGACGGTCGGACGGACAAGATAAATGGTCAACAATGTCTTAACATGTTCTTTTTTCAGCTTCCCGTTTATCCCTAGCGATCCCCAGAGAGACCGCAGCTAAAAACGCTACGGCTACAGCATATTTCTCTCAATTTTTTTTTAAGAAACAACAAACTATTATTTTTTTATATTTGCGCTTTATAGCGAAGAACCAAGTGTCAAGACACTCCGTTCTCAGTTTCTTAATGGGCTTAAAAACATATTAAAAGTCAACATAGTAATAAAATTATATTATACAAGTTAGTATAACTTCTTAAGTAACTAGTAAATCACTAGGAGTAAAGTTAGATGACGACACAATATAAATATTGCAAAATCAAAACAAATACAAACTTTCTAACTAAGCCAAGTACAAATATGCGTTCGTTAGAATACAATGTGAAAACACACGTGTACACAATTGAGACAAGAAAAAATATATACTATAGTAAGCCATTATTGTTTTAGTTATAAATATTAGTGATGGATTTTAAGCTACTTTGCCTTATGTTCAATGTGTATTTTGATATACAAGACATTTTAAATATAGAAGAAATTAATTAAACAAGTAGCCCCGTTGAGGCGAAAAACACGCGATGTTTTAGCAACCAGTTGTTCACTTCAAAAGTGTATATCAAGGACATAGTGGTATGTGTAATATTTATTTAACTAATTTAATGTATTTCTAATGCTTTATAACAATGTTGGCTTTCTATACTTTTCTTCCATATGAAGTTTAACCAAGTCAAATTAAATACTCTTCCATGCACATAATATTAGTAAAATGAGGTCTAAGCTTTGCTTTGGCCTCACAAAAAAAACATTATGTAAGCATTATTTAATAATAAGTGTCTGACACTGATTAGATAAGAATCGGTAACGAACAAAAAAATCTTTTGGTATTGGGAATAAAGAAAACAAATCTACTTGTATATCTATAGTCGAAAGCGAAAACACGCATCGTTAAATATATGAGCTATATATTTCGCTGCAGGAAATAAATAAAAAAACTATATTAAAAATTTTAATTAAATTTCGACGTATACAATACTAAGTGTAAAATAAACGCTTGTTCACAAATCACAAGTTTTACGTAAAAAATCATAATACCGGAATATGTTATGCCTAGGTTTTATTTAATGAATAAAACAATAAAAAAAGTATGAAAATGAAATTTTCCTTAAACAATTATATACTCATTACAATATTCATCCAGCCATCGTGGAGTAGTGGGAAAGCGTCTAACTGTAAGCGCGGTTGTATGTTCGATTTCCACTCGAGTGCATTATATATTTAAAATATTTTCATTACTCCGCTTTGGTAAAAAGTCCGCTCCTACGACAAAGCGCGCCGTTGAGTCCAGCCGTACAACACGCAATGTGTTGATTTCGGATGGATTACCGTAAGTGTCTTGACACTTGACGGGTGAAAAGTGTGAAGCTGTAAAAATAGTATTATAATTTAAAAAATAAACCTTGCCATTGTTTTTTCACATCGCGTCGCCACGAATAACAAAACTCGGTCGTATGCCAATTTACTGATTATTACGTGGTCACTACAAGGCAACTATTACAATTGGTTTGAATATTTATCATCATCTATGAACAAATTTTAATCAACTAGTACTCCTATATATATATATATATATAAACTCTTACGTTACTAAGTGATGGCCAGACTGCATACAGTCGAAACTACTCGTCGTAAAAATATATTAAGAAGTGCAGGGGAGCATTGAGAATGTCCCGGAATTCCTACGAGAACGGGTAAAAACGGGATCTTACATTAGTCCACGCAAACGAAATCGTGTGAGTCGTTAAACAAATCATCAGAAGACAGATCGTAATGAATCTTACCTAGCGTTATCACTAGACACTAGGTCAGATGTACTGACATCTTGGTATACCACTTGTTAAAGAAATAAAAAAGTAACTTCACAAATAACAAATTAGGCAGAAAGAAACTAATTTCCAAAACATTACAAAATTTTCTTACACAAATTTATTGATAGATATATAAATATCGCCACATCTCTACTTAAACAAGCCATAAAAAAATTTAAGAAGCACGTAAAACATACTGTAATTAGTTTAAGAAACAATCCTTAAAAAAATTTACAACTTCATTTTGGAAAACAGAGCTTGTACTCTTAAATCTTCTTGGCCGATTTTTAACAAACAAAGCAAGGAATGCTTACGAATGATAAAACCCGCATCGAAATCCGTCGGTACGTTTGAGCACTACGATGCCACAGACAGACAGACATTCACATTTACACATATATCGACAATATATACCGTTAAATATTACCGGACACATATACCGTTTAATGTCGGGGCTTAAAGATGGAGAATAGAGTAATATTTCACTAACTTTTTACTAAGATTCATTAGGGTACCAGGAAGAAAATGTATATATATATATATATATATGTGTGTAATAAAAAGGTAGCTCTAAGATGGTGATGTTTATTAGTCATAACTGTACATGTTTATTAGTCATACAATACATTTGATTAGTAATAAAGATTCATTGAACACTAAAACTTCATAATAACGTCTAATATATAAGTGAGTATAATAAAATAGAAATGGCGCAGTGGGAGTGGGATGTCCTGTAATCGTGATTGACTATGGGTTCGATTCCCACTCGGTGGAATGATCATAATTTAATGGTTTTCATTTTAGCCCGCTTACTAGACATAGTCATAGTTAAGATACTCCGTTCTCCACTTTCCGCCCGAATTGGAGGCATTGCGTGTTGAGTGGCGGAACTCAAGGTCGCACTTTGTCTTGCAGAGCAGAGAGAGACCAGAGCAGAGGGAAGAAATGAAAATAATTTGAATATAATCATTCCTTCGAGTGGTGGTCGAACCTACAAATAATCAGTTTTGCAATTAAAAGTTGCCGCACTGCGCCATGATGGCGATGTTTGAATGCCGCTATTCAATACGCAGTGTCTCGAAATCGGGCGGAAAGTAAAGACCGGAGAGTCCTGACACTAGATTCTCTTTGACTACCATGCTAAGCGGAAACAAGCTAAAAATTGCAACTTCAAAAAATCTATTTATAATCAAACGATAATAGGCAAAATAAAAGACAAAATATCGGTTAATTACTCAACAATACGCTTTAGACGTTAACAGTTGTGCTCGATTGATGTCGAGAGAACAAAGCAAACCGTGGACATGCAAAGTCAAGGTTATTTAAATGACAAAAAAATTAAGAATAATAGAACAATCGTTTATTATGCTATCTGAGAACAAAATCTATATTAATTTAAAGTGCAAAAGTGAGCAGCCATTATAGAGCAGTGTGTATGACGCACACACGATGGTT
This sequence comes from Podotricha telesiphe, assembly GCA_038994665.1. Classification (NCBI taxonomy): domain Eukaryota; kingdom Metazoa; phylum Arthropoda; class Insecta; order Lepidoptera; family Nymphalidae; genus Podotricha; species Podotricha telesiphe. Next base: position 1,573,892 of record JAOYRR010000434.1, on the reverse strand, counting down.
GTGGGTTCGATATACACTCGGGGCCTAAACTTTTGTCTATCATTTCTCCATGGCAAGATAGAGCGCGGCGTTGAGTTCCACTACTCAACACATACTGTCTAAAGTGGGCGGAAAGTGAGAGAAAGACCTACATATAACCATAATTATGTCGATTTCAAACTATATATATGAATATATAATATTTAGGTATATTGTAACAATGGAAATACTTTGTAATTATTCTCATATATTTACGTTTAATAGATGTACTTTAAAACAAGTGCTATTACGGAGCTCCGTAATGCTAACCAAATCTATCGGATATCCGAAATAATCAACTGTATCCGAATCCTATACAAAAGTGTCGGATAATATCAATTATATGGACGGAGTCAAAAACAAAGGCACCTGGGATAAATGTTATATGAAAATTAAACAAAAAGAATATGATAAATTAGTAGCCGAAAAGCACTTATTTTCAAAGTAAGGTTATATATTTTTGAAATTCACAAAATTTCTACATTTTACAGTGGATACGCTGCCTCGATTTTGAGTTTAATATACAACCACCATATATATGGTTATAAATAAAATATTTTCCATCAAAAACATTACAAAGAGCAAGGTAAATAACATAAAAAAACTTAAACTCATTGACTATACGAGGTTTTAACCAAAAGTTCTTTTTTTTATAAAAACAGATATTATTAAAATATTTTTAATAATACTATAATATATATTTTCTTTTTTTTAAACAGCTAGGGCGATAAAGTGAAGTTTAAGCGACTCAACACTCACGCAATGGTTACATATTCAAATTTTACATGCAGAACAATTGATAATAAAAAAAATTACCATTTTTGTGGCGCAGTGTGACAGCGTATGGCTGTAAGCCCGTTTGGTTGTGGGTTCGATTTCCACTCGGGAAAACGATAATTGATTAATTATAACTTCTCTGTATCTGTCTATTTGACAACGCGAACAGTTCAGTTCCACTCAAAACGCATTATCTGATTTCGGGTGGAAAGTGAAGAACGCGGAATGATTTGACAGTAGGTTTTTTTCTGATCTATTTATGTCAATATTTGTATGGCCTAGTTAAAAATAAGAAGTGCCACAATTTACTTAAAACACTGAACAAAAGACGGTATTCCTCTATGTTAAATATATTTAAAATAATTTATTAAAAATATGTTGATAGGCGTCGTTTTTTTGGTATTTGGGTACAGCGATTGAAAAGAAGTTTGCGGTTAGAATTATGAGTTATTATAATAAAACTAACCTAACTCTTTGTAAAAATATTTGAGATATAAAAGCAAACATTTTTCAGAAAGACATTTAAGTACGTACTTACCACCTGGCATCATACTATGCAAATTAGGGGAAAATATTGTTTTGTCCGGATCCAGACAATGTGTATGTGTGCAGGTTGTGAAGCAAATAAAAAGTGTATATATATATATATATATATAAAAGAGTGTTAAAGAGAATGCCTTATATACTTAATATGTATACTCCGTTGTATATATAATGTATACGTGTATATAAAAAAACAACCATGGTGCACGATGATCGTGCATTCAAATTTCACTAAGGAAAAAAAATATACATATAATATTTGCTTAAACAATTTTCAGCGTTAAATTCCGCCGCCTATGATGCAATATATATATATATATACAAACGAGCAGAAAGTTGAGATCTCTTTTAGCTTTATTAAAAAATGTATACATTGACTTTCAAAACAAGACAACACCATTTTGCATACTTTAGTTATTAAACAACTAAATGCAAAAAATAAAACCTTAAGCACCTTGAACTTTTTACAAAGGTTTCTATGATATTAAATTACGAACTAAACTATTATAATCGATATACAAAACTATCCCACCGTATACACAAACAAACTTTACACTTTTTTTAAGAAAAAGATATATTCTTTTTCAAAAATGCAATAATAAATATAATAAAAAAAATAAGTGTTCAAAAGAAAAAAACAAAAATATTCACATTTATATTACGACAAAGTAGCGTTACTCGCAACGCGTTCGCGACTCGACTAGCGGCTGATAACCTATCAGTAGATTAACTAATGTAGTGACACTGCTTTTAAACTAACAGCATAGGCATAATAATAAGAATTTTCTATAAATTTCTTTTTTTATATATAAAAAATATTGTCATGACGCGGCTGGGAAGCGGTTGAGTACTATGGTTCTGGATTTGATTCCCACTCGGGGCAAATTCCGATATTTTAAAATCCCCCGTCTAATTAAAAATATGTGTCGTTGAGTACCGCTTACGGACATCTAGTTATTATGAAAGTATCAAGATACTTTTATCACAGCTAGTTGTTATAAAAACGGGACATCTAGTTATTATAAAAGTATCTTAGTTGGTGCGTAAACAACGTGTCTCCATAGAAACCATGTATGTCACTTTATATAAACGTCTATTTCAAACACATGGTAGTGTAGATAATACAAACTTTTTTTTATTTAATGTATTTCTTATATATTACTACATTGATAAAAAGATAGGTATAGCTAATAAGATCGTATTAATAACAGCTTCGAGATTTCCACCAATAGCAGAGTAGTCAGAGAGAACATAGTGTCAAAACACTCCGTTCTCCCCTTTCCGCCCGAATCAGAGATATTGAGTGTCGTGTGGCGGACTGCAACGCCGCACTTTCACTTGTCATCAGAGCGGAGAAATTAAAAATAAATAAATATAATGATTCCCCTGAGTGGTAATCGAACCCACAACCATCGCGTATACAGTCAGATGCTGTCACACTGCGCCACGATGGCTTCAATAAAAAGCGTGTCAATAAAAGTTACGAAATTACATTATACAGTAATCTGTTTTATATTTACGAAAACCCTATGGCTTTCAGCACTGTAGCTGACCGTATTTTTTCATTGTGGGCGACTAACCGCTTGTTCCAATGTTCTCGTGTGCAAATACGATATTTTCTTATCTATCTATGTTATCGATTTCATACATTTAAAACTTAGAACGATACTGTACACATACACGATACAGTTAAAATGAATACTTCATACACATATGTAGAGCTCTTTTTTTTATAGACATAAAGTTACTAAAACTGTATTTTTTTTTGTCAACTCAATTTCTTTCTTAAGTCTCAGGACACTTCGTTCTCAACTTAATGCCTGAATTCGAGACATTGCGTTGAGTGGCGGAACTAAACGCTTTATCTTATTCACTAGAACGGAGAAATAGAAATAATTGAAACATTAGCAATCCCGCAAGTGGTAATCGAACTCAAAACCATCGAGTATACAGTCACACGATGTCACTTTGCGCCATGATGGCCTCATATATACATAATTCGTTTAAATTTAAATTTTATAAGAAATTGAACTCTGGACTATTATATGTTGCATATATATTATATAATATAATTATATTTGCCTTACAACTGTGATATACAGTATTAAAATAGAAAGTGTCAATAAAAATTGGCACATTGGTTAAACTTTCTGAAAATGGAAATCGTATCTCTTTTCTATATAAGTATACACAGTGTAGCATTTATTGGTTTGAATATTAAATATGTTTAATATACGGAGCGAATTGTAATATACGGATTTGAATGATTGAGGCCATCGTGGCGCAGTTGTACAGCGTCTGATTTTATACACAATAGTTGTGGGTTCAATTCCCACTCGGTGGAATGATTATATTTAAATTTATACGCTTTGGTGAACAAGACAAAGCGTGACATTGTGGTTGTGAAAAGCTAGTGTCAAAACAGTCCGCTCTCCTCTTCCAGATCGAATACGATATATTGTGTGTTGAGTGGCGGAACTCATAGCCGCGTTGTCTTATCAGAGCGGGTAAATGACTATAATTTACAGATAATCATTACCTCCAGTGCGCATCGAACCCCCGCGAACATCGCGATTTACTGTCACGTGCTTTCCCACTGCGGCACAATGGCTTTCATTTAACAATCATTAATGTATAACAATTTAATGATTGATTTTCTAATAGGAAGAGAAACGCAACATTCAGTCATTAAAACAATGACAACAGCGTTTTGTGTAGAATTTTTTTTGACGTTTATTAAAAAAATAAATATTTCTATTCGCTAGGTTTTAAGGAAGATTTATCATTCAAACAATAGCTAATTTACTTTTTACTCTTTAAATAGAGATATAAAGAGAGAAGCTAGTGTCAACACACTGCGCTTTCCATTCAAATTCATGACATCATATGTTGAATGGCGGAGCTGAACGCCGTTTTATCAGGATGGGGAAATGGAAACAATTTAAATATAATCATTCCCCCTGAGTAGGGGAACATTAATCATCGCATTCACAGTCAGACGCTGTCCCACAGCGACAGGATGGCCTTGATTTTAGTTAATAACAATACTTCTGAAAGCTTATTTTTGTAGTGGCAATAATCAAATTTAAATATTTTGTAATAAAATTGACTTATACTTTTTCTTTGGTTAGGTTCACACTTGTTCCCATTGCGGGTAGTTAGAGAGAACCTAGTGTCAAGACATTTTGTTTTCCACTTTGCACACGAAATCGATACATTGTAATACAAAGTGGCAAAACTCAACTCCGCGCTCTGACTTAGGTACTAAAACTAAAATAAGTGACGTACAATCATTAATAGCATTCTCTCTTGCCGCAACAACTTGATAAGCAAGAAATTTGTAAAAATCTATGTACAGAGATGGTTACAATAAAAACAAGTTGTAACAAGTAAATTGTATAAGTGTTTCGATATAGGCGGATGTAGAACGCATGACTTAGCAGTCAGAAGTTTGAAAACAAATTTGCTGCGTTCAAATTTTTATACGTTCCTAAAAATATTTTTAAATTTCTTAAGTGTGTGAATAACAGTTTAAAACACAACCGTTCTACCGAATGGGAATCGAACCCACAATCCATTGCGCTTACAGAGATATGTCCAGACACTATCCCACTGCGATGGCCTTAACTTACTTTTTCCTACATACAAAAAATGTTAATAAGTTCATAGTGAAAATAAAATATATAAAACTAACCTCTCATCATAAATCGTAGAGTTGGTCATGTTGAATTCATCAAAACCGTCTATTGGGCCAAACATTTTCACGCCTTCTATGTTGCTGTCAAACTCTGACAGCTGACTGACGTTTGATAGCTGGCTAACATTTGACAGCTGGCTAGCATTTGACATTTGGCTGACGTTTGACAGTTGGCTAACGTGCGACACTTGACTGGCGGTTGACATTTGACAGCTGTCAGTCTTGCCCTTGTTGCGCTGGTCCCAGAGCTTTTTGGTTTCGTCCTGAACTCGTCGTTTTAACTCGGATATTTTCTCACGTTCGTTTTCTATCACTTGGCAGCCTTAGATATAAAGTACTCAATTTAATTTACAAAATATAGTTTTTATTATTTGCAGTGTAATTGCTGCGCTAACAGAGATAACTTAGACTTAGACACTTTTAGCGCAATAAAATATTTAAAACAAATATAAACCTAGTGAAAATCGAACCTATAACTGTCTTGTGTACGATAAGACACCCGCCAATTGGCATCAATGAAGTCATCGTAGCGTAGCTGGACAGCGTCCGACTGTAAACACTGTTGGTTGGTTAGATCTCCACTCGGAGTAATGATTATATTTGAATTATTTTCGGCGTTTGTTCAGCCATTTAATATACAACGTATTTAGCAGAAATTTAGCAATATTTGGCAGAAAGTGGAAAACGGGGTGTCCTCACACATAGGTTCAGTCATACTACCCTACAATGCGGGTGTAAAGCTGCAAAAAAATATTTTACTGCTTTGATAAAAAATTGTAATAAAAATCAAGTTACCTTTTTCTTCTAACATCTCAATTCTCTTACGCTCGATTTCCATTAAGCTATCTAACGTCCTCTTTCCTAAGGAATTGACATCGTCGCTTGACAAAATCGGCGCATCTAAAGTTATTTTGGAAATCCTATCTATATCGTCTTGGGACGGAATTTTTCCAGAATCAGTTATTTTCGTGAATTCTCGTACATTCGGTTCATCTACACAGAAAGAGCTGTGTAGAACTTTAATTTCTATGTAATTTTCATTTTCTTCTTTAATTGTATCTGTTTTATCTGGAGATAGAGACTTTGATTTGCCATATTTGTTATCTGTCACAACTGTTTTATTTTTGATATATCTATTCTTAGACTCCTCTTCGTTTTTGCTATCTTTGCGTTTTAGTGAATCTTTTTTAATAATTTTTCCTAATGCGGCAAATGTAGGTATTTTTGAGGACGAATGACTTTTTACTGGGCCGTTTTCTTTTTTATCTTTTTTCTTAGAATGTCTGAGGCTATTAAACTTATCAAATGATGTATCCACTTCTATGTTATCATTGTAAAATATATTTTCGTTAAGACTTTGAGACATCAAATCGATTTTAGGCTCAACTTTCTTTTTATCTTTATTTTTTCGCTTTAAAGAATCGAAATTTCTTTCCCAGAAGCCTTTTTTTTCTTTGGAAGAGTTGGAAGATTTGGATGGGCTGCTATCAATTTCGATTGGATCGTCCAAGTCAGTTGTTACACGCCTTTCTATATCAACGATCATAGATTGCGACATTTGATCTATAGAATTAAATTTATCTTTCAAAAGCTTAGTATGGTTTTCAAAATTGGATATTTTGGCAACATCTAAGTCGTCACTATCTGAATTTTGAGGGGAATATCCGAATTCACCCGACTTTGCCCGAGTTTGGTCAGTATAAAACGCGCTATCTGGTGATTGAGTTCGCTCAATATCATTTAATTTAGACACAACAGGTTTCATTTCTTTTTCTATCATCTGTACTTTGCCTGTCAAATGTTCTACGTGATTAAGAAGTTTAACATATTCTGCTTGTAATACTTTAGTTTCTTCTAACGCAGACGTTAAGTTGACATTGGCTTCACACTTTAACGTGAGTATCCTTTCCTTTTGAAGTTCAATTTTTTTAGCTAATAACGTTATTTCGTTATCTAGAGCTTCTCTATTTGCTAATCTATAAACAAGAGTAAAATTGTTCGTGTTTAATATTTAAACAAATATAATAAGGCTTTTTTTACACATACATGAAAACATATACATAAAAAATAAATTTAAAAGAATGTCAATAGCTTACGAGCTTTATAAAAAACAAACAAATTAAAAAGCAATGCAAAGTTCCACATAATACGCAACCATAACTCGACGTTCTTCAACTTTAAATTCTTTAATTTCTAAAGTGTTATTCTCACAAATGAAAAACAATTAAAAAAAACGTATTCAAAGTTTTGAAGTAACGCGGTCTTCAACCCCACGCCTCTTAGAAACCGTTCAAGCTCTTCAACCACTTAGCCGTAAGTTCTACGTCCAGCTACGACAAAACTCTTATACTCTTATACGTTACAACTTCTGTCTACAAAGATGCTAATAACAAAATAAATTGTTTATTATAAATTCTAATCTCGCTACTATCAAACTTTTATTCGTTTTCAATTTTTTTTTACATTTTGATTTTTTCTAGGATAACCATTTTCGACATGACTAAAAAAATATTGGTTTCGGACCCATAGCAATTGGAAAGCTGGTTACCGATATTTGCCTACAATAACAATACTCATTTAATAGCCAATGGGATGCATGGATAAATGTAATAAATTGGTCGCAAATTTCGAGAAAATTGAATTGAGACTTAAAAATAATAATTAAAATTTGAGCCAAAGAACACTTAACGAAAAAGCTGAAAAGTTTAAGGTTTATAATAATTAATATGCACTTAGCCATCATTTATTCGACATATAAGCTTTATCCATTATTATTTTCAATTATTAACTTACAGTTCAGATTCCTCCTCCAAATGCTGAAATTCTAAATCTTCAAATATTTTCGTCTCATTATCGAATATATCTTGAGCATTCTGCAACTCCTCCAGCGTGGCTTTATGTTGTTTTAAATCTTTTTCAATTCTACATCAAATAAAAAACAATGATATTTATTTCTATATCGAATATAATCCGATCCGAGCCATTGCGTGTTGAGTGGCTGAACTCAACGCCGCGCTACCGTCCCGTATGCAGTCGTCAGACGCAGTCCACGACTACTTCTATTTAAATAAACTGAATTAATTTAACATAAAAAATATAAAACACACCAACACCAAATAGTAATTGTTGTGGGTTTAAATCAGACTATTATATATTTTATGCTAAACTACTTTTTTGATTAACGATACGAAAACCATTGTGGCGCAGTGGTGTGATGATTATGGGTTGGATTACCACTCAGGCAAATGATTGTATTTACATTTCTTCTGGTAAGGTCCGCTAGTCACCCCGCAATGTCTAGAATTCAAGTGAAAAGTGGAGAGCGGAGTGTCTCGACACTAGGTTCTCTCTAGATTGCTAAGTGAAAAAAAACAAAAAAAAAAATATTAAATATGAAATATTACCTTTCAATTTTCGTAGTGGCAACCTCAACACGATCTTTCATTTCATTTTGCCGCGCTTTTTGTTTCTCTATGAGTTGTTTAATTTGTTTTTCAATAGATTTTGCTTTGTCTGTCAATTCGGCTTTCTTCTTCTGTTCAATGTTCAAGATGGCTATTTCAGAGTCGTATTCACCTTTGATTAAAGCCTTTTCCATTTCTAACTGTAAATGACAAAAAAATATATTAATCTGTGGAGCAGTAATATTGACATAGCGATGGTTGTGAGTTAAAAGTTTGTGTGAAAATATATGTTTTACTTATTTACAATAGATTTAAGTTGAAGAATACGTTTTACAATTGTTCAATTGATAAGAATTTTTTTCTCTTATTACAATTTTTAAAATCAATATAGATTAAATAGTTAATTTATTAGACATTTATTATTCACTTCAATCTTTGAAAAATTCGTATAAATTTTGGTATTAAAAATGTAGTAACTCATAGTATACTTAAGATATGAAAAACATATAAAAATTTGTACGTAACAGGACTCGAACTCTCCCCTCTTGTTTAGCGTTCAAGCGCTACACTATATCGTCTACCTGGCATTAATCAAAATACACATAATCATAGATTAATTAAAAAGCTTGTTAATTTAATTCAACATACTTCTCTCAATATATCATCCTCTTGCGATCTTATTTCAGTCATTTTACATTTGATTTCATGTATTTCTGACACAAGCTTCTTCCTTTCTTCCTTTAAATTTTCAAATCTAGACTTCAATTCATCCAGGTTTTCATCCAAAACCGCACTTCCTATAGAATCGACTTCATTGTTGTCAATTTGTTTAATATCATCACTTATTTCTTTTATCAAACTTTCACGTTTATTTTGCTTTAAGTCTTTTTCAAATTCTTCCAACTCTGGTATATCAGCCATAAGTTCTTTTTTGACGTCATCAAAACTTTTATTTTTAGTTAGAGTTTCAATATTATCAGTTTGGTCATTTATTTCAATATTTTCATCATTTTCGTCATTTTTATCGGATATTATTTTAGAATATCTGAACTCTATATCGTTTGTCAAATCGTCATCAATCATCGGTATTTCTTCTTCGAGACTTAATTGTTTTTCAATACCACTCACTTTGTCCTCTCTACAGCTTTCTGTAGTATTTATACTTTCATTATTGGGACTAATATCAAAATTAGGTTTTGCCGAATTATCAACAGGTGTCGGCGTTGGGAATATGAAATACTGTGGAGACGGCAGATTTTTGTGGGCAAAAGTAGTTTTAATTCTTGTTCTTGGACTTTGAGTGTTAGGTGACTTTGGTTTAAAGCCTAGATTATTTTTGAAATAAACATTTTCGTATGGACTGCCTATTGGAGACATGTTATGACTTTGATTTTGTAATCTTCTTATCATAATGGGACTAGATAGATCGTTTCTAGGCTCATCAAACACCGGAATGCCAATTTCATCCATTCTGCCTATATTCTCATAATTATTATCAGTTATAGTAACTTCAGGAGTTAAGCTTTCTAAATTAGGTTCTGACGTGTCAAAGTTTTCGTAGTTAGAAGCGTTTCTTTGCAGAGATTGGTTCATAGATCTGTTGTGACTAGTATCAAACCTGTAAGATAAACGTTATCTTACTTCACGTGTAAAAAATTCTTTGATAACAATGTATGATAAAAGTTATATTTTCTTATTTTATATTTATTACTTTAGATATAACTTGAAAATCTAAAAATTCTTTAATAGGCAATTACAATCAGTTTTAAACCGGAAATTAACATAGAAATGTCAGTATTGTCACGCCTATCGGAAGCTATCACCGGCTCGAAGGCAGTTCTATTCAGAAGAACCGGAGAGAAACTCAACAGTAGCCCTTTTCAAATATTATTTTAGATACAATAAGTTCCCAACTATAATAAGCCCCCGAGTGCGAGCACCAACAGTATTAAAACAAAAAAAAAGAAAGCCACCACACACATATAATAAATAAAATAAAAAAGAGAAGTTTCACGCTTTTTCCCAGAAACTAGTGTCAAGACACTATGCTCTCCACTTCCCGCCCGCAATCGAGACATCACGTAGAAGTAAACATAATTTAAGTATCATCATTCCTCCGAGTAGGAATCAAATCCACAACCAATTGTGTTAAAAGTAAGAAACTGTTCCATTAGGCCCCGATGGCCTCACATAAAAAAAAACATGTACACTATTCATGTGAAAAATTACAAAGTATTAGGACTGTTTATTAGAAAAATATAACAAATAAACGATAAAAAGTGATATCGCGACAAAAGTTGAGCCCGGATTAAAATTGAATTAACATATAGGTACATAATATATGCCACATACAACATTTATTAAAGGAATATATATATAAAGAATGAATTATCAATATTAAAAATTACTCAGCGTGAGATAAAAAATAAGCCAATTTCTGACCGAGAGTTATGGTTGTGGGTTTAAATAAAATACTATTTATTACATCAGCTGTACGCCCGTAAAAACACCCGTCAAAATGGGTCCAGCCGTTCCAGAGATTAGCCGGAACGAACAGACAGAAAGAAAGGCGGAAATTGTAAAAAACTTTATATTGTATTGTATATGGTATATGTACCGTATGTACATAGATATATACGCATTTCTTTAAAAGCGGTAATATTAATATTACAAAGACTCACTCTAATTTTATATATTTGTTTAGATAATAAAATAAGTCTAGATTATATCTTACTTATAATATCCATCGTTGGTTTGTACAAAGTTCGGATTGTTGGCAGCAACGCTTCTAGGTAACGAGCCGTTTGTTATAATTTTATTATGGGGCCTTTTCTCGGTTGGTGTTATTGGTGCACCTGTAAAATAAAAAAAAAAAAAACATCTTACAATAATCGGATTTTATTAATCCTATTCAAGATCACATACAAATCAATCAACGTATATTATAAACAATTAGTATAATATATTGAGGTCATCGTATCGCAGCGGGACAGCTATCAACGTTATTGATTGTAGGTTCGATCCCGACTCAGAGGACTGATTATGTTCCAATTATTTTAATTTTTCAGCACTGGTAAGACAAAGGGAGGCGTTTAACTCCGCAACTCAACACACAGTGTCCCGATGTCGGCAGGAAGGTGGAGAACGGAGTGTCTTGACACTAGGTTCTTCTGTCTCCCTTGTTATTCGGGAAAGAGAGTGAAACTAAAAGAAACCTTAAATATAAAATAATTTTATCGAACATATAAAGGTAGCTGAGCAAACAAAGGAAGATAGATATACATAAATGAATAATGTAATATGTCACATTTTCGGATATTCGCTGTTCGTTTCATATAGTTTAAGACCATTTAAAAAAAATTGACGCAAAAGCTCTGTCCGTCCGTCCATCCTTGTTTCGCTTGGATTCAAAAGATACAATAAAGAAAACAACAAATTACTGAAATCGGCTGATGTGCCAATAGATAACCTTATCTAATTGTTACACATATGTATATTAATAACTGTAACTGATCGCTGTCTGCACATCTAAGATATATGGAAAAACAATATTATTGGGGCATTTATCAATATAATAGAATCCAAAACAATGATTTTTAATTTTCTTTTCTGTTTGTCTGTTAATGTGTGTCATCGTGACAAACTCAGATTGTTTATACATTGGCTTTGGGTTCGGTTTAAATTCGGTAGAAGGAATTTATATATTAATTGCTGGCGGCTTCGCCCGCGAAAACTTTACTGCAATTTTAATAAAAAAAACGCACAACTAACATTTTTCACGAAATCGAGCTATATATAGATGCGGCATTAGGAAAAAAGTCCGTTTTATAGTTTTGCGGTTTTTTTCGTTAAAAAACAAAGTAATATTTTAAATTCCATTTACGATAATTTTATTTATTAAAATATTGCTCAATTTTACAAAAAAGTCTCATCCGTAAACAACATTTTACCGTGACCTCCCCCCCTTGCGTACCGCTTAAGTAATTGTTTTGATTTTACCACCCTATATTTTTTTAATGAGCAATCATATATGTGACAGATCCTAAATTATAGTATTACAAAGTAGCATAATGAATTATAACAGTATTTATAGCTATACTAAGTACCGATACGTCAAATCAATTAAATAAACAGTTTTTTTTCGGTCTCCTGAAAAGTTCGTGAAAATGACATGAGCGGTGTCGTTTGCTAAGTGACAATATATAAAAAGGATAAACAAAACTTACCTGATGTAATCTGCCTTTCGTATTCGGCGCACATATTTAGAATTTCTTCCAAACGGGCCGTTTCCGCTTCTTTTTGCTCTTCTTCCTTTACTCTATCTTTGTAAGCCTAAAAATTGTGTTATCAATTAAATTATCATTAATTTTAATTTGTTATTTATTAACTTGAATGTTATCATCACGTGCCTCTATTGCAAGCGAGAATGAGTCGTTTTCTTTAAAGTTTATTTCGTTATATTATATAAGTTTTTGTAAAATATCTTAGTTACTTTTAGTTTATTAACTAAAATCTACATTTGTATTTTTATCTACAGATTTCAATACAAATTGACTTTCAACACAAACGTTTCAATAAACCAATAAAATTTTATTTTAAAAATAATATAAGCAATAGAGGCCATCGGCAGAGTGGTACAGCCGACAGACTGTAACCCCGATTAGTTGTGGGTTCGATTGCCCCTCGCCACTTAACATGATGTGTCGAATAAGGGCTAAAAGCAGAGGACAGAATGTCTTAACTATCTCTTTTATTCTCTCAGACTATTCTGTAATATAGAAAAAAGCGTGGCGCTATAATATATTTTATTATATACACACAACCAAGCAAGCAAGTTTCAAGTGTTTATGCTAAAAAAACTAAAATTAAAAAAAACTAAATTTATTCTGTGTTATTAAGACGAAGAGTCTGGTAATATCTAATACTGAATATATTGAATTGAAGACAAACTAAATTTGTTATAAATAAACATTGTAAATTATTAAACACAATAATTGAACCCGTTACCTCCAGTATTATAAATATTCTGTAAAGCAACAGAATATAAAGTGCTTAACAGAAATAATTTTGTTTAAAATAATCTAAAATTTAATAAAATTTCAAAGCCCATAAACACAATATAAAAAGTGCAATATTCCAACACAATTTAATTACTATACTGCCATTAACTTAACTAATCGAATAAACTTACCAAACCACAGAACAACTTATCGATTTTGTTAATTATTGTATTATAAATTTGATTCTTCACGTATAAATCGTTATACTGGTTAACTTTCAAATCATTGCCAACCATAATTACATTACTGTTCTGTATTGGCGCCGAAATATTTTTCTCACTGGCAACACAAACGTCCGCCATCTTAGAATTTATGTCATCCCTAAGATTGTTATATGATTGTAAAATTTGTTGTTCCAATTTGATTATTTTCGCGTCCATTGTATTTTCGTGATTTCGTGTTTCTTTTATATAGTGATTTGTCAATATTGTATTCACTGTTTTATATATTTTAATGTCGTTTCGTAATTTGTGAACGATTTCGAGTTTTTCGTTGACAGAATTCGCAATTTCGTTTACTTTGTCAATATTTTCTTTTACATGGCATTTTGTTTCGAAAGAGTTTTTTAAATCTTTTAGGGCTAGTGTGTTTTTTTTGAGATTCGCCACGAACAGTTTCAAAAGACGTTTGCGGGAATAACCCTTGCTCGGTTTTGATGATTTTTGAGTCATTTTGCACTATTTCACTTACTTAAAAACGCGCACTTGTTAACAATACTTTTTATTTTAAATAGATATGTTTAATCTGTGACCTAAGAACCATTAAAAATAATATATATATATATATATATGTAATTAATTAATAACAATCATTATAAAATATAATAATTCCGTTATTTTTTACCTCTGTTTTGTCACACAACACAAAACGTGAACAATTGAAATGCAAAAAAGTAAAATGTAAACGATTACTTGTTGTTTACCCAAAACATAATGCCACTAAAAGCACAATAACGCGAAACAAAATTTTCTCACAACAAAATAACAATCACAATAATCGATATTAATATTAAAAAAAAATCGATCCAATATCACATATAAACAATATCTATTTAAATATTATTTCATTTAATTAGAATTATTCGCCACGAGTGCCTTTTTCAACTGTCTTGCCGCAATACAGCCGCATCGTACTATTAATATTTATCTCGACGTCACATTATCATGTAGATATGACCAGTTCTATTGTCATATGCTATACAATTAAAATTTTATCAATTTTATTCAATAAATGTTGATCTACAGATTATATTATCACGCAGACGACAAAATTTAATATTTATGTAATTTTGTAAATTTTATATACAGGAAGAACTTTAACCACCTAGATTGATAATAAATTGTTTATTATCGTTTTGTATATATATATATATATATTATTTTTGAAATATTATTATTTATATACTAAGTTTATCTATATATAATACACCTTATAAAAGGTAAATATCAATTTAGAAAAAATAACTTTTCTGATCAGTGCCGTCTTTGGGCGCTTTCGGGACTCTTCGGCAGTCGACATTCTTTAATTATTCCTTCGAAAGCCATAACTAAAGAATTGACTGACTCACAGATCAAAACAAAAAATATACAGTTACTAATTTGAAATTTAAAATTCAAAAATATAGATTTGAAGTGTGAAATATTGAAGTTGATGTTCAAAACCTACATACATGTTGTACATAATTATTATTACGAATGGCGATTGACAATTGAATTGACAAAAATGTAAGCATATGTAATTATATCATACTAATTTACAATGATTTTATTAAATAAAAACACATGATTTACCTTCATCCTCATACTCTCAGCTTCAATACTTCTATCGTAGTGACAATTCGCATACACAGGCGAGTACTGCGGGTTCCTATCAAACGCCGGCGACGGCAAACACACCACTTTGCCCACACCACACAAACGTCCATATTCACTCAAATCCATATTCAAATTCTTCTCAGTCTTGCTTTCAAAATTATTCTTGCTAGATTCAGTCTTGCCTTCCAAGTTATTCTTGCTGGATTCAGTCTTGCAGTCCAAATTATTCTTGCAATCCTTGCGATCGATGTTGATTTTACCGTAAATATTGTTGTCTGGTCTGCTTTGTTGATCGTTGTTCACTTTTTTTGGTAATTTGACATCGTTTTTCAAGTTATCATCGAAATTTCGAACTATGTCATCGATTTTTGTTTTATTTCGTATGGCAACATTAGCATAAGAACAGTTCTTGGGATCGAGACTGTTGTTTTCGTTCAACATGATAATTTTCTGTTCGTGCTTTTTGTTCATATAGTTTGGTATATTGCGGTTGCCCAAAACATCTTTTGCTGGAGTATTGACTGTTAGTGAATTAGCGCTGAAAACTTTTGGAGATATTTCAATTTCATTTGTCGTGTAGAATTGACTTCTGCCGACATTTTTCTGTTGTTTCGCGTAATATTCAAATTTAGATACTCTAGCCATAATACTGCCGATTTTGGGTCTGCCTTCTTGGTCTGAATTTGAGTCTGTATCATCTCTATAAGGTTTTCTTGGGGCTACTGGTGGTTTTTTCCTAGACATTTCTTGTAATGTCATATCTAATTCGTGGTCGAGTTGTGACAGCGAGTTCTCCTTGTAGATTTTTTGTATGTTTTGGTAACATTGGTTTGTTTGATCGGAATGATGATTTACGTATCCTGTAATTGTAAAAAAAGGGTTACATTAAAAAAAAAATAAGATTTTTTTAAATTATGAGATCATCCTGACAAGGACATGAACATATTGTTTTGTCATTGGATACTTTAAAAAATACATACATTTAAAATACATCTTCTTATTGATAATCTTAAAATACATTTATTTTCACCATAAAGGCAATAATAAGACATATTTAGAAAACGTATAAAAATTTTGCGCTTAACGGTTTTCAAGAGGCGCGGGCTCAAATCTCGCTGCGTTCAAATTTTTATACATTTTAATACGTGCGCGAATAACACTTTAATATTTAAACATGTAAAGATAGACCAAGTAAAAGAGTAGGTTTAAACTAGCCAGAAATACTTCTACAACGCAATGTTTAAACGACAAAAACAAAATACTTATAAAAAACATTACAAGTACATAAATATGAAAGGGAACTGATTACAATGTTCAGCTTCAAGCCAAGCAACTTCATTCAACTTCTTTATTCATTCATTCATTCATTGAACTCAACGCCGCAATTTCTCTTTAGCACTTAGCATCATAATAAGAACAATTATTACCAGTGGGCAGACACTGCTCGTTGGGCGTGAACTGTATAGGCGCCATCGACACGTGACCGGATGGTAGCACCGACTTCATGAGCTTTGCTTCCTCTGGATGGTTGAATCGGAGATAGTTAGAGCGACCGATGGTTAACATGCTGCCTGAAAATGAGAAAAAAAACAATTGTAATGTGAATTGTGTGTGAATATTTGTTTTCTCACAGTTGAACTGTACAGTCAGTCATATAATTTTATTCAAAATAAGAAGTTACATTCTTAATTTTTTTAACGTCAAACAATTCACTAAAGTAAATTAACTAATGCCTAAGACCTGAGACGAACCGGAGCAAGAAACTCAGCGGGACTTTTATTTCTTTTTTTTTTTCTGTTTAAATCTGTATATTATTGTTTTTTTAAAAACAATAATATACAGATTTAAACAGATTTCAAATTTGATTAGTCTGATTTCTCATATTTCGATTATTGTTCATTCTGTGAATAAATCATATTTTATTAGTTTTTTACAAACTTTTGATTTAGTTAATGACTACAATGAAAATATTAAAACAAGCCTTTATAGCATAGAAAGCATTTACAAACTAACTGTATTTTTTCATAACCTCAAATATATATCTGGATTTTAAATACTATTAAATAATTTAATTCAGATCGCGACTAGAGGCATTGAGGTTCTATTATATGATCAAAAATATAAGTAAACGTACTGTATATACCGTATGCTAAGGCACAATTTATAACAAGAATAAAAAAAAACGATATTAAAATACAAACCATAAACAAAATATATTTCTAAGAATAAGTTATAACTTAACAAAGTATCCGAAGGCATTTCAACATAACGATATTACTAATGGCATACAAAACAACCTCATATAATAATCATATACGTTTATTGCCGCGTTGTAAATTCTCGAATAGTGCGTTACTCACCATAAGAGGGACTTGTATAAATTTTTCCCACAAATATTACTTTTTATGGGATTTCAACCCCACAGTGTATAGAAATCGAATACATTTTTTTGGTAACTAATATTAAATATATTTTTACATTTTTTTAAACTGCTATTCGCACATTTAGGAATTTGAATATTTTTGATTATTTTCTAAATATGTCTTTAACTAATATTATTTTTTCTTATATTTTCACTTTTAAATATTAAGACCATCGAGTCCGCCTCTCAAGATCATCGAGTCTATCGTCATATGTCTTTTTTAGGGGGATGTAAAAACAGTGATAGAATAGGATATTAAAATTTTTGTTTGTCTGTTTGTATCCGCACATCTTCGTTCGAAGAATGAACAATCGTGATGAAATTTTATATACAGATACTCGAGGGTTGAACACATGCAACTTTTAGCTCACATTTTTCCCCAGGAATTTTCATTGTTGTATAAAAAGGCCGCCGAAAACACGAAACAGCTATAGTGCAACAGAATTCTTGTACGCGCACATCGTCGTTACTACTGGACGGATTTAAATGAAACTTTTATTGTTTTATAGCTTTTAAGATTAGGCAGGACTTAGGCTATAATTGATTTTGAATTGGTATAACACCTGATGTATAACCGTAATAGACCAGCTATAGTATAAGATATAAGGAAACGGAAACAAAAGTTGTTCAGCATGACAGGTATTTTGGTGAGAAGGGGTCATTAAATCAACGCAAACGAAGTTGCGGGCAGCCACTAGTATAAAGTTTATTTTTACAATAACTTTATAATTATCGTCATTGTAATTTACCTTGAGATAATCTCGTCGGTTTCTCCACCGGCAGACCATCAAGTAAGGTGGTACCGCTTATTGGGTAAAGCGTGACAACGCCGTGTGAGTTCTCCACTCTACAGTGCACGTTTGCAACACCCGTGCCTACTACATAGATGTCGCATGTTGGGTCCGAGCCGATTGTTACTCGACCTGGAAATAAATATAATAAATTAAGCAGGCGGGTTGATTCATATTTTAATTTTTAAACATAAATGTGGCCATCGTTGCGCAGTTGGACAGCAATCGTGATGGTTGTGGGTTCGATCGCCAAGCGGAGAAATTATATTTATGTCCTCGCTCTAGCAAGTGAGACATTCGAGTCTGCCACTCAACACGCTCGAATTCGGGCTGAGAGAGGAAACTGAGTTGCGAGCTTTGCGGAAAAAAGCCTGAAGCTAAAAAAAAATACAATTATACTTTTATAACACTAGCCCTTATACCTACTGGTAAATGTACATACCTTGCTTAATAGGATGCAAGGTAACAGCGGTGCTAAGACGACCTGTCCCGAGACTGACTAGGTGTGGAGTGTTAGTCGCCACCCTGAAAATTAAAAACAATTGTTTTCTATAGTGTTAAAACGAAACTATTCATAACGAAGTCCAATTAACTTAGATCTTAGATCTTTCAAGAAGAACATTCAATACATTTCGAAACCATATTTTTTTTACCCACTTTAGTCAGGGAGGAGAGTCTTGAGTTCTCATTTTTCGCTCGAAATAGAGACATTGCGTGTTGATTGGCGGAACTCAACACCGCGCTTTGTCTTAGGTACCAGAGCGTAGAAATGAAAACAATTTTATTATAAATATCACAGTGGTAATCTACCCACAACCAATAGCGTTTACAGTCAGGTGCTGTCCCACTCCACCACACACTCAAATCCGTCATATTTTAGTAATATTTAAAAATAGTAATGCCGGATTTAAACCTAGTTTCATTTTTACGACCAATGCGCTATGACGGTTACAAATCTTTACCTTACTTTATTAGTGCTTAGGCACACAATAAAACCAAATCTAGGCAGACGTGCGGAAGCGTGAAGTCACAGGAAATACTATTTTCAGACCGAGCCTTTGTTAGTTTTGCTTGCAGCTTTAATTGGCGTTAACGCACGCCTAAAATGTTAGTTTTACCGACTTCAGAGAATATGGTTTATTTCAGGTTTATCTTTTTCTCGTATTGCAGGATAGGCAGAGAGAACCTATTGTTAGAACAATCCGTTCCCTGGTTGCCGCCCAAATTAGAAATAATACGTAATGAGTGACGGAACTCAACGTCGCAAAATTACTAGATCAAAATGAATGTTTTCACTAAGATAATTTAAATTTATGAGAATTTATGTTGCTTCATCCCTATATTTTTCAACTTTTGACATTTTAGATAGAAACTCATTTGTAAGCAGATTATGTCTTGTAATTTGTGATACATCCCTCTATACATTTCGCCGTCTTAGAGGCATTCGGTGGAACACAATACTTATTACAAGACCGGAACGAGAATATAAATTTAAGCATAATTAAATATTATTATAAAATTAATAATAAAGCTATATTATGGCCGCATATTTCGGAGTCATAAATAATATTTAACGAACATTAATAAAACGAAATTCACTCCCAATAAATCTGGAAAATTGTCAATGAAGCAAAAAAAAAGATAGTGGGTTATAAATATAAATATGGCATGTGGCGTGCGACGCCAGTCCATCTGTTAGGGGTATTTCTGTGACGCTAGAGATACCAAATTAAATACGAATTGGGGATAAAGTAATTTTATTAAAACAAAAAAAGAAAACCGACTTTAACATATTCTTGTGTCTACGACTTTCATGCATCGTTTCATATATGCGTTTGCATTACTACGAATAACTCAAAAACTACACGTCAGATATTAGCGAAATCTTTAAATTTACATTTGCACCACATGAGAAGCAACTATCTATCACATTAAAATTATGATTTGTACTTACTGACGTCTAGACGAAGGTCTAACGTTTGGTTTTCGACAGATGCATTATTATATTATATAGTTGTCTTCGTAATGTGTAAATGAAACGTGGAATAAAAAAGAGTTTATGATGTAAATTTCATTAATCAAATAAAATAATTGTTTGAATAGTAAAAGATAACATTTTGTTGTGGAAAACGTGGCATTGACGAAAAGAATTATCCATGACCCCCCACAAAATCACTAAGAAATAGAGGGCGGAGTGACGTACCGTTAAGTTTTCCACCTTTCTCCTTAAATAATAAAAACCAGTAAAAAATTCAAATTAAAAAATCAGTCAACCTAAAATCAATTATTTATCGCATCATTGAATTGGTTTCGGAGAAGACGAGGGAATCGCGTAAAAACTTGCTCGCTCCGTAAATGGTACGTTATAAAATACTTTATAAATACTTCGAATGTTCATATAATAAGGCCTCGTTCATTGTATCTGATATTGTTAAACAAATTCCGCTTTCGTATCAGGAAGTTGGTGCTTATTTATTTTAGTAACATTTATTTGGACAGATCGTTTAAGCTGGATTCTTAATGATAAATTTTTAAAGAGTAATTGTTTTGAAAATACGCACTTTTTTAATATAGGGTTATTTGAAAGTAAGTAAAATCATCGAACATACTTAAAACGGCAGGTATTGGATTGACCAAGTTAGTAGGCTAGAGTAGTTAGATGTGTTATCCGAAATATCGCAGCTTCAAATTCAAATTTCGTTGGTTTAAACTATACAAATGAAAGATTTGTTCTTATTGTGTGAACAGTAGAAAATATGTAAAATTATAGAAATAATATTCAATATTTACATTGCAACTAAACTTATTTACAAAATACATACTTATATTTGTGTTCATATGAAAATAATAGGCAACATAATATATATATATATATATATGTATATATATTCACACTTATATAACCTATGTGACGAGGAAGCTAAAACACTATAATGTACTTCACTGTCTAAAAGGAAAACATCAGTGCGGCGAAATGTTAAAAGTTTTAAATATAACTATTCCCCCGAGAGTAAATCGAACCCACAACAATCGAGTCTTTAGTCAGTGTTATTGCGTCACATTGGCCTAAACACATGGATAGATTAGTTAGCAATTCATTTGAATGAGATTTTTATTAGCCGCAACTACTTCCAGAGATTTGTAATAACTTGGTATATTTTTTACTATAACAATTTATCTTTATTTAGCCATTTAGTTAATCACTAAGTTAGTAAAATAGTCAATTTCATTACCACGATATAACCCTATTAGATCCACGAGCGAAGAAACTTTCCATACAAGCAAAATAATGTTTCATATTATTTCTCTTCTCAGAACATCTGAATAACAAAACTAACTGAACAAATTGAATCGTGTGTGAATTTCCGCTTTATCGTTTGATAAGAGATGACTGATGTGATAAGAAACATACAACACTAACACTTGTTGTAAACTTGATTTTGATATGGTAAGTATTTACTGAGAAAACCTAGGCTTAGAATGTCTATCTTTGTATAATCAGAACAGGGTTGGACGTATATTTACCGAGTATGGATATAAATAACACCGGTTTCAAATCATTCTTGAAATTTTCAAGTGTCCGGAGCCGATGATAATACAATATTTTATAGCATGTTGCCAGGACGATGAGGATTGTGCGGAAATAA
Organism: Podotricha telesiphe; assembly: GCA_038994665.1. Taxonomy (NCBI): domain Eukaryota; kingdom Metazoa; phylum Arthropoda; class Insecta; order Lepidoptera; family Nymphalidae; genus Podotricha; species Podotricha telesiphe. Next base: position 1,551,719 of record JAOYRR010000434.1, on the reverse strand, counting down.
ATTTAAATGACTGTTCTATTTAGTTTATTTTAAAAAACTATAGGTAGGTAGTTGCAAGGAAACTTAATATTAAGCACTTGTTAAGTATAAAAGACGACTCGCAATAAGCTGATTAGCGATTTCTCCAGACAATCTTAGGATTAGGAAATGTAAAACACCGAGACACTGTGACTAGTCGACATATAATTTTACAACTTAATACATAGATATACATTTTGCATAGATATATACTGGATACTCTATATTATTATATATCTATATGGGATATGATTATATGAAATAGAAATATATAAATAAATAATTAGAACTACATAAAATAATTAGAAAACGTATAAAAATTTAAATGTTGCAGGATTTCAACCCACACATCTTGAATGTTATTCCAAGTTCCGCTCAAATTTTAAATCTAATTCTACTTATGGATATTACATAAAACATAATATAAAAGCAAAAGCTTACTCGTCACGAGATATCGAAAACAACTTGACGAAAAAACATAAAATTTGGTTAGGAGGATGTTTGTAGCTAGTAGACGTCCAAAAAGAACGTATTTTGCAACAGGGCTGTTTTCGGAGGTCGGAGGAGGTGGAGATGGGCTCTTAGTTTGTATGAAAGTCCTTGATATTTTCAATACAAATTTAAAACTTTGCCAGCGAGCTCTCCATTTTTTTTTAATTTTTTTTATTCTTATTTAAAGAGCTGAGTCACTTGGTGACTATGTTACTCTATTAGGTACTAAAGGTCGAAAAATAACCTTTAAAGTGGAGCATGTGGAGTGATTGGTCACTATTTGCTTTGATTTCTATGTAAAAAAACCAAAATAATCTTATTAATATGTATTTAATTAGAGAGAAACTGCTGGCATTAGTATTATGCTGATGCTATACGTTCACTTTCACATTATTTATTCAGCATTGTTAAGATCGTTAGCGATTCTGAAGCTTCTAACTGAATTATATGCAATTAATGTATTAAATTACATAATATTACAATACTATCGTAGTGTAGTGGAATTGTGTCTGAATCCCGTTCGGACACAATTCCACTGTCAGGGTTCAAATCTCAATTTACCTACATTTAAAACATTATTTTTGATGAGGCTTATTTATAATGGAACCTTTGGCATGTGCGAATTAGAGGTTGCTATTGCTAAGGTATAAATATAATATATAATTATAATTTCATAAAATATATGTTGTATTATGAAGTGAGGACATCGTATTGCAGAGGAAAAGCGATTGGCTGACTGTATACGCGATTGATTTTGGATTTCCCTCCCCGAGAAATGATTATACGTATTTAAAGTTATCTTCAAAACGCAATGCCTCGAATACGGGCGGAAAGTGGAGAACAGAATGTCTTAACACTAGGTTCTCTCTGATTACCTTATTATGCGGCAAAGCGTGAAGATAAAAAAGGACGCACATTTTATGATATAAAACTACCTAAATGTGTTTAAAAATTAAACATATGTAAAAATTATATTTGAACCTGCACCTGGTGATGAAAAGTTACCCAAAAAAGAAAACAAAAGGGAATTACTTTAGCATTTTTAGAAATATATATAAATTATTATCACAAAAGCACACACCACGGTTACCCTACTCTCTCCTAATTCCATATCACCTTTAACATTTAGCCTGTAAGAGTGTAAATTGTGTAGCAATCAACGTTATTTATAAATACTTTAAATGCATACACTGAATTGTCGTCTTTATTACATTACGATAAGATTGTATTTACCCCGAAAAGTCAAACAAATCGGTGATATTTGTTATTAACCAAACGTAATAATAATATAATAATTATTTTTTTGGCTTGTTTATGAATAATTGAAAAAAACAGTGTAGTTGTTGTGAAAAATATTTTTTTACTTAATTTGAAGGTAGCGAGGTGTCTTTTTTTTAAATAATTGATATCATATGCCATCGTGCCGCAGTGGAACGAAATCCGATTGTAAACTCGCTTGGTTGTGGTTCCGATCCCCAATCGGAGTAATTATTATATTTAGATTATTATCATTAATACGCTCTGGTACCAGACAGAGCAAAGACGAAGACAAAGCGCGTCGTTTAGTTCCGCCACTTATACACAATGTCTCGATATCGAAGTTTCGTGTAAGTGGAGACGGAGTGTCTTGACACTAGGTTCTCTCTAACTACACTGCTATGCGGAAAAAAATGTGAAGCTGAAAATATATGTTTGGATATTTCAAGTTTCTTTATTATGAGAGATTATAAAATACTGTCGACAAAGAAAAGACATGGCTAGACACTGTTTTCAAATGGTGTAAAAAGCTATATCAGTAACATATATTTATATTCATTTTTATTGAGTGACGGCCATACTTTTCCTAATCAATTCATCTCCAACTCCATATAAAGAGAAAAAACAAATTTTGGTATATTAAGGATATATACGAAATCGAGACACAAAAAATTACGCAACCTTTTTTACAAAAATAATAGACGGAGAGAAAAATGAAGGCATAAGACCAATACTGTTTAAATCACTATAATTATATATTTTAATAACTCATTGAAAATATATTAAATTTATATTAAAATCATTTGAAAAACACCATATCCATATACATGTATTGCATAAAGCCACATACTCGTTGCTAAGGCAACGCGTATTTCTCCCTTCGACGGATCTCTCGTGTACATTATAACACAATTTTTCAACCCAACTCTATTTCTAATCATAAATCAATGTAATTACACTAATAATGACTTACAGCAACTCGCCGGTACTTGAACTTTGACCTGATCTCATCTATCGACTATCCGAGTCGTTAACCATTTAAGAACATCAGCTGATTACAACAAGTGTCATTGACACAGGAACGCCCTTGAGTTGGATAACGCATTAAGAACCAATGAAAGCTAGATTTTCTTTGAAATATAGATTTCTTTCTTTGGAATACGAGCAAAACCAGTTAAGGAGTGTTTTGCTGAGTGTGCGATATGATTAGTTTAATTTAAAAATATTACAAATCGTTTGTTATTTATTTTATTTCTTATATAGTTTTACTATATTATATATATATATATATATATATATATATAAATTTAACGGTACTATATATAGTTGATATTGTATATGTTAAGCAGTGAATTTTAACGCCGCATTTTGTCTTACCAAATCATAAAAAAAATAAAATCTGATATTTTGAATCGAACCCACAACCAATCACCCTAATGTTTTCCTAAAATTAAAATACATTACAATTTTGATGTTTAAACATATCTATTTCTTCACTACAGACAAGAAAGTCAGTCTTGATACTCGCGCAATGTTTTTATCTATAAGAAACAGTTGCAACTGAAGTAGGAAAATAGTGGGTAGTTAAAACTATTTGTTTAAACAGTAGTAAAAATAAAGAACAAAATATTAATAACATATTAATTTTACGTGAGGTGGATATATTATTTGATACTAAAGTTGTAGTTACAATGAGTGATACTTACTTTTATATGTTTATTTAGAACTAGCGACCCGCTCGCGGCTTCGCCTCCGTAAAGTACATGACTAAATTACTTCGTATTTTCGCCCACGTTCTCACTTAAATCACAAATATTGCTTAAATTTATAATTTAAACAGTTGTAGCTTTTTTGTTTAGGAACTGATTGAAATGTAAAAAACAATTAAATGTTAAGAGAAGTTCACTACAATACAATCATATAAAAAATGCATTTGAATCAGATAGAAAAACTAGTTTCTGAGCTTAGCGTACACAAAAAAACAGACAAAAAAGACTAACAGAAAAAAAAAATGAAAATATTATATAAAAAGTATATATTTTCGTATATCTTCCGTGTACAGAAAGCGATCCGTTACATTTATATTATATGTATAGATATAGATAATTTATGATAATACGTCAGGATAGTTTACATTTAACAAATAGTGACTAATTATTATACCATTTTTATAATTATCTAGATTTAAAGAATTTGACAGGATATATTCAAATAATATAAATTTAAAAACATTGTGCGAGTCGACATTTCTTATGTCGGTAGGTAATTTATTATTTTGTTCTGCTGCGTCGTATATATTTATATTTCTTCGCAGATTTAGTTCGGACATTCGGTATAACAAGCAAGCTACCTCGGCGAGTACTACGTTTATATATTTGTGATATTTTTATAAAAAATAGATTTGTATGAAAGTTTTTATATGTATTTTATTTTATTAAGATGCATCTATTGTAAGTTGTTTAATGTCCATGATTTCTGACTTAGTGTCAATTGTTTTTGCAGAAGTCGGGTAATGATGGTAGAATAACAATTGTACTAATTTCTTTTGTTTAATTCGTATTCGTAGTTTAGTTTTCGGCGCGTTTCCCCATATTTCAATTAAGTAGTTTAAGCGGGCTTTTACTAAGGAATTATAGATATTATATCTAAGGTTTCTAGGTATGCACCGGGAGATGTTAAACAGTGAGCCTAAAAGAGATGAGTTTCTTTTTTTTGGTAAGTCCACGTAAGGTCTGACTGTCTAACCTCAAAACCAGATATATATGTTCAAAAGTTACACCATTGGCTACAAATGGGTTATGTAATGGAATAATTTTATTATTTTGTCGGAATATTACATAGCACGTTTTGTGGTGTTCATTGTCAGTTATTTTTAACATTTTAAGTTGTTATTCACACACTTATGATATTAAAAGACATTTTTAATAAACGTGTATAATTTTAAGCCCAATTTCGGAACCGGCTGCGTTCAAATTTTTATACGTTTCCTAAAAATGTTTTTAAAATACATATATTTTCTTATTCAATACTAGGGATCTATACATCTTAAACTCTCCTGTTACTGAGTGCCTGATAGACAACGCATAGCCGAAACTACTCGGCGTAAAACGCTGATATTTGGAAATAACTTTCCTTATGGGGTACTACTAACAGAATTTCTTGAAATACGAAACAGATGATAAAAAATTTTATAGTACACGTAAACAGTCACGGGCGACAACTCTTAAAGCGCTAATAAGTTTATTGCATATTGGAAGTTTATTTTAGTTAATTACTAAAATACATACAAACAAAAAAATTACTTAACTTGTACCACACACAGTCATTAGAGCTAATCGGCATAAGTGTGTATTACTATCGCACAGGTGTCATGTTACTAGCAAGAAGTGTCGGGTTGCTCTCATGTGTGATACTCTGTGGCATTATTGTTTATCGTGATTTGTGCTTTAAAATTATTTGTCATTGTGGTTTTTGATATTAATTGCGCTCTACTTGCAACATCTGTAAGTCAATCAATCGTCATCTCAGTGTACGACGCTCACGGCTGGACATAGTCTTCATTCAGGAATCAGAAATTAATGTATATATTTAAGAAAATTTTTGCAATGCCATTTTGTTACTTCTTGCCATCCGATATACTTGAAAATTTACACACGTATCTAAATACGATGACAATACAATATTTCCAGATAATCTGATATTATTTCCAGGACCACGATCAGGATGAGGTGAAAATAATTTGAAGCGTGTTATTATAGTCTCTTTTTTAAACTATTATTTAGCTATTGAATTATTAATTGACGAAATAATCTAAATGTTCATGAGAATTATTGTCAATTAAAAATTGAATACACTTTTCCCGCTTGAAGACTACGCGCATATACAACATTTCCAAGACATACCTCGATAAGGGGCCGAATAAGAATTTGATAACACTATTCTGATATCTATATTCTCTTTTTTAATTACCTATTTTAATATATTAGATATAAGTTATAGATATAAGGTATATTAAATATAACTTGTCGACCGAAACCCCATATGCATGAATCTTATTACCTATACCCGAATATGAAAGTCCCGGTCCTGTAGAATTGAAAAGGAAACCAAACTCAAAATTTTACCTTAGTTCAGTTTTTCATTGCCTATGACTCACTTCCAAAGACATTCTGTTCGAAACAATTTACATATATAACTACTGTCGATAATATTTAATAAGTTACAAGTACTGATAAGAGACTTCTTGAGACAGACTTTCGGAAGTATCTAATTTACCCATCCGGGCTGACCGCTATCCACCTTAATGTATTGATTATGATGACAAACTACCAACATAGATAGATACTTGGATGATTAATCGCTTAGTTAAAAATGAATATTGTAATTTTTTATTTATTTGTTATGTCATGCTTTTTTCACATAGCGTATAGTGTAGACGGCGATAACCGAATGTGAGAACAATCCATTTTCTACAATCTACAAAATTTTTACATTGCGTTCGGAGCTTTACTTTCGGAGGAGAAATAATAATTCGATTATCCCTGAAAGCAAATCGAACCCACAACCATCGCCTTTATAGTTAAACGCCGTCGTATTTCGGAACCTTTATCATTATATGAATAAAGTAAGTAAACAAGAAATAATAATAAGCCAAATCAAATAAATCATTTGCCGTATCAACGGTACAATTATTTACAATCGAACTTCGAAAGCAATTGATATTCATTTCGACAGTCGCTTGCGTCAACATGAAATCATCGGCGGCGTTTGTAGAATTTTAAAATGTGTAAATATTTGCACGCCATAAAATGCTTAAAACGATATGTGTATTTGGCACATTATGGTAATATTTCTACCCATATTTTTTTTCATTAAATGTGGTAATCCGCCTGGACCGTATGATTCTTTTTCTCGCTTTCAATTATTTATTAGCCGTCCTGGCAAAGACAACACATCTATGGGTCATATTATATATATATATCATCAAAATAGCGGTTGAAGAATGCCTTACATATATTTATATATAGAAATACACGAGAAGTTACAAAACACATGTTAAAAAAAAATCTTATATATAAAATGAATACAAATGTCAATATATGGCAGTGAATATTGTAAGCCTTTCCGAAATGCGCTGGCAAATTATACGCCACAAAATAATCTTGAAATTTTAAAACGTAAAAAGGAACTTGATAAAATTTCTCCTTCGTACCAGTTTTTTTATTTATCTATATGAAAATATTAATAAAAACCATGACAATCTCATACACAGTTATTTTTTTTGTTAAAATAACGTTTTTATTATTTATCTTTAAGTATTAATATTATTTTACTTACTTCTATGACATTTTAAACTAAATAAAAGGAAGGAGACAAAAACTAGCAAAGATTTTACTACTTTATTTTTGAGAATGACAAATTGGGTTAAAAACGCAGCGAGATTTGAACCCGCGCCTCTTGAAAACCGTTCCAGCGCTCTGACTGCTAAGCCATGCCGTTGAACTAAATATGTATTTTTCAATTTCCTAATTGTGCGAATAAGACTTTAAAAAATGTTAAAAAAAAGACAAGTTGCTTGTATTTTATAAATGTAATCTTCTCATAAATTGTATTTGTATGCGACAAAATACTGTAAAATACATAAGAGTCTACTCAAATACGAGTATATTCAAATGTATGTAAACATAGGCACGTCCATAAGTCACCTCGCCTTGGCTGACAATGCCCAGGAAATTTGTCATTCCCCTAAACATATATTTTGACTAGTATCGATGACACTGGAGGAAGTGCACGTAAAAAGCAAGAGGACCCCCGGAGTGCATGTACGAAGAGGTTAATGAGAGTGGACGAGGCGAAAGAGTATTCAGCGACCGTAGCGTTTGGTGCTCCATAATCCGATTACCCCGCAAGGAATAAAATGTGAAGTTAAAAGAAATCTTAATAGTCAAATTATCAAAATTTCAAAAGTTTAATATGACAACTCAAACTGTATGCGAAACTGTTCCGTTACTTACTGAACGACTGAAAGACAACGCACAGTGAAAACTACTGGCTGAAATGTGCTTTCAGGTTAAAAAGTAAGGAAACAATTAGATATATTGGTGATATATCTCCATTTATTTGTATTTACAGCTATGATCCGTGGAGCAGTTGGGAAAGAAGCTTAGATATCAACTACTGTCAGGCTATGAATTCAGGCGCAAAGTGAAGAATGGAGTGTCTTGACATTAGATTCTTTCTGAAGGGTTTCTAGGCGGCGTGTTAGGTTAGGTTCTTTCTGAAGGGTTTCTAAAGCGTGAAGCTGAATGTTTATATTTAAGACTAGCGACAACCGGCTTCGCCTGCGTAAACTACATGACTACACTATTTAATTTTTTTGCTCGTCTGCGTTTCATTTATATCATAAACGTTGCTTAAGTTTATAATTCAAATGGCTGTAGTTTTTTTTTACGAACTGAACATACACATACATTGAAATGAATTAAACACTAAATGTTAAGGGAAGTATACCAAAATGCAATAGTCCAAACTGCATTTAAATCGGTTAAGCCGTTTCTGAGATTAGCATGCACAAACAAACAGACAAAAAGACAAACAGAAAATAAAATTAAAAAACATCGTTTTGGGTTCTATTACATTGATACATACCCCTTATAATATTTTTTTTTCATATATCTTCCAAGTACAGACAGCGATCACTTACATCTTTATTATATGTACAGATTTATTACCGGGGAATTTCCCTGGCAGACAACGTGTGATTTTGAGTTCTACCACCCAACATGCAATATCACTAAAATGGGCAATAAATGGTGAATAAAGCCGCCTTAGCAATAAGTCAAACTATCAAACTATGCGTCACGAAGTATCTAATGGGTTTAAAAATATATATTTTCTGTTAACATAAATGATGAAAACGTATTGTTATTCATGTAAGTGTCTCGGGCAAATGTTAGTAATTGACAATTTATAGATCAAAACACTCAACATCAATCTAGTTTCTATTTAGAGAAATCATTAGTGTAGTTGAATTGTAAATCACATGTGCATGAATAAAATAGCATGGACTTTGTTCCAGAACATTAAATCAATTCGAGTTAGGTCTATTGATTCTATCAATATAGTATACAATAACTATACAAATTACGCTAGCGTCACGCAATTGGGGAGGTGGTAGTCGGTTCGATATCCATTCGGAGGAATGTTTTTTTTGTTTTACAATTTATTGTAAATATCGTCTATTTAGTGAATTTCTAAATTATTGATAAATGATTAATACATTTTACGAAGCTTTTTGCCTAAGGTCCTTCAAGCTATCGTTATTAAAATAGTAAAGAGGATGTATTTAAAAGCGGAGTATTGATTTTGGTATACTTAAAATTTATACGGACAAGAAGTACTGAAAGTAAATACTATTCACAACTACTAGCTGCTAGCTTAATAACCCATCCAAATTAAAATACCCGTCACGCTGAACTTTTGTTCAGGTGCAATTTCTTTATATATTACAAGTTATTTTATACATTTATATAGTATAGCTGGTCTTTTATAGAGCTACAACAGGTGTTCTGCTCTTCAAGATCAATTGAAGCCAAAGTACAGCCGAGGCTTAAAAGCTACTGCAACAAAGGAAGGTTTCATTCAAATCCGTCCAGTTGTTCCGAAGATGTACGCGTCGTACAACACTCTGTTTCTACTGTTTTACAATAATATAGATACATAGAAGATAGCAGCGTCAAACGTTTATCCCCATTGTAGGGTAGTCAGCGAAAACCTAGTGTCAAGACACTCCGTTCTCCATATATCCGCCCGAATTCGAGGCATTGCGTGTGGAGTGGCGGTACTCAACCCTGTATTTTGTCTTGTCACCAGAGCGGAGAAATTTAAATAATTTAAATATAATCACTCCCCCGAGTGTGAATCGAAACATCGCGGTTACAGCCCTGAGACCCTGTCGCACTGCACCACACTCACTTCTTTCATTTTCCTTTACTTAACGTATTTTACTTTAAATACACTAAATGTTACCCTTGTTAATCATTTACAATTACACAACGCCCTCATATGTATATATATATGTTTTAGATGCGACCTAAGTACAAGGCAAAATGCAAATTAACGGATGTTTACTGATTTACTAAGGACACTAATTAAGATATGATCATTTGAATCGCACTTCAGGCCGCTAGAATACCAATTAGTATGTAACTATTGGTACAGATGCTGCGATAAAAAGTTAAATGGCGCAAATCTCCTTCAAAGTATTTTAATGATTTTCCGTAAGATCGACAAAAAGTTGTGTAGTTGTATTGCAAAATATAAACGTTGGAACTGATACTAAAAGTGGCTTGTTATTTTAACAATCTATCTACGTATATCAGCCATGAGGCCATAATGGCGTGGTGGGACAGCATCTGACGCGGTTGTGGGTTCAATCCCCACGCGTTGGAATGATTAAATTTAAATTGTTTTCATTTCCTAGCTGTATTTAGACAAAACTAAACACGCCGTTAAGTTCCACCAATCAACACGGTATGTCTCGGATTCGGGCGATAAGCAGATAACGGAGTGTTTTGACCCTATGTTTTCTCCGCCTACCCTGCTATGCGGGATAAAGCGTACGTAAATGCTATTGGCTTGTTACTGTATCTGTGGCGAAAAACCTATATTAAAAATATTTTCCAAATTATTTCTGGTTAGAAACCGATTGGAGTTGAGCCACCTATACGGCTACAGTTATTTGCCATAAATTAGATTTTACCGTATTGAACAACAAATTACATGACGTATATAATCTTGTATTTATTACTAAAGTGCTTGTTGTTTTGTATTAGGTGTTAAAATATACATAAATCTAGCGGGTTTAAAACATGCGCGTAGCACATGTAGATTGCTAAGCTAAAAGAAACCGTCTTTGCAATTAAACTATCAGCTTTTAATAGATTAGATAGAGAATGAAGACGATCTAAGAAAGTGTAATATAAAAAATCTTGCTAATCTTGTAATACGCAATACGAATTTGAAAAAATGTTGATAAGTATTGATATAACCTTTTGAAGACGATCAAGAAAACGTGGAAAAAGTTGTCATTTCCATTTGCAGCGAGCGGACGCTGTTGCATGTACTTTGTATCCACCTCCCACGAAGCATAAAGAACCTAGTGTCATATCACTATGATATCTATCATCAACCTTTTAAAAGACGTCGCATATTAGATTGCAAATAGTAAGCGGAGAGCGGAGTGTCTTGACACTAATACGTTATTATAAATTATTGTTATTAGCAAAGTCTTTTAAAAATATGTATTTCTCTTAAGTTCACATATTATTCCTACTACTTTTTTAAATAAAATGAGTAAGACCGCCGAAATATTTTATTTATTTATTTACAAAGATAAATACATAAGTAATAAACAATAGTTACAATTTTGGTGTAAAGGCGGCTTTACCACCAGGTGATCTCTTCCAGGCAACCCTTACCGTGAAAAGACCGGAAGACACAAAGAATTAGGTCGGTGCACAAATGATTTATAATAATGTTTGCTTAGTGAAATAAACTTACTTAAAATTTACATATTATATATTACATACAAGTTTACATAAATATCGATACAAATAGAATTATATAAATATTCGCATACACATATTCATAATAAATAAAATAAACTTACAAACACATGATGAAACATATTAAATTTTAAACACTGAGTCAAGTTCCCAGCGGTACTTTCTTTGAAAATGATTCAGAAAATTTATATATACACTTGCGTGACATCTGCTTTTATATCACTTAATTTGGTCATAAATTGTGGATGACGTGTGAGCAATACGAGCTGTATGAAGTTACTAGCACTTTTAACGTTCCCACATTTTATTGAAGGCATGCGCCAATGCGCCTTTTGTTTTTGTGTAACATGAAGACATATTTACTGGAATTTTATTATTATTATCATTTTTTAATTATTTATTTTAAATGAAGAATAGAAAAAGAAAAATACGAGGCTGAGGCCTGACTGTATACAAGTTACTTTCATTTCTCCGCTCTGATGACAAGACAAAGAGCGGCGTTGAGCTGTTCCGCCACTCACGCGCAATGTCTCGGATTCATGCGGAAAGCGGGAGAACGGAAGTTATTGAGACTAGGTTATCTTTGGGGTTGCTATGCGGAAAAAATCGTGAAGCTCAAAAATAATAATAATACAGAAATTAAGCGACATATTTATGTTTGTATAATAATATTTATACCCTTTCTGCTGCATTTTAAACACCGATTCATCAAGTGAACTAATCTTATAATAAAACAGTAAAAAAGGCTGTGTGTCTTTATATTGAATATAATTACGATAAAATAACTTAAGGAGATAAAAAACATAGTAATAGAATATGTCTATGTAATCTATGATTTTTAAAATTTATATGTGTCTGTTTGTCAGTTTGTACACGCACTACCCTGTTACAAGTACTGGATGGATTTTAATATACTACAGAAACATATATCTGCAATAATTCATACACACTATACACCTCATAATTGAGAAACCATTATGAATCATTCGTCAGTATATATTTAGAAAAGCTGAACCCAGAAAACCCGAGGGTACCAGCTATCATTCCTTCGTCGTAGTGCAACTGTACACCGTCATAAAATAAAACAAACATCAAAGGAAATCAACTGGCTTTACGTTCAATGTTGCGTTTAGTGACAAATGAAACTATTCATAATAATCATGTATAAATATCTGTAACTTTTTTTAAAGCTTTATTTATCCCGCACAGCAGGGTCGCCGGAGAGAAACTAGTTTCATGACACGCCGTTCCTCTCTTTCCGCCCGCATTTCAGATATTGCGTGTTAAAGGGCAGAATTCAACGTGAAGCTTTGTTTTAGCAGAGCAGGGAATGAAAATATTTTATAAACAATCATTACCCCGAGTGGGCACCGAACCCACAACCTTCGTGTCACGTTTACAGCCAGACGCTACGAAGGCCTCGATTTGGAGCTATTGTTTGTGATCGGTAAGTTTGAATCAATCGAATTTTTGATCATATGGCAGCTTTAACATTTTTCAAGCACGTGTCAATTAAACAGTGGACAGACACAAGTTGATGATGATAGTGTAATAGTAAACAAATATAAATTATGAGTTCAACGAAGAATGTGTAATGTACCATACCAGTGGCGGAGTGTGAAATTTTTGTTACTTTTACGTAGAATATGACTTGTGTCGATTAAAATAGATTCTTGTAGTGGTATTGTTAGATTATTAAATAATTATATTTATTAATAATTTATTTGTTATAATTTACAAATGGTAATCCGATGGGAATCGTGGGTTTTGGACAGTATCACGCATACATTTGCAGCTCGTGTGGCGGTTCAAATATGCTTGATCGAAGGCACTGGTTGTGTATTTAAATCTCACTGTACGAGTAGTTGAGACAAGATAAAAAGAAAAAGACTTCACGGTCTAACACTGCGAAGGTACAGCGTTAAGTACTGCAATATTTCTGAATACTGGAAATAAAAGAAGAAAAGCATCACATTACTATCTCATAGTTTTTCCTATAAAATGGTTAACACATACTCGTATAATGATGTACATTAAGCTTGTATGTAATACTATAGTATTGTTACAGTATGTTATTTTTTAAAGTAACTTTATTATACTAATAGAGCATTTAAGGTATATATATGGTAGGGGTTGCCTGCGATAATAAGGCCACCTTTACACATACTCGTATATTGTGCTTCTATTTATATATATATTTCTTTGTTTAATGTTGGTACAATAAAGTATTTAATAATAATTATAATTAAAATATATTTATTAGATCCGCCATACACCGTTCAAAGAAGCTTATATTAAAAAAGTATGTTTTTATATGGAAAATGAATTTAAATAAGAATAAAAACAATATTAAAATACATCACTAAATTAGGCAACTTATCTGATAAAAAAAATTTACATTACACTTTCTCCAAAACCAGATTATCTACCATTGTTTGCACAAAAACCTTTCATTACTAGAATAACCAAGCATATTAATACGAGCCGCTTCATAAGTTACGAAAGTTTTAAATTGACGAGATAAATCTTAATATTTCACATCGTTCACTCAATTGAAAATCAGGTCACACATATGAAAATCAGGTTAAATTCTGTTACAATCTAAGAACTCGTGTTATTTTTCAATTGCATTATTATGTGAGTGTTAGTCTAAAGAAATTAAGAAAATAAAAACTCTTGGTTGTGGGTTCGATAATAAATAAATAAATTAATTAATATATAAATTATCTCTCCTCCGCTCTGGTAAGACAAAGCGTGTACGCACTCTCGATATCATCATTTTCGGGTGGAAATTTTTTTTAATAAAGGACAAAAATTATAGACTACTAACTTTTCTTTTGCCAACAAATTTAAAAGAAAAAATAACCATTTTCTTAAAAACTAGGTAGTCATAGTGTATATTTTTTTACAAAAATCGCTAATAAAATTATTACTATCCCAGCACAAATGGAACCTACTTCTACCGCTGCACTGACACAATTATAACTAAACAAGTTCAAATTATAAAAAAAACCAGAAGTACTTTCTCAATTCACAATAAAAGGAAACCTAGAATCTAATACCTAAGTATAAATCAGAATCATCTTTATTCTATCTAATCTATGATCGCGACCAGGAATAGAAGGGGTCACCGACCTATAGTTACATCAATTCTACTTAATTGTTACTGCACTCGGTCAACTGTTTACTGACTTTGATGTTGCGCTTCCTTTCCAATGTTCGAATAGCCGTGGCACGGTCATATTGGTTTAAAAATGTTGGTTTTATTACCCAGAGAGTAGTGTGTTTGATCTATCTATGGTTAGAATATAAAATACCGCTGAGGCAAGTGTTGCAATTTTTTAGTAATAAATATAATATCCATAGTAGCGCAGCGTTCAACGCCATTGGCTGTGGGGTGAATATCCATTCCCGGTATGACGAAACGCAACATTTCAAATTCGAGTGTAAAATGGAGAATGGAGTGTATTCACACCAGGTTCTCGCATAAGCAAAGATAACCTACCATTATAATATTATATTTTTTCACATTCCTCTTATTTAAAGAAAATAGTGGAAACACTTTTGTTGTCCTGTAATGATGAGAAAATTAAAATATAAGTATTACCCTGAACTGAATTAGAACTCGTCGTCATTGGGTTCACTGTGGCAGTTATCTACTGCGCTATGGTGGTTATATACTAAGTATCTATATATGAATATCATACTGCTTCAACCAAAACATGTAACAGGATAATATAATGATTTAACACTTAAAATATCCTCTCGGTTCCAAACTTAAAAATAAACAAAAGATGATACATCTTTATTTATCATCCAAACAAAGTATCAAAACCATAATAAAATAGTGACACGCATAAAAATAAGGCAGCTGAGTGTCGCAAACGTTTACTTATATGTTAACTTAAACGCCTATTTCCGTACCCACAATTCGTGGAAGACGTAGCTACGTGCTTGACAATTGAGTATTTATTGCGTAACGAATACAGTGTTGTTGCACTTTAAAATATATAAATAAAGTTATTTTATTATAAGAAACTGGTTTTAATAGTAGTTTTTTTTTTTTAGAAAACGTATAATAATTTGAACGCAGCGGGATTCGAACCCACGACAGCTAAGTCATGTGTTTTCTAAAAATGTTTTTCTAAAAATAATTATCAATTTCCTAAGTGTGTGAATAACACTAAAAAATCTGTTTTTTTTTATTACTGTCAGTTTTCGGTAATTTGGCGATAACTGTATTATGTAGTAAATAAAATTGCTTTCTCCATCCCGTAGGAAATAAATCTTCGCTTAGGGCTTCTTTTAACTCCAAAATTCCAAAGTAAATGCCAAATTTCAAGTTTCTAAGCCCATTACATCTTGGAGAGTGTAGTGCATATATAGGATTTCCGGAAAAAATATATAAGATTTTACACACACAAACGAAGTTACGTGTAAAAACTGTATTATTAGAACTTTTGTTTTAAGTTTCACGCTTTTTCCCGCATTGCAGGATTGTCAGAAAGAACTTAGTGACGAGACACTCCACTGTATTATAATTAATTATAATATCTTAAAAGGCAAACGTGGCGCAAATAGACAACGCGATTGGTTGTGGGTTCGATTCACACTTGGACGATTGTTTCTATTGTAAATATTTCTACACTTAAGACCCAATGACTGGATTTATAGGGGGAAAGTGGACAACAGAGTGTCTTGAACACTTTCTTTGTATTTTTAAATTATCTCTGAATAATCGGAAAATAATGAATATGCGGGAAAAAGTGTGAAGCTGCAAAAACATTACAATACTAATAACATACTAGTTCTATTGTAAGCTGATTGTAATATAAAATAACCGTATATATATACATACATTTAAACACATGTTAAAGTCGCATGTCTCGTATTTGTATGACTTCTGATTTGTAACCTTGTAAAATATTGACGCAATTAGATTATACACGCACAGATTAAAATTTATATTAATTATACAGGTGAAGGTAAAAAAAAACTGTTTACATATTTCACGTGATTTGTAATATAATAGAGGTATAAGAATTTTTTTTTTAGCTTTATGATTTTTGGGTATACTGACCAGCATGTGGTTTTACGACCGAATTCAAAACGTTGCGTGCTGAGTGGAGGCACTCAACACTTTACCGCCTTAGCGGGGTAATAAAAATAATTTAAATATAATCATTCCCTCGAGCTGGATTGAGTCAACAAACAATTGCGTTTATAGTCAAACACTGTTTCACTGCGCCAAGACGGTCTCTTATGAAATATTAACATTAAATTATTAAATTTAATTTGGAATGTTTCTTGTAAAATCTATAATCGTGTGTTGAGATGTGAATGTGTTTAACTGACAACCGAATGACTAGTTTATTATTTTATTATTAACATTATGTGATTATAGAATTACAATTTTAAAGGTAGTTGCCATTTTGCCGCAGTGTGGTAACTAACAGCTGACTGTATACACAGTGGTTGTGGTTCGATTCACACTCGGTGAATAATTAATTGTATTTAAATTATTTTCATTTCTTTGCTCTGATGGCAAGACAATGCACGGCGTTGAATTCCGCCAGTCGACAACACAATACCTGGAATTCTGGTAGAAATTAGAGACCGAAATGTCCTACCCGCTTTAATGAAAAAAAGGGTGAAGCTAAAAAAATTATAGGTATTTATTTGATGATTTCAATTATATTAAAAAAAAACTTAATATTTACATTTCTCTGAAAAATCACTTACTTCTAAATATGAGACATAACAAAGCATTACAGGACATTCTCAAATCTAGAGGTTTGCTACAACGACATATACAAAAAATATATATTACCTATTTTAAACCACTTCTACCATCATACTTCTACAATTGGTTTGCTTGAAAATTTGAACATGCGTCCGGTTCCGATGACAAAAAATCATTAAAGGTTGAACATGTTGCCTTTAATAGGACCCTTGCAAGTCCTGACAATTTTCTTTTTAAAGTGCTATTATCCATTATAGTGAACCAACAATCACTTTCTCTTGAAAAAAGTTCAAAATATATTAAAATAACTCACAAAATTTCGTTTGAAATTAATATAAGAGGTTAGTAAATAAACGGTTGAAGGAGAAATATTTATTTATTATTGTTCACATTTTATATTTAAATATGAAAACGTGCTCAAAAGCATGTATCTTAAAAAGCTTACTTGCACAAACTAGTCATTGACGCGTAAGAAGTCAAGTTTTAAGAAGTGTAATGAGGTCCGCATTTCAAATAATCGTTTATATCTATACATATAATAAAAATGTAACTGATCGCTGTCTGTACATGGAAGATATAAGAGAGCAAATATTATTGGTGACATTTATCAGTAATAGAACATAAAAAAAAGGATTTGTCTTTGCATTTGCGCACGCTAATTTCAGAAACAGCTTCACCAATTCAAACGCACTGTGGTATATATGTTTTGACTATTTCATTGTGGTAAACTTCCCTTAGCATTTGCTGTTAATTTCATTTCAATCCGTTCATAAATAAAGAAGTTACATTAATTTAAATTTACAAATTAAAGCAATATTTTTAATTGAAATGGGAACGCGGACGCGGTAGCGGGTCCCTAGTAATATCTATGTACTACTTTCCGAGTTTTCGAGACTTCGCTTATTTCTAACATTATTTGACTATGATACTTAACTTCATTTTTCCACCATAAAAACAACGCATATACGAAAATACTGAACATATATAGCTAATATTTCGCATGCAGACAAGTTTCTTATTCCGATTCCATAGAGAAATTCTATGGGATCGGAAAATATCGGGATATACTTTTACATACTTTTTACAGTAAGAACTGCGTCCACGCAAAGTTGCGAACACTAAGATTTCTCAGTTTCTCAATTTTTTCCTCATAGCAGGGTAGTCAGGGAGAACCACAAATATTGTCAAGACACTGCATTTACCAAACAATTCTTGCATCCAGGTGGATAGGTCTCTCCTCTTGGATAATAATTTCGACGTAGCCGGATGTAGAACGCATGGCTTAGCTGTCAGAGCGCTTGGACGGTTCCTAAGAGGCGCGAGTTCGAACCACGCTGCCTAGAATTTTGATATGTTTTTCAATTTCCTAAGTATGAAAATAATATTTAAAAAAATCATTAAAGAAAATTATCAATGATTTTCATTTATCACTTCGACACTATGGCCTAATACCTAATACGGGATACTATGTAATTAACATAATTTTCTTGATATATATATATATGTATATGTATTGAATCTTTAATATGTTTTTCTTTATGACACTGCAGTTAAGACTTGTAGTTACGGGAAACAGCTACTACTATTTTTTATACTAATTCACATTTCACATTACGTGTTAGTGTATATATGTATACAATTGAAAATTTTTTATTTGAAAAGAGTAACTGTTAAGTTTCTTGCCAAAGTATATTATATAATTGAATATATATATATAAGGAGCCCTAGGAGCTTTCATATATGTATCTATCTAATAATCTATATGAATTTGCTTTACTTAGTGATTGACTGACAGAAAACGCATCGGCTTAAATACTGGTAGGCTCTTTGGCGAGTGTAAGCTAGCACTAAGAGAGAATTTTCTCAAGTTACTATGGAAACCAGAAAAAAGGGGATATCGCGTTATATAATTCACATAAACAAAGTTTTGGGCTACAACTTGAACTATATATAATATACAGATTAACGCTGTTGTCCCGTCTAGCTGACTACCCGTCAGAGAGAACTTAATGTCATTGGCGGAATTTTTAACACTGCGCTGTTTCGTAGATACCAGCGCGGAGAAATTATAATATTTTAAATATAATCATTTCCCCGAGTGAGAATCGAACCCACAATCAGATGCTGTCCCACTGCTCCACGATGGTTCCTACCTCGATGTACATATCGATATATAATATAAAAACTGGGATTTTAACCGTTGTCGTTAAATTTTCTTATTTCTATATACTTTTGCTATATATTAAAATGCATTTTTTAACATATATTATAACAAGTATTTTAATAGCCATGCCACGAAATGGTATTGTCTAAAATCAACAGAGGCTTACGTCAGAGACCTTGAGCCTATATTTGTATGAGAGACAAATTGTGATTGACTTGTTTATGTCTAGTATTGGAATTATTTGAAATGGTCATATTACAGTTGCTATTATAAAATAAAAGAAAAATCTTATATATTGTCGCTTATTACATATATATCTTTAATAAACAAATGATACATTCGGTTCTATATTAAATGTAAACGCCACTTATTGAGTGTCGCAACTCAACACCGCAATTCTTTATATGAGAAATATAATCTCTTAGACGTACGTACGGCACGTACGTATTCATAGCAAGGTAGTTAGAGAGAACCTAGTGTCAAGACACTCCGTTCTCCATATATCCGCCTGAATCCGAAACATTACAAGTGGAGTGGCGGTAGTCAAAGCCGCACTTTATCGTGTCCAAATTCCCCCGAGTGTGAATCGAACCCACAACCATCACGTATACAGACGCTATCACACTGCGCTGCGACTGCGAAATATTCACTAGTGACTTATCCTTAAAGAATTCAACGTATCTGGTATGGCAGGAGTAAGTTACCGGTCTTGAGCAATAAGAAATAAAACTTAGCATAGTTTTTTTTAATTAAAAATATACCCGTGATCAAAGATTGGTTTGCTTTTTTTTGTTTTTATGTATTTTCTGTAGTTTTAGATACCAGATAAGCCTACAAACTAACTAGTGTTAAGTGACTACGTTCTCTATGTAGAAAAAAATTGAGGCATTGCAATTGTGATGGGTAGCCACTGTACTTATATACTAGTTGTAGCCTGCAATTATGTTTAGGTCAACTGCAAAAGGTCAAATTTAGTTTTTTCCCGTTCTCGTAGAAATTTCGAGAAATCCTGTTTTAGTTTCCCCTACACTCCCCAAAAACTTTCGTGCTAAATTTCCACCTTTCTCCACTAATTTCGGTATTGCGTTGTTTTCTGAATCATTCAGTAATACAAGAGTTTTATATTTAAATAGATATGCTAGCGACCCATTCGCGGCTTCGCTTGCGTAAACTACATTACTAAATTATTTAGTTTTTACGCCCGCCCGCGTTCTCACTTAAATCACAAATTTTGCTTAAATTTAAATGGTTGTAACTTTTTGTTTACTAACCGATTGAAATGAAATAAACACTAAATGTTAAGTAAAGCTTACCATAGTACAGAATTTAAATTGAATTTAAATAGGTTAAGTCATTTCTGAGGTAAGCGTGCACACAGAGACAGACAAAGACAAAAAAAATAAAAAATATTTTTTTTGGGTTCTGTTATATTGATAAATAATACCCTCTAATAATATATATTTTCATACATCTTCCATGTACAGACTGCGATCAGCTACATTTTTATTATGACATGAAATATAAATATTCGCCTAAGACTACCTTGAACTTACAATTCCTTTTCTTTACCTTTCTACTGTCGACTGTGCTACTAGGATGTTCAATTTATTTATTGATGTAACACAATCGCTTAAGTGAAGTAAGCAGAAATTTGATTATTTACAAACGCGCATTCATCCGTCAAATCAGCTATCACCATTTAGGTCATCATTACAGTTTAACAAAAAAATTTGCCAAGCATTTTTTTTCTATCTTGCAAACATTTCTTGTAATCGGCTATTCTTTAAGTAAATCTTTATTAGTTATTCAATTTCTGTTTATGTCTCGATTGCGACTTGCCTTTGTTACTTTGGACTTCGAATGTCGTGGCGTAATTGTGTCGTAGGTACATTATTATTGTAGGTTCGAGTTCCGTTTAAAAAAGTTTGAAAGAATTTTTTATGCATTTATTTTTACGCATGACATTTTTTGTCTTGACACTAGGTTCTCTCTAACTACCTTGCTATGAATACGTACGTAGGGCGTCTAAGAGAGAGAGAGAGAGAGAGATTGTTGACGACATTGTGTCACGCTCAACTTCTGAAATTGATAGTTTTCAGCCTGCTCGAGGCGATACTTACATAACTTTCTTGATATTTTCTTCTAGTTTTTAAGTGTTTTAATAGACAAAATCATTTTTTTTTAAATATGTTATTTTAATTACAAAAAGAGAACAAACAAAAAACACGATAACAAACAATAATCCTCTTCGCATAATAAAAGTAGCTATTTCTATTAATAAATGTAATCACTACTCAAGACGGTATTATTTTGTACAAAATTAAACCAGAAAACGTTACATTTAATATACTACCAGATAGTATTGTAGCAGGGGGGGCCAAACTTCGGCTCGTCAGCCACAAGCGGCTTTTTGGCGCCTCTCGATAAATGTACCAGACTTCCCGTTTCATTTTTGTATAATTGTATTTAAAAAAATATATATAACATTATACATTTTAAACACGCAGTTATTGCGAAATGCAAAATATTTTAATTTTACAAAAAGGCCTGGTACATCCAGCCGCTTGGTCACTCCTGTACTATAGTTATAAGTAATTTCTCGCTCCGCTGACCATCCCCGGATGCATTACTCGTAATAACGGTTTAAACAAATTTCGCCTTTAAGGTTTAAAACTAACCGTGTAGTTACTAAGTAAATAGTATATATTTGCTTTAATCAGTCTAATCTTGTTAAAGTAACTCATTTTTTCTTAATATGGCTCCATCGTGGCGCAGTGGAACAGAATCTGACTGTAGACGTGATTGGTTATGATGTTTGTGATTCCCACTGGAGGAAATGATATATATCATTTCTTCGCTCTGGTGACACGAAGCGCTACGTTGGGGCACTCAGCACACAATGTGTCTAATTCGGATAAAAGACGGAAAACGGAGTGTCTTGGCACTTGACGGAGTGTCTTGGTGATATTAGACTTAGCGCCCTTGCTATGCGGGATACAACACGAAGCTATTTATAATTACTACCTAGTCGTGCTAATAATAGCAAATACTTTAATGCGCTTAAGCTAATAAAGCGCGTTGCACCTGAAATAATCCTTTTAAAAGCCCTAGTAATCATATTAAAATTATTTATTATGATTATGAATGAAATTAATATAACTATAAAATTGCATCATTTTATATTACCTATTGAAATGTTAATACAGTTTAAACAGCTCTTGCCATTAATGTAACGATGTAAGAAGCGAAAGGGTTGTTGGTTCAATTTCACGCATGACATTTTTAAACTTAAAACGTGGAGTTGCGGTCTGGTCAGATAAAGCCAAGCATTGATTTCTTCCTTTCAACATACGATACCTCTATTTCGCGGAATTTTAAAGTTATTAAAAATGACACTTTTATTTCAGCTTTACGCGGTCTCCCGCATAGCAGGGTAGGCAGGGAGAAACTAGTGTCAAGACACTACGTTGTCCATTTTTTACCTAAATCCGAAACATTACTGGTCGGCGGAACTCAACGCCGCGCTTTGCCTTATTACCGGAGCGGAAGAAATTAAAGGTCTCAAGGCTAAGTATTAAAACTATATTTACATAAACTAGCAAACCAACTTACTAAGCTAAAGCTAAACTTCAAGGTAGCCACACTAACCTTAAAGCACTTCCTTGCTCTCGAACGTCGACTCCATTTATAGGGTCCTCTGCCCTACTCGGCAATCCGGACATTATGGACCAATCAGACCACAGGATCCCCGTAGGACCGTAATCCTCGACCAATCAGGTGTGAGATCACGTCATCGTGCCACCCATTCAGCCAATGGCTGAATTCATTACCTATAAGAGACAGTTGCAAATTTAAATTCTGGACGCAAATCAGCTAGCCAAATAAAGCGAAAGGAAAGGAAGTTCTGTTGTCGATGTAAGTCGCCGTTACATAACTGTTAATCAAATATAAATTGGATTATGGTGGTTTTATATGTAGTTGCGGAAGTGCTCACGTAATTTATAGTTTTGTTTTTTGTGCATAGACACAAAAAATTATATTGTTTTTTCTTTTTAAAAAGAAAATTGGTGTATATACAATATATGAGTCATTTTGAAAATCCCGAATCAAAATTAATAACATTTTTATTAGAAAAATATTTTACTATGTAGATTCGTTTCACATAGATAATGCTCTTTGTGGGTTTACTTTTTTTAGATTTTTTTAATATAAGCCAAAGAAGAATAAACTGTTTTTTAAAATATTTTTATTTCGTTGGCATCACGCTATATACCACATAACGGGGTAGGATGAAACCATAGTGTCGTGACACTCCGTTCCTCGCTTGGACTAATTTAAGTAAAATATGTTCTGTATGATAACAATATTACTAACAAGTTTATCCGATATTTATATAAAAAAAAATTGTGTAATGTCTATTATATTGCGATTATAATTTTGTTAAAAAAAAAACAAAAGACAAATGCGTTTATAATAACACCTGCAAGAATCATATGCAATTACAAGTATATTAAGGATGTATCATTAACAATCTTTGACTTTGAATAGAGCAATCAATATTAAACGACGAACGAAAAATACACGTTGCCTTAGGACGTATCTAGTCGTATCATTTTATACAAAGATCTAGTAGTATCATTTTATACAAAGATGTATGTCAAACACATGGTAGTATGTGTAATATTAATTTTCTTATTTTAATTTATTTCTCATTAGAAATACAGAAAGCCATATTTTTTATAATAGTGCTGCATTCACTATTATGAAAAATATGGCTTTCTGCTATACTTCTCTATATAATCTTTAAATATGCCGCATAACTTTAGTGAAAAGAAATCCAAAAATTGAAATTAAACAATTTTTATGTACGTCTACGGACTACTGTAAAGTGTTCGGAACGTCGGATTTTCTAAAAATATATTTTCGAATACTAATAATATACGCGATTAATCCGGTTAAAAATAGTTTAATTTCAAAATGTGTAGAAATCGCGCAAACAAAGATCTTATTGGGGATCGAAATATTTTCCTTTACGTAATTACAGATAATGTGACGTTGATTCGAAAATACAAGCGTTGGCTTAGGAAAGTGTATATCACACATACGCCAGCGTCATGTGTATTTAATTTATTTTATCAATTTAATGTATTTTATTCATTATTTATAAGAAATATTAGCATTCTGCGCTCCTTCTCTATATAGACTATAACGCCAAATTCAATACTCAACCGGCCGCGTAATTTTCGTTAAAAGGGTTTCAGTTTTTGCTTTACATGTTAATATATACTTATAAAATAAATGATAATAATCCGTGTATTTATGTTCTGACAATTCAATTCAATCCGTATAATACAAGTCGAAATTACAGTCAAAGTCTCTAGTGATTAGAGTAAATAAATCCTTAATCTATAATAATCCAAAACCATCTCATGTGTTGAAAGGGTAAGGAACCCAGACTATATATTACTTATACATATATATCTAAGTTCTGTATCGCACAAATAGAAGCTGGTCATGGGACGCTACCGATGCAAATCATCCTATAGTAATCTATACTTAAACAAATAAAAATCTTATCTGTATATTTATGTAGAAATAACGTAAAAAAAAGAATAGAGTAGTGCTTAACTTGTAAGTCATTTTACCAAAAAGACAAAAAACGAGTAAAGTCGGAGCATATCGTTAGTTATAAATGTAAGCAAATAAACAAGTTTAGTGCCAGTCATAAGTTCTCATTAAAAAGTTGTAAATTGTCAAAATCATAATTGAATGTCGGCGCATCGGTGATTGAGTTAAACGAATATCCTGATATATATAGGGGTCAGTCAAGATATTATGTAACACTAGCGACTCACTCGCGGCTTCGCCCGCGTGAACTGTATCATAGTGTCATATATTCGGCGGTCTTTTCGTAAAACAGTGAAATTCCTGGGAAACTAAAAAAAATGGGAGAAAAAATAGCCTATGTTGATACCTCTATACGGGGTCTTGGGACAAGTATCTCTATAAAAAAATAATCACAAAAACAATCACAAGCGGTTCAGCGGTTTAGCCGTGATGATGTCACAGACAGACAGAGTTACTTTCACATTTATAATATTAATATTAGTATGGATTTAATATAGTTATAGTATTTTATATAGGACTAAGCTTTCCGTCCCCCACTTTAAGCTCGTTTAGAGACATTGCGGAATAGGTGACGATATCTCACCTATGTGTTATATATTGTATTGTTCCGAATGAGAGTTGAAGAAACATTGCGTGAAGACTAGTCTCAACTGCGTGACACAAGCGTGTAAAGGGTTTCATGCTTTTTCTCGCATAGCAGTCACAGTGGTAGGAAAAAGTAAGAGAGAGCTTAAGAACATAGTGTCATACTATTTCTAAACGTGGGCATCGAACCCACAGCCAATCGCCTTTACAGTCACACGCCCACTGTGCCACAATGGCCTCGAGTAAACTGTAAATCATATACTACATAACGAATGTTTTTTTTAATTATGGGTATATATATTAATATGGATAATATTATGAACTTAAATTATACAATTATTTTATGCATTTTTCACGCTTCCGTGATGCAAATGGAAAGTGGCGGATCACAAAGTATCTAATGTAAATACTTCCGTTTATACTTTAACACGATGGTCATGAGTTCAACTGTTTATACGATATTTTTTGTATTTTTACATATACACAAATATGGCTATTTGTAGGCTTTGATGATAATTTAAATTAAACTATTTTAAACGAATTATTTGTGAATGTGGGATGCTATATCATGTGACAGGCTAAAAAGTACTTTCGAATACCTAAAATTAAAATGTACAAAAATCTAAAAAACCAAATATCTTATCTTATTGTGAAGTATGTATTTCAAAATTTTTCATACGTCGGCTCAAGATCGGCGTTTTGTTTTGACAGAAAGAGGTATACGAAATTGTACAGCTATCTACTAAGGAATATGGCTGGTTTTCTTCGACTTCTAAATAACATATGAGTCTTACTTACTTATTATATGGAGTATGGACTGACTTATTATACACGTATCTTGTTTTTTTTTATCTTTTCCCGCATAGCAATGTAGGAAGAGAGAACGTAGTATCATAACACTCCGTTCTCTGCTTTCCACCAAAATTTGAGAACTTGCGTATTGAATGGGGAAACTCAACGCTGCGGTTTGTCTTATCAGAGTAGGAAAATTAAAATAATATTAATATAATCAGATTTTAGATTTTCGTGATTACTACACATTTTGAAATTTAACTATTTTTAACCGGATTAATCGTGTATATTATTGGTATTTTGATATAATACTATTAGTAGATAGTTTGATATAATAATTGTATCAAATGACAGACAAATGCCACCTCAGTCTACCTGTGACCACGGACTACTGTAAAGTTTTCGAACGACGGGTTTCTAAAATGTATTTTCGAATACCAATAATATACGCGACGCATCCGGTTAAAAAAAAATAGTTTCATAAATATAATCATTCACCCGCGTGGAGTTCGAACCCACAACCATGGGGTTACAGTCAAACGCTGTGCCACGCAATGGTCTCATCTATCTCATATACATGTGTATATATATCACCATATTATTTTATCATAATTTCATCCCACATAGATATTTGAACATTACAAATCTCATCTATTGTAACAGTAACCTTGTACAATTGGCCCATTTTCCTCTCAAAGTCGGCAAGCTATCACTTACATAAGCGTTAACAATCACTTTACACCGCAAGAATTGTTTAACGAACAAAGATTAATTGGTGGCGTAATCGAGCCGTTATTAATAAAAACGATATATACGATAAAAAACAATATAAACGATATATACATATTTTCAGCTTTACGCTTTTTCCCTAATAAGAGGGTGTAATTCTAGTGTCAAGACACCCCATTGTCCATCCGCTGTTTCCGCGTTGACATCGGGACATTGCGAGCATAAATATTCATTAGGGATCGAACTCATAACCATCGCATTTACAGTCAGACGATTGTTAAGAGAAATTTAAAAGATACTACGATTGCGGGTTTGATTCCTATTTAGGGCAATATTTTTTATTAATGATCTCTACATACACATGAACCGTATATTTCGTTTAAATAAGATTTTTGTTTGCATACATACTAATATTATAAATTTGAAAGTAACTTTGTTTGTCTGTAACGTCATTACGACAAAACCGCTGAACTGATTGTTATGAAATTTTATATAGAGATACTTATGGGTCTTAGGATGAACATAAGCTACTTTTTGTTCTATTTCTATTAGTTTTTTTAGAAATTTCATTGTTTTAAAAGGCCGAAAATACGGAACAGCTATTGTTATGGACGCTAACATTATATATATATTACTTATGTCACAAAGTGTTTACGTTTAAAATATTAGATGTTGATTATTTTTGTCTATACTACAAGATTCGTGAATGCTCGACGGTAAAATTATTTATTACTTGTAATTTAAAACGCAATTTAGTACATTTTGATGATAACTTAAATGAATATCTTAACTAACAAACCCATGATTTACTAAATTTAATTAACTTATTACTATAATATAAAATTATAACTTCCAGTTCTTTTGCTTTTGAATTAAATTTTACCTCACATACAATTCAACATACAAATATACTAAGAAATTGCTTCTTAATTGTGATACCCTCATGCAGTACAAAATATTTAAAGCAACGTTCAATATGAAATTGTGACTGCAATCTTAAAAAAAACATATCAATAATATTTATGCTTATATAAAAAAATTTAAACAAAAAATCTAATAACAAGATTAACTCTACATTGAGCAATACTTACTCTCAATGCATGTAGATGAGTGTGCAGATGACCTCTGCTGTGTTTCATAAAAACGTTAAGCAATTGAGCCCAAATGTAGATCAAACATTAATCATAGTTGTTACGAAGCTAGCTATCCATATATTTTTGTAAACGGTTTACCACTAAAGTCAGTAAAGTCTTACGCTAGAAAAAAACACATGCACAAAACAGAATCTCTATTTCCTTTTAAATAGTTCTAAAACACTGATTCTATAGATGAACAAAATTTCATTTCAACTGTGAAGACTGGCAGATAGCCATATTATGTGGCAATTCGCGCATGCGATCTACTTTCTGTAGAATATTATTCCATAATTCTATATCTATAGAAATACACTAATGTTTATATAAATACGCTTTTATTAGCTTCCTCTGTATTTATATATCAATGTAAGAAATTAGAAGATCTTGCAACACTATTATTTTGATCAATTTTTTGCCGTCATTTATAATTTAATTTTTGCACATGTGTACCGAATACGTTTATGTTAGTACATTGTGAACGAGTATGGAGAAATGAATTCACATTACAATCAACCAACAACCATCGTGTTCACGGTCAAACCATGCGCTACTGCGCCAAAATGGCCTAAATGGTAAATGTTCCTTTCTTTATCTTCACGCTTTTTCTATTTTTTTGTCCTAGAGTGGAAAAATAAATTAAATTAAATATAATCATTCCCACAAGTGGGATTCGAACCCAACCAATCGCGTTTACAGTCAGACGCTGTCACGCACTGCGTTACGATGGCCTCTATTAAAAGAGTATAATTTAAATTATGCTATCTGTATTTTTTCTATTTAAATTCATAATGTATAAAAGTGAATATGTATGAAATTTAAATATTTAGCCTTTGTTTTAGTCCAAAATATAAAAGAAACTTAAGACACAATAAAATTTACGATTTACGGCCACGATACGGCGTGAACAGACAGTCAATAACCTAAATAAATAGCACTCTATATGCCATTTAAAACCTACCAGTGAAATAATATTGATACTACAAGAACTTAAAAAATCCTTTGGAGCGTTTTTAAAATGAATAATAAATGCTTAACTTATATATATAATTATCTATACTAATATTTATATATTATAAATGCGAAAGTAATTCTGTCTATATGTCTGTCTGTGAAGTCATCACGGCCAAACCGCTGAACCGATTGTGATGAAATTTTGTATAGAGATACTTAAGGGTCTTTGCTGGTATATTATGAACCTGGCTTATTATTATTTGGCTCACTGATTTATACCAACACTAATTGACAGACTAATTTACATATTTGTTGTATATTACATGTAAGTGTCAAATTAAAAAAAAATAACTTAGAGAAAACTATATTTAGATATATTTGAAGGCATACGCGATTTTTCTGTACAGGTGAACACGAACTAATGTCATGATAGTTATTTCGACTTCGAGAATATATCACGGATAAAACAAATTATTCATGATAAATACATTTTATTCAGGTTGATTTTTTTACATCTTCACCATTAAGTGTTCTCCATTCTCCATTTTACGCCCAAAATCGAGACATTGCGCGTTGAGTTGCTTTGTCTTACACGAGCAGAGAAATAAAAATAATTGAAATATAATCATTCCTTAGAGTGAGGATCGAACCCACAACCAATAGCGTTTGCAGTCGGACGCTATTCTACTGCGCCACAATGGCCCCATTATGATTTGAAGTGTCCAAGTGACACAAAAGTAACTGTCATTTAAAGTAATTTTAAACAAAACTTCAAGACCAGTATCTTTAGAAAGTTAGTAGAAGTTTACATCGTTTATAGTAAAATATGCGTACGTACTTAAAGTGAACAAGGTAACTCAACCGATGCAGATGTATGCAAAAACCATTCGTCTGTATGTGCATTGACATTCAAATTGCTTAGTACATTCAGTTTGCTTAAAACACTGAGTTATGGTAATGAATATTGATGTATTTTGGTTTCACATATTAATATATATAAGTACTAGCGACCCGCACGTGGCTTCAGCCGCGTGAACTTGGTTCTGTTTCGTAATTCCGGGCGCCTTATCGTAAAACAATGAAATTCCTGGATTTTTTTTAAAAAAGAGGAGATAAAAGTAGCTTATGTTCGATGTCCATATAAAATTTCATCACAATCATTTAAACGGCTTGGCCGTGAAGACATCACAGACGGACAGAGTTACTTTTGCAATTATAATATTAGTATGGATGCGTTTTTCCCACAAGCCAAGTCAGAGAGAAACTAGTGTCAAGACACTCCGTTGCATATTGAGAACATGAATTCAACGCTGCGCTTTGTCTTGTATCAGAGCGAAGAAAAGGATATAATTTAAATATACCCACACCCGATTATGTTTGCAGTCAGTACCTAGACATATTCATAGGTACTGTTTTATTTTGGTTTTTTATGTTTAAACGCATTTTACTTGATACATCTGCATTATATTTCACTTATCAGATATTGCAAAAGTTTTCGGGTTGGAATTATTATTACGTACAATTATTTAATTACCATCCACATCTACTTACATCTGACATTAAAAGCTCAAACTTCAATTAATCATATGAAAAACTCTCATAAATTTTGGCCATAAAAACCTGGCCATAAGCTACTTGTATAATGTCAAGGCGAACACAATTAAAATGTATCGAAGTATTTTAACTGAACTCGTTTAGTTTGTCACGATTTAGTTCTTTGGTAATTACTTTACTGTTGTTTTAATAAGCAACTTTTCTCTTTGAGGTCGTGGTTAGGCAATTTGGTGAACTATTTGAATAATATATCATTTTATTATTTCTAGTCTTGTTAGAATTAATATCTGAAAAAAAAATAGTCTACTATACCTATATATAAAATTGATGTAAATATTACTGCTTCATTCTTTTTACCTCATACTGAGTAAGCAGAGAGAACCTAGTGTCAAGACTATCCGTTCTCCACGTTCTAATATATTAAAGAGATTCATAATATATTTAAGATATCAAAAATAATTGGAAACATATACGTTGAACGTAGCAGGAATTCAACTTGTGACCTTTTAGAATCTGTCCAATTCGACGCGGTACCATAGGAACTTATGGCTTAACAGCCAATAAGGCCATACAAGCGCTAGGAAGGTGCACAAGAGACGCGAATTCAAATGTGTTATTTAAAAAAATATATATATATATATATTTTTTTTTAAATAACACATTTTCACTCAAAATGGAAACAAACCAACTGCATTTATTAAACTTATCCAGTGTAACAAAAAAAAAGTACAAAAATACCTAAGCTCGAATCGAACTCACAACCATCGCGTTCAAGCAAACAAATATTAAAAATAAATAACAATGAAAGCTTATGTAAAGCTATCCATACTTAATACTATAAATGCGAAAGTAACTCTATCTGTGACGTCATCACAGCCAAACCGATGAACCGATTGTGGTGTAGTTTTACATAAAGAATTTCATTGTTTTCAGAAAAAGGCCGCTGAAAATACGAAACAAGTATAATTCACACGGGAGAATCCGCGAGCGGGTCGCTAGTATTATTATAAAATTGATTAACCATACCTTACAACGTAGGACGTACGACCTTACTCCGAGGGCCTTGTTGCGAAATGCGCGACATGTGTGGATACAGTTGAAATGTAAATAATGCCTATAGTTAAGTAGTAGTTTTTTCATTTAGTCTTGAAGTCAAGTGACAAGCTTTTTAATGATGTCATTACTGTATAAATTTCGATATAAATATGTATAACTAGCGACCACTGGCTTTTTTATTTATTGACTTACGATTTAAATACAATACATGCAAATTGTTGAGGGAATTTTGCCAAAATACAATAGTCAAAACTGTATTTAAATCGGTCAAGCCGTTTCTGAGATTAGCGGGTACAAACGCAGAGACAAAAAGAAAAGAAAATTAAATAATCATGGTTTTGGATACTATTACATTGATAAATTCCACCAACAATATTTTTTCTTAAATATCTTACATGTACAGACGACAGCGATCAGTTACATTTTTATTATATGTATAGAAGATGATTTAAACCTCGACGTCTTTGAGTGATAAAGTTAGATCCATACTTTGTCTAATTAGAATAACTACATTTTAAAAATATAAAAAGATTGTAGTGCACCACGACTGAGTTAATAAATATATCGATGGCTACTTTTACTGTAACGTAAGGAAAAAGATGAAAAAAAAAGAAAAAGATTAATAAAATACATCATGAAAAAGGAGAAAGATTTTGAAATGAAACTATTGTAACCGGATTAATCGTGTATAATTTTGGTATTCGAATACACATTTTAGAACCCGACGTTTCGAACGCTTTACAAGTGCCAGCACAGTCTACCTGTGTCCACGGACTACTGTAAAGTGTTCGAAACGTCGGGTTCTAAAATGTATTTTCGAATACCAAAATTATACGCGATTAATCCGGTTAAAATAGTTTCATTTCAAAATGTGTAATAATCGTGAAAATCAAAGGACTTATTAACGAGAAAGATATTCCATAGATACAATGGTAAAAGTTTTATATTAAGATTTAACAATAACGACTGCGTGAATGCATGTCTCTCTTTTACGACACTTTACGTAGGAGTCATCGATATTTCCTTCTATAATATAAAAAAAAATTGTTTTATATATAACTAAAGTCAGCTTTTATAGACTGTGATTATAATATAACATAACATATTACATGTGTATTTGAGCATATTATAGTAAATATTTGATTGTACCTGCGATGGTTGTGGGGTTCATTCCCCCACTTGGTTCACCCAAGTGGGTGTATTTTTTTTAGAAATAAATATAA
This sequence comes from Podotricha telesiphe, assembly GCA_038994665.1. Classification (NCBI taxonomy): domain Eukaryota; kingdom Metazoa; phylum Arthropoda; class Insecta; order Lepidoptera; family Nymphalidae; genus Podotricha; species Podotricha telesiphe. Next base: position 1,518,825 of record JAOYRR010000434.1, on the reverse strand, counting down.
AAAATGATAAATTTCGAAAGTAAAAAATTATTTTCGACATAACTACGAAGACTGTAAATTATAAATATTTTGGTTTCCTGAGCTGCAAGCACGGCATTCAGTAACGCCCATTTAATTAACAATAGTTCTACCCACATATATGTAATATTTCATTGTTTAAAAAATCATAAAGTTGCGTACACATTATAATAATAATACTTAATCTCAGTCATCGATTTCTGTATAACATCCTAAATAGGACAGTAAGTCAAAGCTATAAAAATTGTAAACAAGAAATGAAAAAAATAATTCCAACGTTTTCCCCAACTAGAAATAGCCAACGTATTCGTGTCATCAAACGGGAAGCAACCCAATACCCCTATGTAACCGTAATCCGTTGGAAATGTTAAGAATCACAATACGTAGAAGCCGGTGAGGCTATAAACGCTGGCCTAATTACAACTTTCCAGTTGTTTCTGTTGTCATATCCAACGTTTTTTCGCTTAATCTAGTGTTTAGACACTAGTCACTCTATTCTCAACTTTCTGCCAGAAATCGAGACATTGGAGACGATCAGTGGCATAACTCAACGCCGCGTGTTGTCTTGTGTACGCACAGCGGAGTAAGAAAATATTATAAATATAATCATACCCCCGAGTGGGAATTGAACCGACAACCAATCCCGTTAACAGTCATACGCTGTCCCACTGCGCCACTATAGCCTCTTACAAAACGCATATGTTTTTATTATATGCGAATATAGTATAATCTTGTAAACGAGATGGTTGTGGGTTCTATGCTTACTCGTTGGAATTTGTTATGTTCAAAATAAGTTCATTTCTCAGTTGTGGTAAGATAAAAGCGGCGTTTGGTTACGCCACATATCTGTCCCGGAATTAGACGGAAAGAGGATAACTGAGTGTGTTAATAGTAGGTACTGTTATATGAGAGAGATGTGAAAAGTTATAAAAAAAATGTGCGAGTACCATACTTGTTAAATATATGTTTAGTTTTTGTAGTGTATCAGTTCAACTTAAAACCAAAAATACAGTATTCATAGTTAAGATTTCGATATTATTTTGATAATTTGACCAAAACTTTGGATGGCCTGTCTTTTTACAATGTGAAGATGATATATATTAACAATGGCAGGGTGAACTTTTATATCAGTTAGTCCACGAAACGTCTAATAAATATAACATAATAGACGCAACTCTTAATGCAACACTATTATAATAATATTAAATAAAAAATATTTTTCACATGCTGAATCATTTCACCGAGCGGAATTTAAAATTGGAACATGTCATACTGTCAGTTCTAGTTTTGAATACATAGCTACCAAATTCTAAAATCTTTCCTTATTTGGAATTTTTACATTAAAATATTTTGTCTATTCAATAATAAGCTAACTTCACATTATGTACGTTTGACCGCAAAATTATTAAAGTAAAAATTATTTAAGCAGATTTTAAAATAGAATATTTTTGAAATCTCAAGTAAGTATAGAGATAGTTAACCACATCAACTACCTACCTTTATAATATTGTAATAAATATAGTGAAGTTCGTCATATTATTATTTTTTTTTTGTATTTTTGCCTAAAGTTTAGGTCACCAGTCTTAGTGGTATATTTTTAAATAATCATATACAAGGATTTTGAATGGGTGTTTTTGTTCCATTGATTCATAAGCTGATTGATCCTGTATCAGGTATTCGCCGCTGCCGTGATTTTTTGAATCGTGAAATAGACGTCTGAACTCTGCTGACATTGCGCGCGATCGAAACGAGACCCCCGAGTAAGTATATATTACTAAAATCAAATAACAATCATCCAAGTGACCATCCAAAAAACCATCAATTGTGTTTTTGTTTTACCAATAAAAAATATTTTTCTCATCCTATGTGTGTAAGTAAATAGCACTAAAAAAATATTGAAAACATTGATAAATTCCATTCAATCTGTTAAAAGACAAAAAGTGTTTCAAAATAACAAAACTCAACTACAAAAGCTTCATCATTGCATAAATAAACAAATCAAACCGCTCTAATCGTGTTTAAAGAGCTGCTAGCTAGAGTTTCATAATATGCTCAGTGGTATACCCGTGATGCGTAAAATGTAATACTGGTGTGACGCAACAGTTATCTGAACAGCGCGAGTTCGAAAAAGCTGGAGATGAGTGAAGAAAAATAAACCTTCGCTGCGCACAATTGTTTGTGTTCACATAACTTTTTTGGTTTTGTAAACCCACCAGCAAGTAAGACGGTTGCAAGCTGAGAGTTCGAGTCTCACAGTCGGCCGATGACATCGCCTCAAACAGCTTGTAGCAGTAATGCTTGCAATTTTCTTAGGGACAGATTATTCGATGTAAAAGCTAATAAATAGCCTTCACTTTTATATCAGAAATAAAAATTGGTTTGTAAATTTCATAATGGAAAACATAAATGAAAATATTCCTATATTGTGTCGGAGACAAATTTCAAGAATATGGTTTTCTGTCGTTTTGTTGTACAGACAGACAGTACAGGTATCCTTTTACATCCCTTCAACCACTACCCGAATTAAATGAAATTGATCAAATCACATACATATAAAGTTTAAAAGTTTTTAATAAATATAAATTAACCTGATAAATAAAATAATAATAAAAAGATAGCAGAGTCATGCTGAAAATTTACATAGAAACCTTTATCGTGTAACCTAAAGGCAGATATTATCAAAAATTATGTACGTTCAATCTGTTTGTACATTCGAGTAGTATCGCCGAGTCACCCAATTACTTGTATGGTATAAGTGAATATGAATACAAATTGAGGCAATATGAATATATTTCCTACCTACTGGCAGTCGCGTCGTTAATAACTTTTTCTAGTACTTTGACGGTCATGCGTTCAAAATCAATATTAAACCTAGAGTCAAAATTTATATGATAACCGTAGGTATCACTTTGCTGTCTATATCTACACATATAATAAAAATGTAATACATGGAAGATATATGAGAAAAACAATAATTTTTATTTTCTGTTTGTCTGTTTGTTTCTGCGCGCTAATCTCAGAAACGCCTTAACTGATTTCAATTCAGTTTTGTCTATTGTATTCTTTGAATTTCGCGATTTTTACACATTTTGAAATGAAACTATTTACTTTACGAGGCAACTAAGAAATCGTTGGCGGTAGTTTGATATAATAATTGTATCAATTGACAGACAAATGCCACCTCAATCTACCTGTGACTAAGGGCTACTGTAAAGTGTTCGAAACGGCGGGTTTCTACATGTATTTTCGAATAATAATATACGTATAGTTTAGTAGTATACGCGATTAAACCAGTTAAAAATAGCTTCATTTCAAAATATTGTTTATTAAGATAAAGTTATTTTATTATTGAATGTATAAGTATAATATATAATTTCAATCGGTTCAAAACAAAAAAGTTACAATCATTTAAATTATAAATTTAAGCAAATTTATTTAGGTAGGTCGCTATTTTAAAATTAAAATTTGTAAATTTTAGATTATGGCTTCATAATTCAGCAAAATTTTAGATAATTTGAGAATCGGTAAATATATATATAACGAAACGTATGTTTATTTTTTTTTAATATTTTTTAAAGTATTATTCACATAGGTATTTAGGATACTCGTAACTATAGTATGTAAATAACAAAACTTTTCTAAAAATGTTTTTATATCTATGTATGTTTAGACAGAATTCAGTAGGTACATAAAATTGACAAATACATTTTTATTTAAATTCTAAATATAATTTATTCAAATAGACTTTTGCAAGCACTTTTGAATCGTCGAACAAACCTACCGCCTGCTCGGAAGTCAAATCTGCTGAGAAGAGCCGGCGATAAACTCAACAGTTGCTCTTTTCAAATATATAAGTTACAATTTTATTATCTAGATAGCTAACCTGCACCAAACTCAAATTATATTACTTGCACACATTTTTATTTTTAAAATATTATTCTACAGAGTAATAAGCTTTACTTATTAACATTGTTTGATAGTGGCTGTACATTTCTGGAGTGGCAAATCTAACATAGGCTGTGGAATCGTATTACTAATACAACAGCTTTAATTAAATTATACGAGTATTATAATACTTAGCAAAACGTTCTCTCCTATACCATGAACCACACTCCTTGTACGTACATTAGAAAGTGATCGACAATCACAGTATGGGTAATTTGGACAATTTATACATTATACATGCGTTCGGTACAATAATGGGCGGCTCAGAGAAAGGATGGCGACAATAAAGGTTGGATCGTTTTGATCTTTGATATTTAAACTTGCGTGCTTAAACACTTTCTTTCACCGTTTATATATTATTAGGTAAAATTCATTTACGATATTACGTGGGAAATTATGGCCAATCATCTGCATAATCGATATTAGATAAGCATTCAAATAGATTGCTTTGTTAGAAACAATTTATTCAAATTATTTCCTAGGTTTAACATTTACAGATGTAACTTTGTTTTTTTTTTTCACTAACGGAATCAAACGTTTTCAACAATTTCGTTACAATATAATGGTATTTTACAGGTATAAAAGTCAGAACAGGTCAGATGCGAGATTGACTTGTATGACTCATTATAGATGAAGTTTTGATTAAATCTAAATGCGGTGCTTGGATAAGGATAAGTTTTAAAGTTATGATTCATTACATTCCTTCCATCATCATCATATATATATATATACATATATATTATGCATTTCTAAAGTAATTAATTTAATTCAGCACTTTTCACCAAATAAGCTTCCCATTCCTATGTCAACATAATTAGGTATATATTTTTAACATTTTAAAGTGTTAATAACCAACTTAGGAAATTGAAAAACATATTTTTAGAAAAGTATAAAAATTTGAATATGTTATTTTAAGATAATTATGTAAAAGGGATCCAGGAGAGAGTTTGCCCTCACACATAATATACCTACCTATAGATTTGAACTCTTGATCATATATTAATATGTTGATTAACAGATTATGAAGAGTATGGAAAAGTATGTAGAGGTGAGACAAATGAGGGACAATTAAGTAGCACCAATTTAAAAAAAAAACATTTAATAAATCACAAACTGAAAATCTGCTCGTGGGAGATGCATGAAGATAAAAAAAAAATTAAAAAAATATCTCTTATCGGATACAGAGATAAGCTAGTTTGCTTTGCCCACATTGTGATATTTCGAAATATTGCTTGCTCACACTGTGTCCTAATTTTTTGTGTAAACTAATAAGCTGTCGCGACTTTGTTAAATGTCATGTAAAGTAAATATGTAAACTCACTAATAAATATATACCTATTACTATCAAACATTATTTGCTTAAACATTAACAACACTCGTGGCGTAGTGGAATTATATAAGTACAGTACACAATAAAACAGGTTCAAATACTTCACGTTCTATTTATATACAAGCTAGATCCTTTCTTCTGTAGTTAACGAATACTTCATTATCGGGAAGTAAAAAAGTAATTTTGACACACTAAATAACAGATATAAGATCTACAGATATAAGTGCCTATTAAGTTAAAATGTGTTATATATACTTTTCTTGCCAATTCATAAATTTTACACAATATTTTACATTGAGGCTGTCATGCCGCAGTGGGTTAGCGTCTGACAGCAAACACGATTGGTCGTGGGTTCGGTCTCCACTCGGAGAAATTATTATATTTAAATTATTTTAATTTCTTCGCTCTGGTAGAAGACTATGCGAGGCGTTGAGTTCCACTACTCGACACGTAATGTCTCGAATTCGGGCGGAGAGTGGATATATGAGTGTCATGTCATTATGTTCACTCTGACTATCCTGCTTTGCCCTAAAACGCGTGAAGCTGATAAAAAATAATAATACCTATTTTACATGTGATAGAAGTATTCAAGTAACAAGAATACAATGAAGGTAATGTACCTACGAAGGTTGATATACGAGAGTTACATCTTTTAATCGTTACTAAATTAAAGCTGTTATCATATTGATAAGTAGTTCTGAATATAAACAAAATAGACACAAAACATAGTATAGTAAAATTTATCCACGAATTTTCCGTCCTATTATCGCTTATAACACGCGATGTGATTTCTCTTAAGGAAAATGACCACTAGAGGAAGTCAACCTTAAAATACTACAAATATAAAAACAAACCAATGCCCAATACTAAAATGGAGTATATCTATATAAATGAAAAAAAATTGTAGTGTCTGTTTGTAATATTAAAATAACCGCTTATTACTAAATGTACATGTATGTACACGGTACATATACCAAAATATTTTTTTTTACATTTTTTGTCTGTCTGTTTGTTACGGCTTATCTATAGAATGGCTGGACGAATTTTGTCGGGACATTCACTAATAGATGTAATAAGGAGTGAATTTGGCTACTTTCATTTTAGAATTCCACGCGAACGAAGTCGTGGGCTACACAGCTAGTAATTAACTATAAGTAATGCACATGTTGCGCGACACTAAGCAAGTAATTTTGAAGATTACGACTACAATTATATAATAACAGAATATTGTCACGAATCATAGTAAAAAACGCTTTTAGTTAGAGAAAGTTAAATGAAAATCATATATCATACCACACTATAACCATATGTATGTATGATATGATGTATGGGTGTATGTGAGGTGTACCTAACTTTAGTAAATACTTATAAAATCAGATATATATTATCACATTTTAAATATCCATAGGTATATTAATATGTGATGAACAAAACTTTCGAAACTTATACGGACGGAGGAGTAAGATATTTGGCATAGTTAAAATTGATATGCTGAAGGAGTGCCGTTAATCATTATTTTTCATAATTATTAAGCGTTTCAGCTCCACGACATGGCAGGGTAGGCAGAGAAAAGGTAGTGACACAACACTTGGCTCTCCGGCCAAATTCGAGACATTGCGTGATGAGTGGCGGAGTTCAACGCTGCGATTTGTCTTGTTCAAGAGCGCATATTTTAAATATAATCATTCCCCCCCATTGGGAATTTAACCTAATTGGCCTAACCATAAACCTAATTGCTAGGTTTCTCTAGGAAGCCTATTTTTACTTAGAAAATAAAAATATAATAACAATATAGTAATTTTAATAATTTTTTATACATTTATTAGCAAATCAAGATCATATCATAAAAATATATAAAACGTATCGAGAGCTTTGGTATGCAACTGTGTTCCTAGAAGGTGTTATATAAATAAACTGCTATTTAAGAACGAATCGATTCTAAGAATTGATGTCTAATAGACGATAGATACACTTTGTAGGGCGAAGACCTGTAATTGGACTCAGTATTATCGCATCCAATATTACTGTTATTATGAATATATGCAAATTTCCTTTGATAATTTGATCATATCAAGTGTAAAAGGCAAAACTTATTGCTACTGCACTCGTATGTTGCAGATTTAAATTTCTTCAATAGAAATTAAGTGACTTGAATGTACAGGGGAAAAATTTGTAGCCTAAGATTTTGTATTCAACCACCCACCTCACTGTATCTATTTTCCAATCTTTTCATATTAAAACAATACATACTAAACGACTTTACTTACTTCGTTGATATATAATTGATAATATATTAACACCTACTGACGCTGTCAAAAAGATTATAACTATGGATGAGACATTTATCATTTCCCTTAGTATAATTTTTCATATTTTTAAATCATTATTGCCTATACGTTACAGATATATAGACCGTACCTTTTATTTAAAACAATTTTTTTATTTATTTCTACGTTTACTTAAAACCAGACTTATACATATCTCACAGAGCTTATATATTTCCTAAGTGAATCCAGTCGTAATTAGACGCCTTTGTAAATTTATCGTATAAGACAAATTTTACATACTAGTAGTATCTCTAACATTTCTATCTCTAACATTTTTTAGTATTATTGAAAACTTAACTAACTTCGAATCAAGCTGCGTTTAATTTTTTTTACGTTTTCTAAAAATGTTACTCATAGTTCACTTAGAAACTATAGTAAAAGCACCACAAAATACAACATATTCGGTAAAACTAAGCCATTACGACCTACAAACCTTTTTGTCAGTTAGAAATGACAAACAAGCTTATTCAAAAATGACTTAAGGCAATTCTCACATAACCTTTGACGGGTCAACGGCTTTAATATAAACACGTGTTGCCAAACTTAACTGTTCAGAAAAATAAATGAAGTCATGACTTTGTAAAATAGATATATACATTTTTGAATATTTACAGTTCTTTGGAGAGATAAAGATTTTTATAAGCCTGTTATTGCTATTTATTAAAAAAAATACAAGTGGTGTACACCATCGTGGTGCAGTGTGGTCGAGTGGCGGAACTCAACACCGCGCTTTGTCTTTTACCAGAGCTAAGAAATTAAAATAATTTAAATATAATCATTCCACCTTTTGTAATTTTTTTTATCTAGTTTTGTATTACCTTATTTTTTTAAGTGCAATAAAGAATATATATTCCTCTGAGTGGGTATCGAACCCACAACCAATCGCGTTGCAGACACAGCTTGCGTGTGCCTGCAAACGACACTATGTATTCCGTAGTTTCGAGTGTAAAACGTTAAAACTTGGGTTTTTCTTTTAGGAAATTCTAAAAATTCTCCACACTTTATGTTATTTGCATTTGAACCCACAATCCTACATGCATTCAGCCGTAAAAATCACTTGTTACGTTTAGAACTTTACACACCTATATATAAAAAATTTACTATAAAATTAATTATTGAGACTACAAATTGTCATTATTACTTCATTTACATTTTTATTACATAATACGAGTACATTATAAACGTATTAATTTAAACAAAAAACTATTCTATTAGTTTGGCAATAAAGTTTAAAATTTAACTATCTATGTAAATTAACTTGTAAGGATAAAAGAAACTTGTTTAGCTAATGACTGGAAGCGATAATAAAAACGTATTTTGACTTCGCGAAACTTTTAAGATTAGCTCTTATATAAATATGGTTACGTAAAGTGAGTCAAAATAAGTAGGTATAATTTAGAAATGAATAAGTGATATAGTAATTTTTTTATTTACGCAACTTCAGTCCCTTATCCAGTGATTGCGCACATTTTAGACATCACGAATTTAATGGCGCAAGTTAACTAACTAACTAACTAACTAAAGAAACATCAACATATACCACAGTTATAAAAACTAGTGACTACTGTGACTACACTTACACATAAGCAATGTATAATCCACTTAATAATTTATACAAAAGTGTATGTCAAAAACTTGGTAATGTATAATAATTATTTTATTAATTTAATAAAGTGCATCTTGTTAATTATTAGGTAAAAATATTCACTTTCACTCATTCTCCATATAAACGTTAACTATGCCAAATTTGTTACTGCTTTGACAGTTTTATTTCATAATTTCCCAAACCTATCACTGAAAACCGCATCCAAATCGGACTAGTAGTTTTGGTTTGCACAAAGGAATGCATACTACAACGCCCCCTCGCGAGTTGTAACCGTAACAAATTATAACATGCACCAATCAAACGACGCATCACTGAAAACCGCATCAAAATCAGACTAGTAGTTTTGGAGATAAATATCAACATTGGATTGCACACACAAATAAACATCCTCTCATGAAACCAAACGCATATACTCCGTACGTCGTATACGTCGCGGATAAAATGTGGTCGACAGCTACTTCGTCATGCATAGTTCTACCTCCAAGAGCGGAGAAATTAAAATTGGGAATATAATTTGGATCCCGAGTGGGAATCGAGTCCACCACCCATCTCGTTTACATTCAGACGCTCCTACTGAGCCACGATGGCCTCGTGACCTCAGTAAATACATAAAAGATAAAATATCCAAGATTGCAAATAAAAGGCTTGTCCAGCATAAACTTTGTATCAAGTGTAACATAATATGAGAGAGGACGACTATTTAAAGATTAGTCATCGAACCGTTGTATGTCTAAACTGTGAAGAACTGTTTGTTTGTATTAGAAATAGTTGTAATATTATTGAGATCCAAGTCTGGTATGTAAATTGAAATGAAATAAGTACATATAATATTATTTATTTAATACTAGTAGCTTCGTTTGCGTGGGCTTAATGACGCTTGCACGCTGTACAAATTTTGTTCATGCGCAATTTCCTTATAACTTATAGTATAGTTGGTCGATTATGTTTTTACTATAGCTATTATTCTTCAAAATCAAGCCTGTCTAAGCTTATACAATTTCTCCAATAAAAAGGATTCATTCAAATCCGTCCAATTGTTCAAAAGATGTAGAAGAACATACTGTTTTTACTATTTTTTTATTACAATATACGAGTATAGATAGATAGACGATATACATAAATACACATTCCTTTATCTTAAGGCTTTCTACCGAGATAAGCAAGTAAACCGTAGTGTTAAACACTCCGTTATCCGCGTATCATATTTTCTAGCTACATTGAATTTGGGACCCAACACTATATTTTATTCCACTAGACTGCTTCAACGAAACTATTTTAAAATATATATAGATTCATACTATAATGAAAAACTTAAGAGCTCTGCCACTATGGCGTTTCTGATTTCACAATATTAAAATTAGCCTATAATGGACACATTTTACACATTCCTAATAAATGTATTAAAAAACAAACGTTAAATTAGTTTCCACGTCCGCCCATATACCATTTCTATGTAATCTTCTCCGCATGCCTACACATAGATAAGCTGGAATGAGGCCGAGCTCGATCAGTTGAGACAAAAATAACATTAGCTCAATAATCTGCTATTGTCTTTGAGATTAAAAAAAATATGTTATCATGTTTCTCGTACGTATGTAAATTATTAATACTTAGAAATATACGCCCTTGTGGTTCACTTACAAGTTAAGAGATTGTACGTGATGGTAGTAGATTCAAATTTCACATATGCTTGATGACATACCATACAAAAACATGGAAAATGAAACGATGTTAAGTTGAATAAGAAAAAGTCGTCACCACTTTTGCTTTTTAAGAAAAAACTGAATGTTTTGCGACTGATCCTGGACCAACTCCTCTCGAACAGTTAAGCGTTAGCGTATTGCGATATAGTTCGAGGCTTTTCGCTATAAAGCCATTGACAGAAACGACCCGAAACCATGTTACTTGGCATCGACGTTCCACATAACAGTAAGATAAGCGACGTCTGATAATTCACAAGTACTGAATTTCGGCACGGCATAGTTCAGCCACATTTTCGGTATCGGCCAAAAAGTGGCCGAACCTTTCGTCCTGCATTTTTGAACCTTCGGTCGGTTACAAAAACATATGAAATTTATATGTACATAGAAATAGTATGGTACGAACCATAAGGTCTAGCTTATTTGCCAACGACAGCTCGTTTATTTTAAAAATTAATAACGTATACTAAAACATAAATAAATTTTCTTAACACAAAATAGACATATTAAATAAAACATCTCAAACAATCACAAATATAAACAAATATACAACTCCGTATCATAGTTACATAATTAAATATCAAACACGGCCGACGGCATAATATGAGATTTCGCAGGAAGGTAGTTTATAAGTTTGTATGACAATCCTTAATATTGCTATAAACTTGCAAGAAATGTGCTCACTACAACGCTGACACGCTGTCACGTATTATATACAACTTCTTACTCGGAAGTCGAATTCATCTCTATCACAATATCCCCGAATTAATGGGAACTAAACCGTGCCAAATAGCATGTATCCGTGTTGTGTTCTTTATGGCGTGTTTCCTGAAAACTTAATTAATACGCTTCCAGTTCCTGTTAAACTTATAGATACTATTAAAAAGCTTCGCTTTAATGTCCATATATATTTTTTCTTCATATATATCCCGCATAGCAGGGTAGTCAGAGAGAACCTAGTGTTAAGGCACTCCGTTGTCCACTTTCCACCGCGTTGAGGCGGCGATTTGTTATCTTCACCAGAGCGGAGAAATAACAATAATTAAAATATGATTATTGCACCGCGTGGGAACGAACCCACGACCAATCGCAACTACAATCAGACGCTGCCACACTGCGCCATTCATTAATTTTTTGGTAATGTCCACATGTAGTTCCTTTATTCTTTGGTAAAGACCGCTTCTTGAGTTATAGGAAGACAAATCTAGTAAATGAGCATTCTGGTTTACGTCCTTATTAACAAGCTTTTATTAGCTTCACCTATATATATATATATAATGATGTTGCATGGCCTGACCAGATTTCCTTGTCAGAACGCCTAGGATAACTAGAGTTTTAAGATCACTTGTTATATTTGTAGCATTATGTAGCGATGAATTGAACTCCGGTTTTCTATTTTCTTTCGCATTTTATACTTCAAATTTATTATATATAATGTATTATATATATACAACAAAAAAAATTTGGACCTCTTCTTACGAAAATTACGTAAACGTAGGAGTATGAAATTTAGAATAGATAAAGTTTATATAGAGAAGTGAATTAAGCCATGTTTTTATATTTTCGCATTAGAAATACACAAAATTAAAAAAATAAATAACAAACTTTTCAATTTATTTTACTTAATTTAAGAATGTAACTTATTAATTTAGTTATTTTATTTACTAGAAACACGCCCGCGGCTTGCCCTGCGTAAACTACATGACTAAACTATTTCGGTTCTTGCGCCCGCCCCAATAATCACTTAAATCACAATTTTTTCTTAAATTTATAATTTAAATGGTAGTAACTTTTTTATTTTTTGACCCGATTGAAATGAAATAAACACTTAATGTTATGGGAAATTTACCACATTACTATTTCCGAAATTGCATTTAAATCAGTTAAGCCGTTTCTGAGATTAGTGTGCACAAACAAAAAGAGAATTCAAAACCATTGTTTTGGAAATGGAAATTAAATTAATTTAAATAAAATCATTTCCCCGAGTGAGAATCGAACTCACAACGAATTAAATTTAAATTCAGACACTATCCCACGGCGTTATGATGACCACCCAGAATACCAAGATATTGAAAAAAGAGAAATAAATCAATTTGTTTTTGTATATTTATAATAATATCGATTATTTGTTGAGACAATTTTCAAAACTATGAAATTCTACTTTAAATACTTTGCTGTCGCGTTTCTGGGAAAAAGTTGTTAAGCATTCGTTGCGGCTAGACAAGATGGTCACGCATGACCGTTGACAAAATGCAACATTTATAGAGGTAGATATGACATGCAATTCTTCAAAAGATAATTCTATTAATATCATATGAAAACGTGCACAAAATGTTCAAAATTCGAGGAAATTGAATTAAAAATTTGTCGTCAAAATCAAAAGGTTAAATTTAAATAACTCAACTAAGTAAATATTTATTTTATAACAAGAGATGAATGATATGAATAAGTATTTTATTGCACATAAAACTGTTAATAACATTCTTTTTTTCACATAAATTCCAAAGCAGAAAGAACCGAACCCGCGCGCCTCTTGCAAACTGTTCAATTGCTAGCCAATTATTCTGTAAGTTCTTATTCGATTCGTAAGACGAACGCCTGAACAATCCTGTCGTCCTGTCCAGATCCGGATATATGTGCAAATTTTCAAAAAATATATAAGATGTGGGAAATGCAAAAAAATGCAAAGTTACAACCATAAATAGAGAACTGATTAGAAAAACTTTCCATTTTCTTAATATAAAATTTATATAGATGCATGCAGATTTTTTGTGCAGTATAAACGAGTAGTAAACGTTACGGACGATAAATTTTATATATTATATCATATCGTTATTAAAACAATTATTGAATCATATTCGTAATAAATTAATTAATAACTTTTTATATTCGACTACGCTTTAATTCATTTGTTACTTAGGTTTTGTATAATTTATAGCCTTTCTTGTAAATTAGAGTTCATGGATAAATAGTCTCTTTAGTTTGTTCTGGATTATTTAAAAAAATGGCTATAGCGAAAAACTAAGTTTTGTCTGCCAAAAGTAGATGTTTGTTCGTAGCGCTCAGAGAAAACCGCAGAAGGAAGGTTTGTGTAAATATCTGTGGGGCAAATGACCTTCAGACACGCACGTTAGATGAAAACTATGCTTCTAGATGGTGCAGGTGGTATCTGTCATCCGTCAGAGAACTAATGTCTCTCCGTATGCTTAAGGATTCTAATCCCTGAGTTAGGATCATCGACAATTAAGACAGCCCGAAGTTGAATGCAGTCATGTGGCTGTAGTGGATATTGTAGAGCGCCTGCCCATAGGTGGGAACAGTACTTCACTGACCTTAGCTTTATAAAGCAGAAGTCTATGACCTGATGTGCAGTACTGCTTTGCCCTGTTTAGTACTCCAACACAAGTTGTATTTTCCGCTCTTCCACCACAGCGCAAGAAATATTAGCCCGGCTGCATAGAAATTAATACTGCTGGAATGCGACATGTCATTGATACGCAGAATAAACAACGTGGGAGTTATACTCAAACTTGGGGTACTTCAGCATTAATGTATTTGATCTCTGAGCAAATACCATCGACAATGATTTTAATGCTCCGTCCATCAAGGAAACTGGTGTCACCCAATTGCATAATCTCTGCGGCAGTCCGTAAGATGTTAACTTTGACAAAAGAGGTTTGTACCAGACCTGATCAAAAATCTTTGTGATGTCAAAGCTGACTGCGATTGCTTCCCCCTTACTATCTACTCTCAATAGCGGCTGCCCAGCAGTGAGTACCAACTCAAGATAACCAAGGAGATGGGAGTTAATCACATTCGTCATTCTGTTCGTTTGTGACATGAGCCAGTCGGAGTACGAATCTTCTATCACCAAATTACAGGCACTACACAGCAACAGAGGGGAATTGTATCCTAATCCCATCCCTCACGGAACAAGTATTCAATTAGCTTGAATATAGCTACTTTTTGATTCATAAAACATCCACGTGGATAAGTAAAAAAAAGTATTATATGTCACGGTGTTAAGTGGTATAACTGTTTAATGCAAGAACGCAACAATGGGCTGCGCCAGGTCACTTTTTGCAAGTTTCATGTAGCATTCTGAGCATTCATTTATATACAACTGTGTGAAAAAGTAATTGATAAGGCTTTTCATTGTCTGCATTTTAAATGTACAAGTGCGATATTTGTAAAGTAACATTGCCTCTAATGGTAGTAAAATCTAATTCTATTTCATTTTTTACCCGCGTCGGTGCGGAGACTATAAATGCGTTTGAGGTGAGAGGGTTAATTTGTTTGTGCAAACCAATGTCATACAATGCCATTTATCTCCAAATCTACTAGTCCGACTTTGATGTGGTTTCCAAGGGTAAGTTCAGGTCTTATTGGTGCTTGACCTTAGATATGACCAGGGGGAGCTGCAGTGAGCATTTTGTGCAAAATCAAAATTATTAGTAAAACTACTATCAAAACTATTTGGTTGCGGCTTATATTTATAAAATAATTGAAAGCCCTTCGACTAAAATAATCTATGTAACGAGACGACAGGGACGCACCCGTTGGAGGCTGCTCTGAGCAATAACATAGTTTTTGTCGTGACATAGTAATAAGACGTGTTGTTTATTTATATTTTGTATGCAATATTCTATTCTATCGGTTCCTTAATAAAGTTTCACGAATATGTAAGTATTATAAATTGCTATAACATGGGACACCGACTTAATCTTTCTAAATCTGGCGGCACTTAGAAAATGGACCATCTTAACACTAGGTTTGTCCTCACTTTCCAGCGAAAAAATCATCTTCACACTTTTACCCGCAAAGCAGGTTAGTCAGAGAAAATTTTGTGTCAATAGACTCCGTTCTCCACTTTCCGTTCGAAATCCTGACATCCTGACAATCGTGTTGAATGGTGGGACGCGTTTAATCTTAGGAAAACAAGGAAATAAAATATTCTATATATAATTATTCTCCCGAATAGACATGAAACCAATCTCGTTTGCTAAACCAAAACTCGTTTTACTGCGATTCCCTTATAAATAAATAAATAATAATTCACAAATAAATATTACATCACTGCTATGTACATCTTGCGGTAACAGCGAAACGCAACGTCCTAGGCGTGTTAACGTACTGTTAATTCGCTTCGTTCATTTCAGTTGTGGTTAGTGCCTACTGCCTTCCACTTAGATGATGTCATACTGATATTTTAACTTTTAGATACTTATATGAATAATGAACATTATAAATCATTATATTAATAAATAAAAAAACACCTTTAGAATTGAAAAGGACCTATTTAGAAGAAGTATAAAAATTTTAACGCAGCGGGACTTGCACCCGCGCCTTTTGAAAACCGTTTAAGTTCGTTGTGAACGCATGGCTTAGCGGTCAGAGCGCTTGAACGGTTTTCAAGAGGCGCGAGTTCAAATTCCGCTGCGCTCTAATTTTTATACGTTTTCTAAATATGTCGCATTATATTAGTTTATTGTAAAAATAAGGATGTTTGCAGTTGTTGCGCAAACTTCTATTGCTCTGAACACATTCCAAAATTATGTAAGTGGATCACCTTGAAGATATCTAAAATTGTAGAACTTTGCAACCAAAACGTATTTCCCACATAAGTAACCGAATATTTTCATATGTTCATAATAAAGTTGTGTATTTTGAAAAATATTAATTTTTATTTTAGGCATGATGGAATTTTAAGAATTTTTGGAATATCATTCAACACATATCATTCGTTCTACCTTGAGCTGAATATTTAAAGGCATATCAAGGCATAATAAAAACAAAAAATTTACTTAAGCAGCTAACATTATTGAAGTGAACTTTTTTAATCACATTAATAGTATTTAAACAAAAGTATATGTCAAACATGATTTAGTGTGTTTAATATTTATTTTATTATTTATTGCACTTAAAAAAAAAAGAAAAAATACATGAAGTACAAAGGTGGACTTATCTCTCGAAGAGATCTCTTCAAGTCAACTCCACGGGTTGTAGTGTATGGTTTGTGAACAGCGCGATAGAAAACCGTGCAATTATAAAATAAAGGGGAAAGATAAAAAAAAACAATAATATTACTACATAATTACACACATATATATATATATTATATATATTGTTTTCTAATATGTTACATAAAATTTAATTTTCTGCACTGCTTTACATATAAATTTTGAGTACACCAAATTGACAATTGACTCCTCCATAACAATTTTCGTAAATGGGGTGCAAAGCCCATAACACGAGTTAAATCTTACAATAGGTACCATAGTTCGTTTACACCAGATTTAATGTACAACTTAAGTAGTACTTTAATTTCGGTGTAACTTTGCACTGGTACATACATAATTTAAGACAAAAAACATACTCGTATTAATATTTATTATTTAGCCTTTTACCTTTCCATATTAATATAATGATAATATATGTATTTATACATTATATGAGACAATAGCTACATTTATATATGAGAATATGTACGGACATCTAACTCTTTACGCGTAATGCACCGTTTCACACATTCATTGAATGTCAACAAACTGAACGACCTGAAAGTGACCTGAGGCACTTATGCATAGGTAGGTACTTATATTGAAATTTTCTCCATCACTAGGTACGTCTTTAGGTACTGTCGTTATTGCATAAAATGTATTGTATACTATAGTATATTCAAATATATTCATTGACTATATAAATATTATTTTAATTTTATTCTTGTCGTGATCTAAATACTATCTTATACAAAACTAATTTTAATATTATTTTAAGTTAATCTTGTCATTTTATAACCCTACATTTAAAACTTGTTTTCAATGTAAGGTAAGTTTATACTATTGTAAATCTCAAATTTAAATTGAACTATCATGTAGTTCAAGTTAAATTTGAGAATATGTCAACTCTATAAAAAGCATAGACAAGTAACACATAGACAATGAAAATATAATAACTTAAAATCTTAAGAGTCATTATAGAAAGTATTAAAAAAATTACGTCATATACAAAATGTCTTGACACTGCCCAGTATGTTATGCAAAAAAAATGTCATAATTTACTATAAAGAACCTTCCAAATACAATTTTAATACAGTGTTCGTCAAAATTATTATATAAAGGCAGTCTTACTCACATATAGTTGGTTTAATTTAACCAATAAACACTTAAGTGGTGTCAGTGAGATCTATTAGCGTGTAAATCGACTATGATATCTTATAATAGCTGCAAGACCTACATCGAATCTAATTAAATATGTTTCATTCCGTTTATTGAAACCAAGGTTTAAAAATTTTTTTATGGTTTGTATTAGATTTGTTTACGGTGTACTACTAAATATATATCCTATCTATTTAAATTAGCTTATATTTAAAATATATTTAAAAAAAGAAAAAGTCACGTGAATTAAAATAAGTTTTAAAAATACTGATAATAAAAACGATGGTTAGTGTCGTTTTAGCTTAACTTTTCTACAACAGGTAATAAAATAAGGTAAGGTAAGGTAAATAACAATTATATCGGTATTAACACCAATTTCATATAGTTACACGGCTCTATTAAGACTAAATTCACCATGTAAATATTTTTATGTTTTGGACAAGTCGAGGCCTTTGGGCAAACGCGGCCTAGTTGTTTAAAGGTCATGAGCATTTATGGGCCCCGTGGGGTCGGAGGCCCTGTGTAACCCCCCAAAACGATAAAGAAGGAACAGCTCGTGTGGTTAGACAAAGTTCAAGTTAAGATTCTGTCGCGCTATATTTGCTAAATGAGGATGAAAACGTAATAATTAAAACTATAAACAATATATTAACCATTTTTAACAATTTTTTAAAGTGTTAATCACATATTTTTAGAAAACGTATAAAAATTTAAACGCAGCGGGATTCGTATCCGCTCCTCTAGAAAACCGTCCTGTTGTATTAATGTATTAATCACATAGCTTTTCTATATGAATTTTATTAGCAATTTCTCATTTTTTCTGCGGAACTCAATGACGCGCTTTTTCTAAGGTACCACCAGAGCGAAGAAAATAAAATAATTTAAATATTATCATTCCCCCCCAGGTGGGAATCGAACCCACAACCAATCGTTTTTACAGACAGCCGCTGCCCCACAGCGCCACGATGGCCTCACATGTATTTATATGCATTTTAATCCTTATAATACATTTGGCTTTCTAACGCCCACGATACACTGAGTCAATAATGTATTACATTTTATGGTTGGCTCATCGTATCAAATTTTTTGTCTAACATAACTTAGAAAGTTTTAGTTCTAATAATATCTAGTAAATTTTATTTAAAAAAAAACTAGAATACCAAAATACAATTTTTTTTAGAAATCTACTATTTTCTTTTTATTTATTTCCTAAAAAAATATAGTATTATTAGCTTGAATATTTTTTTAACTTTATAATTTTTGGATAATTCGGACGGAAAGCGATGAATGGAGTGTCTCGACACTAGGCTCTCTTTGACTACCCGGCTATGTGGGAAAAAGCGTGAAGCAGTATAAATTTTTGATCTCATTTCAACTTTGGTAAGACAAAAAAGTAAAATCGCCGTATTTCATAGTAGTAAAAACAAACAACCGGTGTGTGTCTGACGAGACATTTAACATCTGGACTCAGTGATTTTTTGTTAAATAAACAGAAGGCACGCACTTCCTCTCACTAATTATATCCACCACCTTTCAATGCTTTCGTTATAGATAAAAATTGTACAGATAAAGAAAAAATAAACTTCATATTCATATATATTTCCGGAGGCCTTTTCGCAAAACAATGAAATTCCTGGAAAAAGTTTAAAAAAATAGGTGGAAGAAGGAGCCCTTCATCCCAAGGCCCTCATCTCTAAATAAAATTTCAACGATTTAATCGGTTCAGCGGTTCGGTCGTGATAACGTCACAGACAGACACACAGCCAGAGTTATTTTCGCATGTATAATAATATTATAGTATAGATTATACCAAAAAAATCATTTGCTCATTACAGCTTAACTCTTTTTTTCCCGCATAGCGGGGTAGCCAAAGAGAGCCTAGTATCGAGACACTCCATTCTTCGCTTTCCATTCGAATTCAAGATACGTCTAGTATGTACTTCATCGCCGCGCTTTACAAGAGCGGAGAAATCAAAATATTTTCAATATAATCATTGCCTCGAGTCCCAGTCCCACCAGTCCCAGTACACCAAACATTATGTACCAGATATAGATGTTTTTTAGTCTATTTAGTGAGGGATGTTACAGATTTAATATTTCGGATCTAAATATGGATATAGGAAGATTATTATATCAGTCTCGGTTATAAATATAATATTATTACGGATTATCCGTTAGGTTTCGGATAATTTCGGTTAAGGATATTAGAACTTTGAGTGATGTAAGGAAATTAATCAATTTCGCTTTTTTTTACAAGCTCTTATTTAGACTTCGCCCGTATCCGATGTTACCCGTAATTTTTAAATTGGATTCGGTCACGGATAGTTGTTTATATCGGATACTTGATAGTTTCTGTTACGAATAAAGAGCTGCCCAATAACTTTGTTTGAACTATAAGCAACTCAATCTCTATGTAATAAAGTAGCATATCTAATTATTTTCTCTTTGTTTATCTTAGTAATTCGGAAGGATAAACTATAGTCTGTTTCCAATTTACCAAAGCCACGAGTTATCGCTTGCAACTTGTTTTGCGTAGACTATAGACCGTAAAATCTCGTTTCATCTCGTTCTCGTTGAATTTTGAGACATCTCTTAATGCTCCCCTGCACTCTTCAAGGAACTTATAAGCAAAATTTCAGCTTTATACAAGCAGTAGCTGTGTGTTGTCTGCTAGTCAGTCACTCAGTAACGGAAGAGTTTTATGTGTAATTAGATTTTAAAATAATTTAGCACAAAAAAGGTAAACATGTACGGAAGTGTTCCAATCAATTGATTCTTCATTACATGAAGGCCGATTGGCAATCAATTACGTTAGTAGTTTAGTTAGTTCATCCGTAATTTAATCGAATTATATTTTTTTTATTGATACATGACTTAGTGACATTGTTAATATATGTTTTGTTTTTCATCCAAAAATGGTGGAATTCAAAAGTATCTTTGTTTATTTATTATTTATTAGTATAAAAGCATACAACTGTATCGAAAAATTTAATGCTTAGTAAATTACAATTTTGTGTTTTATATTGATATTTTTTTTAATAATTGATCAGCTATGCAATATTTAAGTTAAATTGCAATTAACTGCGATATTTAAATTAAATTAAAAAGAAAAATTAGGTAGTATGTAAAACATTACTATTAATTGATAAGATATAAAAAAGCCATTATATTTATCTAAAGAAGATTGAAATAAAAACGATAAAGAAATAAACTTCACACATTTTTTGCATATAACAGAGTAGGCAAATAGAACCTAGTATTAAGACACTCCGCTTTCCAAATTATTTACCATTTGTCATAAATTAACCTATAACCTACAATTAAATAAATTAATCTTCACTTTCATACCACAAACCCTATGAACAATAAAAACATTAGAACATGTAGGCTACTAGCAATGTCCTGCCAACATAATTACACATGTATTGGGCTACTTAAGTGCTTGTATAACATGATGAGACATGTTACTTTTAATTTAAAAATTTTAGTTTGTACACACAATGTATAAATAATATTTAAATAAGTTTTCATATACTAAGAATTATTATACTGATAATGTGTTGAGCACAACATTAATGTTTAAAAGTAACCTTTATATATGACATATATAAAGATTGTTTTTAAACATTAATATGTACATTCTATATTATGTAATATTTTAAAGTACTAAATAAATAATAAAAAGCTAATAAAATAAATAAATGTTTATAACATTTATTTATATCATGAGTTCTGAGATTATAAATTTTTAAATCGGGTTGAATTCTTATTTAGGAAAATCAAAAATAGAATGGAATGGAATCAAAATCAAAAACAATTTGACAACTGGTTGACTGGAAAAAATGAAAAGATCGTTGAAAAATGGAACAACAGAGTAATGATATTACTTATTCTGGCAGTATGATGGCAGCAATACATATAAGTATTATATATATATATATATATAAGTACATATAAATAAGTAAAAACAAATACACATAAGTAAAATAAAATATGTATATATATATATATACATATTTTATTTTATTTGTAATTTAAGTGTAAGAAAATTATCAACTTGTTTTTTTTTTACTACACAGCTTAAAAAGAAAGAAAAGACATTCTTATTATAAAAAAGTTTACAGAGTTAATTGAGAAAAGGGATGAAAATTAACTAACCATATTTTTTTTTTTTTTTTACTTAATACTTATCAACTATTTGTAACAAATGCTGTTATTACCGGTATAATAATTTTATGAAATCACAATTTCAAATATGTAATGAATATCGAGAAAAAGTAAATTTACTATAATTATATGTGTTTCATACAAGATTTCCATCGAGGTCAAGCTCAAAGAGGTTAAAAAATCGCAATGAAAGTCAAATAAGGCAAAAACCTTACCTTGTACATTACTGGTTTCGACAACTTTACCATTGTATAAAGTAACTTAAGTAAGAAAATATAAAACAAACTCACCTCAAGTATAAGATTTTATCACAAAAATCCACTCATAGGACGTTGCAAAATGTATAAAAAACCAAAACAATCACAATTTAAAAACAAGCTCATTTAGATTTTTGATTGTTGAGGTTCAAAGTTTTAGTTTTCAATAATTATAACAGTTATACACAACACACGATATTATAACTTAGTATTTTTAAAATAATAAAACGAAATAATAACTAAAGAAAACGTAAACAAAACAAATTGAAGCGGCACCTACTCAGCTCGATGACTAACCAAAGCAAACTGAAGTTAGTGAGAATTCGATGATGAGAGTAAGAAATTTAAAATGCAGTCACAGAATATAACATTTTAATATCGGTTGCCTGTCACAGATAATAAAATTATGACTCGATTACATATATATCTTGGTTATTCGATTATAACTTACCCGTATCTGTATAATAAAAACAATTAGTACCTATATTTTATCAACTACTAAATTGATAAATAAATATTATAAAAAGTAAATAATAACACTGTTGGAAAGTGTTACGCACGAGTGTAAAAGTGAATATTTATTTATTACTAAATAGATATTTAAATATTTTTTTTTTACTTTTCTTTTCTCTGATTTAGTCAGACTATAAAAAAAATGTTACTTAATGTTCTTTTAATGTTAAATGTGAAAAAAATCGAGTACGGTACTCAATTCTATGAGGATTCTTCTTAAAACGTAAGTTTATGGACGCAGCTGGCACCCTCTGGCGACATAATCTGATATAGTTTCGACACGAGACCAACAGCCGACTTTTTTTATTATTTTTGCGTCGTTTTCAAACAGTAAGCATCTTTAGAAAGTTACTTATAATAAAATAGTCTAAGTAATTAGTATTTCTGAGAATAACAAGAAGCTTGGAAGTGTGTAAACACATTGCGTTCCGTGACCGCGGGACAAACCGGCCGTTCCGTAGTTTCGACGAAGAGAAGGGACCTGCCGGGATGATGGCCACCTACACAATCACCAAGATCGCCTCAAGAGGTAAAAGCCAAGTAACTATCAAGCTCCTCAGGCAGTGGTTCGTCAGCGGTAACAGCGAAAGTGAGACAGCACCTGTAGAGGTTTCAGGTCAAACAAAGGCAACCTGTAAATAATAATAAGCTAAGAGAGGCATAGGGTCTTTCACATTCCTCGTATGCTCCAGGCCAAAAAAAAAATCAGGGAGAAAATTTAATCTACGGAACGAATTTTTCGTGGCGTCTAAAGCTATTTAAACCAACTGGTAAGTTGGACATCCGTCAAAGGTACTTTTAAAGATAATTTAGGAGCTCGAATCCCTTTCAATCAAACTCCACTGTTAATTTTTCCAACAGTAAACTTATTGAAATAAAATGAAATAAAGTTAAAGTCTAGTTTCGGCGTCTATGATAACAGAGATATACAATCAATATCAAAGATCAAGTGCCGGCCTCATCAATGACAAGCTTTTTATCTACCCTTTTTACAATATTGAAGAAGAACGGAAAGAATCGTACGATTTTCAATCTCATGGCAATGAATCAATACATGAAACCTTTCATGGATGGATGGTGAAACTCGATATTTCCTAGGATTATTATCATCTGCCAATAAAACTAGAACACAGGTGTTTCCTACGAGTCAGTTATTTGGGTCAGCTCTTTCAGATGACATGCCTACATTCATTCATTATACGGCTTATCAGTGGCAGTGACGACGTTTGCATCAGTGACAAATTGGTTAGTTAGCAGAAGTACTAAGAACGAAGGGTCTACGCGTCGTAGTTTATTTCGACGATTTTTTAATCGCTCACCA
Organism: Podotricha telesiphe; assembly: GCA_038994665.1. NCBI lineage: Eukaryota > Metazoa > Arthropoda > Insecta > Lepidoptera > Nymphalidae > Podotricha > Podotricha telesiphe. Next base: position 1,494,484 of record JAOYRR010000434.1, on the reverse strand, counting down.
GTTAATAAACACCCTTACCACACAAGTGGATTTATCACTCCAATTACAAGTAAGCCTGGGTTGGTGTGTAAACCTGGAAAAAATCATTATCACTCCGAAGAGGACGGCCGAATTTCTAGGTATTTTATGGGATACAAAGACAACACAAAGTCCTTACCTTTAAACAAGTTAAACAAAATTCATCAGTGTTTATTGAGTTACCTGAGCTCGGGTAGTTGATCCTTGTCACCCACCACGGAAGTGACCTTCGTCACCTACCGGGGAAGGTTGCATTGCCGTACGCTACAACGTCACAGTTCATTCAAAGTGCAGGATGAATTAGAACGGTGGATAATGAATATTACTCAGTGTACAGAGACTCATCCAATTCCAAGACCGATCAATTACATAATTACAGATGCGTCAGGCATAAAATGCATTCAGGGTACTTGATAAAATCATCAGAAAAGTTTGCATTACAATTTAAAGGAAATGTACGCTGTAATTGTCGCCATTGTGTCCGAAGCAGACACTCTCAGAGGTACCAAACTACAGAGCGACAGCAGGACTGTAGTAACGTATATAAGCGCTTACAACGTAGAGGATTCGTTAGAGGAACGTTCAAATTTTTATGCGTTTTCTAAATATGAGACTCATGTAGTTTAATGGATAATGAGTAATTTGGTGTTGTATCATGTAATTTAAAAGTTAGATTCACGATTTATTCAAAAATTCTATACATTATAGTTTGCAAGTCGATTATTAATAGTATATAAATAACAATCTATATAAAATGTACAGTTATTATACTCTTACGTAATACATAATATAAAAATTTTACCATCCAATAAAATGTGTATTATGTTTCCTCTGACGTCTGAAGGCCAAGTGATGGCTTCCTGGTAAGTATTTTACATTCATCAATATATTATGAGATTATCAAACCAAAATATATAATAGTAACCAAAGAACTCGGGGGCATGTCTTGTATTTAAACTATTTCAGATAATATCACCAGAGGGCACAAGGATCGTCCATAAACATACGAAAAGTAGTGACATCTGGCGTCTGGATATATAAACTTGTCCTAAAATGCCAATTTTGTGTGTGCTGTGTCATTTAAGATATATTCGTATTATGAAGGAATTCTTAAAAAAACTAGAAATATGCAGCTCGTTGCATATATTCGTCTACAGTATTTTTATATAATATAAAACATATAGAAATAAGTATTTATAAAAAGTAAGTAATAAGGAAATCATTGAAATACTATATATGCAAACTATTTGTTTATTTTTAAAACATATTCATATTTTACATTCTGTTGTTATCTGCACTTATAATTACACTTCGTTTACTATAAATATATTAATGGCCAGTTCTTTTTGTTCAACTACTGCTTCTTAGAAGGTCTGTAAAAGAATGTATAAAATTTAAATTTAAATTATTATAAACGCAGGGTTGAGTTCCGCAACTCAACACGCAATATCTGGAATGTCTCGTATGGAAAGTACGAAATGTCCAGATATTCCATTACACTAGGTTCTCTCTGACTACCGTAATAAAAAAAGAAAAAAAATTTTTTTTCATTAAATCTAACTAATACTTGAATATCAAATCATAAAATGTATTCGAGAGCAATGATTAATTATATTGTTTTGCAATAGTTTTTTTTGGAATAAAATAGAATATAAACATTTAATCTTTTTTTATTACAAATATGAAGAAGAGTGATTTCTCATTATTTTGGAGACCTTAAAGAGCTATCTTGATATAGCTACTTTGGACAAACAAATTATTTTAATTGTAAAAAATAAATATTACCTGAATTTAGGTGAAAAACGACGTCTCCTTGTTTCAATTGATTCAATGGATTGTAGTGCTGGTTTCTCCTTAAATTAAAAACAATGATATGTAAATTTCAACTGCACATTATACATAGGTTATATTTACGGTTTCACTCACATATATTAAAAGCCAAATCAAAGTCAAAATTATTCTTGAACTAGAATTATAAATAAAGTATAACAGCTTTTTCTCGTATAGCATGGGACTCGGCGAGAACCTAGAGACAAGACACTCCGTTCTCCACATTTCATTCCCGAAATCGAAACATATACATAGGAATCTATAAATAGACGCATGTAGTATATGTATAAGTATTAGAAATTACATTATTAAGGAAGGCGTCGTGGCTTAGTAGAGACTATTCACATTATAATAAACGAAAGTTGTAAGTTTGAATCCTTATCTTAAGTATCATAAGTCATTGTTTAAGTTTTCGTTAAGCCTTCGTCTTGAGATATTTTAGTGAAATAAATGGCATTTTAATAAACTTCCTACCTCCTCGTTAGCATCGCCTTTTGGTGGTCCGTATTCAGCGAACCCAGGGGGGCCGTATTCAAGGAAACCTACAGGTTCATGTTCCAAACCCCTGAGGAATTAAATATTTTTAGGTTAAATAGTTTTTACTAAATTCTTTTGTCCAAATCATCGATTTCTTTTTCCAAAATTACTAATTTAATATATCACGCACATAATATTTTAGTAACTTTTTATTTTGTACTAATATCATATAAAAAATGTCATGGCATAATATTTTGTATAGGGTTTGGCTTGGTATTTGAAAATATAAAAATATATTAGTATACTATAATTCTTACCCAACTACTGAAACATCACTAACAGCTTGACTCACTTCCGACTGAAAATAATAAAGCAATAAAAGTTTATTAAAACCATTGTCTTATTCAATAATAAATAATTAATGAAGCATTTATAAGGAGTACAAAGATTAGAAGATTGGGCCCGGCATAATACTTTGCAGAGAGACCAGCTCAGAGCAGTGCCTGGTACTTGCGATACAAGACTTGGCTTACAATTTGCATTAACGCTTCCTTTCAGTGTCGGAGCTTCTATTTCTACCTAACAAAGTCTTCGAAACACATGCAGGTAATGAACTGATGATAGTTCTAGACGCGATCTCTAATATTACCTGTAGTACTCTAACTTCATTATCCAAACTGGCAATGATGTCGGGAATGTTTTGAGCGGATACAAGACCAACTTCATTTGCTGATTGTGATGATTCTGATTGAGATACTTCTGACTCAGTGACTGCTTGTTTTTGTTCTTGTTGGCTAATAGCTTCTTGGTTGGAAGATTCCTGGGATACTTGTTCAGGAATTTCTTCTACTTGAGATACTTGAAATACTTCTGAAACTGGAGATACTTCGGACACTTCAGATACTAGTGATAATTCTACATCAGATGGGGTAGATTGAGATTCTTCATTTGATAGTAAATTAGCTTCACTACTTTCATTTACAACTGATTCAGTTGAACCTTCAGTGCTCACCACATCTTCAAATTGTAAAATCTCAACATTGCTAACTTCAACGTCACCAGCGCTTTGAGAGATTTCTGAAACGATCTCACCCTCAAAGAGTGGCTCAGAAACAGTGCTCTTCTCTTCATAAGCAAAGGACGCTGTTACTGCTTCAGATGCCAGTTCTACGTTAGCTACAAATAATAATAGAAATATTATTATATTGTATAAATTTTAATTTCAGATTCTTTTAGAATTATCGTTAAAAAATATCATCGTCACGATATTGTGGCAAAATGTGAACCATAAACTGTGCGATGGTTGTGAGTTCTAATCTTTCTTAGAAGAAAATTTAGTACTTGAGAATGGAATATTAATAATTTTTTTTTGTCTGTTAAATAAAAAATATGCTTATTGAATACATTATATCTTTGATCTTAGGTAAAGTGCAATTTATATAGGTGTCACCAAAAAGAAAGTTCGTAGAATACCTTCAGATGTGATCTCAGCTAGCTGTACAGCAGCTTCATTAATCTCAACTTCTGCACCAAAACTCTGTTCAACATCAACATCTGGGAGACCTTGGCTGATCAGATTTTGGGATATTTCGTGTACTACTGGTGGGCCATATTCTCTAAGAAAATCTGACCCAGAAGCTTCAGAGCCTTCCATCACCACTTCCTTTGGACTTTCCGATGATGGTTTCTGGAATAGAGTATTTAATAAACAGAAATACAAACAATTTTATAGTTTTTTGTACTTAGATGACACATTTTTTAAGCTCAGAGTTCTGTAAATGAGACTTTTACGTGTGAATGCTTTGTTAAAAAATATATTATTTATCATTTTTACTAGTTCAGAAGGCAAATAGAACGCTGGTCCTTGAGGCCTCCATCCACTCGGCAGGTATGGTCCAGATCCTCTAGCGGATACTGACGCTACAACGAAAAGTACAACTGCAAACACCTAAAAATAATTTAAAATTAATATTATTATTATTACAAAAACTAAGGAATAGTTTTAAAGATATTCCTTTATTGTTTTGTCAATGTCATTAATTTTTGATGTCATTAATGGCAAAATTTGTGGCCAAGTCGCGCACATTTTTTTAAGGTTTTTATTATTTGTTTATCTGTCATAATATGGTTCAGGTAACGGAAATTTGTCCTTTTTTAGAGGAAGCTTGAAGTGTAGTCTAACTTACCAAAGTCAGTTCTCTTAAACAAATTAAAAGAACATCACTGCAAAGGAATTAAGCAAAAACCGAAAAATCTTTGCTAAATTGAGATAAAAAAACCAGTTTTACACATTGTTGTAATAACACTACTTATTGCTTTAAAGTATTTCAATTCAATTCAAGTTATTTACCATATTTTTCACATAAAAATATTCGATTATTTAAAAAAATATATTTATAAAATAATTAAATTACCTTCATATTGTTCAGATATTGAGATCTTCGAAAATGAGATGCGAATGATGCTGTGCTATAATCGAAGCTGATTTTATACCAAAAATTGCTGCTATTAAAAATCAAACAAACCAAGGTTTACGGTAAATATTTGAAATTTAATTAATTATGTTTTGCACTTTACGACGCGAATTAGAGCGATGGTCAAGGTCGATGATGATGGTCTCTTAAATCTCGATCTTGCCTTAAGACACCATTATTTATTATTATCAACAGGAGTTGAGGATTGTATACTGGCATCTTTATTATGGGCAAAATATAAAAAATATTTTGTCTTTTGCGCAAATAGAGCAAGTCAAAGTAATTTCACAATATATTTGTATACCTATAATGCCCTGACCCAGATCCAGAATTAGTTTTATTAAATATAAAAAATCTACTTAGCCATTTAAAATGTAAACTTTTTTTTTATATAATTAACATATTTGTTTAAAAGTTAATTGTTAATTTGAACAGAAATCCTCAGAACTGTATAGGCACGTAGTACTAGATTAATGAATGCAAATATTAGCAGATAGCGCGATTGGTTTGTTTGACATCGATAATGGGTTACACAATGCAATCAACCTCAGGACCAAGGTAAGGGATATCGTTTATACATGCAAAAAATAGTATCAGAAAAATATTTTATAAAAACGTGTTAAACGCTGTAGAGCACTTGACGGTTTTCGCGTCTTTTAATTTTTTATATAAAAAAAATCTACTGTAATACTTTTGGAAGCACTTACGAATCGGCCAATTTACATAAAGTTACCACCAGCTCGGAAGGCAGTTCTTCTAAAAAAGCTACAGAGAAGCTTAACAGTTGCTCTTTTCAAACTTAAAAGTTACAATTGTAGTTTTTAATACAATGGTATTACTATATTTTTTAACATATAAAAATTTGAACGCATTATACGTTTTCTAAATATGTCTTTTTCAATTTCCTTAGTGTGCGAATAACACTTTAAAAAATGGTATAAAATATATATTTAAATAAATAGCATTCCCTCTTGCCAAACGATTGTTCGTAGAATAATCTTTGGGTAGCAGAAATTTGTAAAAATCTCTCTACAGAGATGCTAACGACAAATATAAGTTGTAATAAGCGTATAAGAATTTTGACGTAGCTGGATGTAGAACGCATGGCTTAGCGGTCAGAGCGCTTGAACGGTTTTTAAGAGGCGCGAGTCCAAATCCCGCTGAGTTCAATTTTTTTATACGTTTTTTAAAAAAATGGCATTACTTCCACACATTTTATCTTTTAAATATTCTTCTACATAGTTATAATCGTTACTTATTAATAAGGACCGCAATATATGCACGGAGGTAATTCTCAGTCACTCATAGTAACATGCAGATCGACTGTATCAGTATTAATTTAATTTAATATTTTAACTTAATTTATTATTAAAGTGTTATTCGCATACCTAGGATATAAAATTTAAATTAAATTAAAATTATCGAACCTGCGCTTCTTTAAAACCATCCAAGAACTCTGACCACGTTTCTCTTAGCGGTCAGAGCGTTTAGACAGTTTCCGAGAGCCACGGGTTCGTGTTTTCTAAAAACCAAACTGTATTTGCCCTAAAATTTGACAGTACAATAATTTTCATAGCACAAACTTGGTGTCCTTGTGAGGATGACCAGACACACGAGAAAATAATTTAAAACGTGTTTTAAAATAACAAATATTAAAGAACTTTAAGTTTTAAAACAAATTAGATCAAATAAGATTAAAAATCTAATTAGATCAAGTAGAGCTAGCAAATATTACATGTTATATATACATAGCAATCACTTATAAATAGATGTTATTGAGAACGACGATTTAGTCGTCTATATTTGTTTGCGTACAGTCGACTCGATAGCTTAAGTTATAACAAAAAAAGCATAATTAAAAAAATAAAGCATCTTTACGCTTTGTCCCACATAATAAATAATTGTAAAGGCTTGCAAAAGTCTATTATTTGAATAAAGAATATTTTGAATTTGAATAGCAGTCAGAACCTATTGCTTGACACTATCATCTCCGCTTCCTGTCCCAAATTGAGACATTGCGCATTGAGTGGCGGAACTCAACGCAGCCAAAATGTAACTGATCGCTGTCTATACATGGAAGTTATACAAGAAAATATATTATGGGGGGTTCTTTGATTTTCGCGATTATTACACATTTTAAAATGAAAATATTTTAACCGGATTAATTGCGTATAATTTTGGTATTCGAAAATACATTTTTAGAACCCGACGTTTCGAACACTTTACAGTAGTCCGTGGTCACAGGTAGTCAGAATAGTTTCATTTCAAAATATTATTGGGGGTATTTATCAATGTAACAGAACCCGTAATATTGTTTTTAATTTTTTTTCTGTCTCTCTGTGCGTCCATGCAAGTTAATATAAAAAATGCCAAAACCGATTTCAATGCAGTTTTGACTATTGTATTTTGGTAAACTTCCGTTAACTAGTTAATTTTATTTAAATCTGTTCAAAAATAAAAAAAAATACAACCATGTAAATTATAAATTTAAGCAAAGTTTGTGATTTAAGTGACCACGCGGGTGGAAAAAGTAAATAGTTATAGTCGTGTATACGCAGGCGAAGCCGCAAGCGGTTCGCTAGTTTTAAATAAAAACCATTAATTTCAAAACAAATAAATTTATTTATTTAAAATATAAATAAAAACTACATAATATTGCCACTAAAAGCAAACAGAAACGTTTCAAATAATGAAAATCCATATTTTAATCAATATCCTGAACGTGCCTCTTGCCCGCTCTTGTATCCGTTGCCATTGTTACGGGAGCTGGCGTTAGCATCGTAGCCGTTAGAACGGACTAGGTCTTCGGACTCTTGGTAGGATATTTGAGGTTTGAATCCCCGTTCATCTGCTTCGTAGCTTACAGTCTGAAACAAGAAGATATTTTCATTAATTAATTATAATAAATTGCGCCTGTTATTTATTTATATATTTTTATTGCTTCAGTTTTCAGTTTCAGTTTTGTTTATTTATGTATGACAAATTTTGTTTTTTAATTTTTTTTTAGTTTTATAGTAGTAATGAAACTCGATACTCATACGAAAAGTCTTAGTATATATCATCGCTTAGCAAACAACACCGCTTATGTCCTTTTTAACGAACTTTAGAGCAGACAGAAAAAACTGTTTATTTAAAATAAAGTAGGCTTTATGTGTTGTATCTTGATTTGACGTAACAAGTACCAACACATAAAACCTAGTTTATTTTAAATATACAAATTCCACTGTTTCCTGTAATGTTAATGAAAATTACATAAGCGGTGTTGAAAAACATATTTTTAGAAACTATACACGATAAAAATTTGAATGCAGCGGGATTCGAACCAGTGCCGTTTGGAAACCGTCCAAGCTATCTGACCGCTAAGCCATGCGTTCTACGTTCGGCTATGTTGAAATTCTTATACGCTTATTACAACTTATTTTTGTTGTTAGCATATCTGTAGAGATATGTTTTACAATTTCCTAAGTATGTGATAAACACTTTAAAATGTAAAAAATAAGCGGTGTTGTTTGATAAGGTCGGTATAAATATTTATTTTGAGGAACCAAACGGAATTGCCTATGCAGAAAGTAAAGATTTCATACAATGAGAACAATTATGCTCTGCATTATCTAACTTAACATAACATTGAGTATATATTCAATGTTTGGTATAATTTTGGCGCCCTCATAGCGCAATGGGATAGTGACTTACTAAGCAATGATTGTGGGTTCGATTCACACTTGGGAAATTAATTAACTATATTTAAATTATTTAATTAAGCTATTCTGTTAAAGCAAAGCGCAGTGTTAAGTTTCGCCAATCAACACGCAATGTTTGATTAGCGGCGAAAGTCGCGAACTTAGTTACAAGTAGAGCCGTGGACGCGTAAAATACGCGTTGTCTTAGCAACGAGTATGTCTCGAGTATGTTTTATACGAAAAAAAGTATGTAAAACACCTGGCAGTGTGTGTATAATATGTATTTTATTAATTTAATGTACTTCAATGTACTTCCAGTACTAGTTTTCATATAAATTTTAACTATGCCAATTTTCATAGTACTCCGTCAGCATAATTTCAAGCTTATATTACCCTTACCTGTTTCCTACCGTCAGGTAACACAACATGGTACTCTCCTTGAGCCCTCTCCTCTACTCTTTCCTCATGGTGACCAAAGTCTGTGCCTTCACTGAAGTCACTCACCATATACCCGAAGTTGTAATTTGCTGGTTCCTGTACACAGAATATAGTATAAGTACTGGTTTTATTTACTTTTTTATCTTTAAATAAGAAAAAATTTAAGTACTTATGCTTTCTTCTGTGTTTTTTTCTGATGAAATTGTTACTATTAATGATTTATGATATATGATAATAAAAATATGATATGAGCCAATTTGATATTACTTTTAAGATAACCTAACCTTCACAGTTAGGAAAATGTCAAATGTTTTACAATGAATGAATAAAATAGAGCCTATATGATTATAAATTAGAAGAATTTGTTTCAAAATTGTGAAAATTAAATTATATTATTATTTATAAATAAAAAATATTACAATGAAAAAAGCACAATAAATAACATATATTAGTATTCAATGAAATTCAAAAATAAGTTCAACTGACCGAATTCACGTCTATGGCATTTCTGGCAAAGTCAGCTGGGTTCTCATCGTACCCTTGACCCTGGCCAATTCTAGCTTGTGTGTGATCATGGGGAATGTTCCTGGAATTTTAATTTCAAATATGGAATTTAAGGCCATTGTGGCGTATGGGAGAGATTCAAGGAAATCGTTACATTTAAAATATTTTCATGTTTCGTATCACGAGTGTGGGAATAATACCTTAAGAATGTTAAAATATCTAGACACTTTTATCCCACTGGGATACCGCGCGAAGATGAAAAAAGAATTTTAATGTCACTGACAGTGATTTACTGTACCTATGCAGTAATTATTATATTATATTCATTTTCACTTTATACAAATTGTAGCCCGCAACTTCGTTTGAGTGAAGTATAAAATATTCATAAAAAGCTTTTATTTCTTTTACCATAGTGGAATCATAGATATCCTCTACGATCCTCTATAAGAAATGTTTTACTTTCTAAGCACAGTAGTTTCCACTGTGTGTTATTTGTCAGTCACAGAGGGTGTAACGGATAACTTTTATGTATATTAAGTATTTCCAGATTCATTTTTTATTAATATATTTCAGCTTACCTGGCGCCTCCATTGATATTTTCATGGCTGCTTCCAAAGTTTCTTGCAGCTATCACTTGAGGCAGAGGACTAGCGGCGCCAGCTGGTCCTTGTGGGTATCCAGTATTACGATTTGATGGTGATGGGGGTAAATAGCTGTAATTTAGATATTTATATTAGATTATGTTATGTACTGTTATTTTTTATTTTGATATAATTCATTATAATTCAATCAATTATTTAATTTATTATATGATATATAATATTAATTTTAGATTTAATATAGTATATTAAATCCTTGTACACTTAACATTCTAATTCAATGATTAAGAATAATAATATTCATGTAATACAAGATATTCAATCATTTCTTTAAAATTATTCAAATGACATTAAACAATCACAAGAGAACAAGCACTTATGTATATTTATTTAAATAGGCTGCGCTCATATATATTTCTCTCTCTTTAAAGAATTTACGCATAGGATAGAATTCATCTAATCTTTTAAATGATAGTTTCTCGATGTTTTAATAGACAGTATGCGTCCTTTCTATCCTACGTGATATTGGCAAAGTAAATTGTGCTTAACTAATATGCTTCCACAGATTTAACCATAAAATAAAGTACAGAATATTAGTTTTTTTACAAAAATACGTTATAAATCCATTTTTTTTTTGACATTACTGTAGTGTGTTGGGAAGTGATTTAAGTAAATATTAGGCAGTGAAAAAGCAGATGAGAGGGAGTGCAATTATTCACTTTATTTATCTGTCACTATTTCTCTTCACAAGAGAAACACGCAAAGAAAATGAAAATTTATTATCTGACGACGATTAAATAAATTTCCGCTTCACGCTTTTTCCCACATAACCGCCCCGTTGACTACCCGCCAGAGACAACCTAGTGTTAATACATTCCGTTTTCCGTTTTCGAATTCAAGACATTGTGCGAAGTAGCGGATCTGGACCACCGCGCTTTGTCTGCAGAAATTAAAATAAATTATCATAATAATTAAATTAAGATAATTTGCCATAATAGGAATAAGTATTATAGTAGTAATTGGGAATCTAACCCACAACCAATCGTGATTACAGTCAGATTTGGCCTCGATTTTTTTTTATTATATGTAATATATCATACTTTCTTTCGTTTTTATAAGTAAATCAAGTGAAAATTCTTCTTAAGTATACCTGTTAGAGGGAGGAGGTTCGGCCAACGCGATAGCCGCAACAAATACAACAACAAAAATAGGCTGAAACAAAATTAATCAATAAATGCCCATCGTTTATTTTAATAAATACTCGACAATAACAAAAATAAGTTGTAATAAGCGTATAAGAGTTTAGACGCAGCCAAATGTAGAACGCATGGCTTAGTGGTCAGAGCGATTGCACAGTTTCCAAATGGTGCAGGCTCGAATCCTGCTGCGTTCAAAATCTTTATACGTTTTCTAAAAATGTTTTTCATTTTCCTTAAGTGTGTAAATAACACTTAAATATGTTAAAAATATATTCGTATTATATCATAATAATAATTAAAATACTTTCTTGGCTCGAGTATTCTCAGATTTTATAAGCGTAAAATTTATGAGTCCCGTTATATTTATTAGTTTTTGTTTTATTAATAAAAAATACAATAAAACGACAAATAGACACTATTGTTTATCTTTCCATTCTTACTTAAAAAGGAATATTGTTGTTCTTTTTTTACAGCTTAACGCTATTTCCTGCATAGCAGAGAGAAGTGTCGAGATACTCCGTTCTGCACTTTCCGCCTGAATTCGAGACATGCGTGTTGAGTAGTAAAGCTCAAGCAGAGCATTGAAAGTAATTTAAATTCACCAGAGTGGGAATCGAACCTATAACCTAACGCGTGTACAGTCAAATGTGTGATGATGGCATCAATATTTGGTTTTATATTAATATTTATAATATTAGCGTTTCTCCAGTCTGAATAATCGTTAATTACAGGATTGAATCCCGCCACTGAGCCTATAATATTTTAAAGTAGAAAGTCGCGTATCTCTGTTTGATTTTATTAATTCGAGAATACGTAAAGAAAAAAAACCATATGATAAAAATTTAACAGAATAATATTTTTTATAACTCATAAATCGTTTCCCGTCTTTTTTTGATATTGAAAACCACGGTAGTGAGTTTTACCTTCTATAAAAAAAGCGATATTTTTTCAGGGAACTATTGAGAAATACCGCGTTTTTGTAGAAAATTTAACCCAAGACCGTAGACTCGAATATCAAGCAACATAAAAAAAAACTATTATAACCAGATGTCGCGTTTTCATTGCAAAGAAGCGATATGTATTTCATAATTATTCATTTGACAAAAAGCTATAAGCTACTTCCCGCATTACGCCCTACTGGTGAGAGAACCTAGTGTCCCAACACTCCGTAGTACAGTAAAAATATTACACAAAAAAAAAGGTTTCCTATTGCATTGATTACGTAACTCACCTTCATATTAGCAAGACGACACACAACTGTTACAAGTGACAAGACAAGTGATGCTCGTGTCCTAATTGTGAACGTTTTTATACTGATACTTATTTAAAAGTAGGGGTGAAAAATTGCTATCATTACCAACATAATAGGCGAGCTTTCAAGGTGGATGACGATTCTAAAGCATATTTCTATAGAGCCGCAAAACATTTAAGTATGGTAACGCCTTTTGTTATTAAATCTGATTTTATAAGTCTTGCTTAGTTTTTTTTTATAGTTACACGTCTTGTAGAGCTAAGTTAGGCTGAGAAAACCTAGGGCTTAGCATACCCAACCCCTTTTAATGCGTTTAAGTTAAAATTGAAATAATTTAAATATTATCCTCACCTCCAAATATTTCTCAACTTTGGATCGGAACTTACAACCATGCGCTTACGATTCGAAGATACTGTCCACTGAACTCAATAGTACTTATGCGGCAGGAGACTATGGTGACTACATTTGAATTTAATGTATCCGTTTACTTTTTATTATACTAGCTATTGAGTACCCGTTGAACATTAGTAAACACGAGTGTAAAACGCAACGTTGTATGTAGTATTATTTTATTTAATATCATCTATTTGTAATACATTATTATAAAACATATTGACTTATATAGAAATATTAATTGTTCCAAATTCATACTAATCGATCAAAAGTAGGTTTTGAGAGTAGAAAAGGAACTCAAAAATCTTCCTATGAATCGCAAATCAGAATGAATTAACGTTTCTATATATGTTTAAAATATATGGCTTACAATCTTTTCCAGAATTCAACGACTCTACCTTTTCTCTATTATATTTGTTCATAGTGTTAAAATTAGTAAATTAGTGATCTTGGTTTTTCTTGTATGTTTTGCATCTTGGTCCACTTTAAACAAGCATTGAAGTACAAAAGAAAAAAAGTCACTTGTGCAGTAATGTGTGTCATAGCGTTGGAAAGTGCTTGAGTTCCTATTCACGAAATTGTAAGCTAAATAAGGGTTTAAATTTCTCTAGCTGGAGGCAAGGGAGTGGAGAATATTGTGCCTCGACCACTTGAGCCCATGAAGCTTCAAAAGATTGAAAGTGGTGCATGTATGTAGCAGATGCTTATATATATATATATATTATATAATATATCCTATATATCAGCAAAGAAATATATGTATAGCAAAAATATATATCAAACCCATATGTAGCTATTATAGCAGAGACACCTGGCTGGTTTGAGCAATGATCAAGAGTTATTTGTGGGTTCGTTCATACTCGGTGAATAGTCACATTTCGCACCGGCGTTGCCGCTCAACTTCTTATAAGTAGCTTCCCGGCACTGGCTCCTGCGACTTTTCCTCAACCATGTTTGTCTTTTTGTTATATTGGCAAAATGTATAAATATGAAACTGATAGGGGATCTATACAGAAGTCATACATGGAAGTTATATGTGAAAAATATATATAATTATAATAATATATAAATAGAACTCAAAACAATGATTTTGGAAATTATATATCTTCTATTTTACATTAAAAATATACTTTTGGATAGCTGTGATAATCGCTTTACTATACTATTAAGCCTGTATCCACAGATGAAGTTGTTTGAAACTTTCTAAAATTCTTAATTAAAAAAATACATGTGATCTCCAGGACATGTCTGTTAAAGTGTAGCCCAGCTCTATTACACAGCATTACCCCTCATCTAGCTTTTGTTATTTTCATCAAATGTATAGAGACCGGTACCTTCCCAGTTAGTAAAATAGTACCGCTTTACAAAAGTGGAGACAGGCTTGACCCTGGATATTACATACCGATCTCTAAATTACCAGAATTGAGCAAAATATTCGAAAAAAGCTAATATTTAGCCAGCTCAATATATTTTATATAGCACGGCAATTCGCTTCTGATGAGCAATATATGGTTTCACCAAAGGCAACTCTTCTACAGATGCGGGTGTTGCACTTCTAACATTTTTGATGGCGGAAAGTCAGGGAAATTTTGCAATTTATCCAACGCCTTTGATTATGTAGATAAAACTTTATTACTAAAGATGTTTTAAAATCAGATACTTTGTCCATTATTTTTCAAACTCCATTTTGTGTTCTAATATTTTCACCCAAAAGAAAATATCACCCAGTTCAAATTTGTAGTCTCCGAATACTAGTTGATTTTCCACGACTATAAGTTGGATATAACACAGCCCGCACGTACCACGATGACACATAATTTTATTATTCAAAATCATAAATAATATGGTTTTTGTAATCATAAATAATAGATTTTCTAGAAACATATTTACATCTGACAGCTACATGAAGATTATGTAGGATTTTTTTATATTTTATATGACACTTAGTTTAAGTGTGCATAAATGACATAGTTACATTGCCGAAGTTTCGCTGGTCTATGCTACGAGTACATAAATGAACATTTAAATTTAAATGCATATTAACAATTTAAAACCCTAGAACACTAATTGTTATTGTCACAAAAGCTTGGCGTTGAGGTGACATTAATTCCGCACGAGCTCAAGGGACTAAAATTCAAGAGCATCGTACCTTGAGATGGTATTCCCACGTTTTGCGCTGGCCTGGGAACTATGTCAGAAGAATATGCCTTGATATGTCTGTCCCTAGAGTTAGTCCTCCAGGACATAAAAAGAAGCGATGGCTGGATTATGTGGCGCAGACTATAAGAGCCAATGGACTGACCACTGAGGATGTTGAAGATCATGCAAAATGGGACAGGTTAAGTTTGAAGGCAGATCCTGGCTAAACTCTGGGTTTAATGCCAGAAAGAAGTCGGACCTTGGCAAATTTTCCATTAGGAAATGCATTATTGTATTGTTTGTATTAACTTCTTTGAAAGTAACAAAATCGAAGTTTACACACCTTTTTTGACACATATTTGCATTTAGACCGTCAAAGAGAATCAGCAAAATTTTTGGACATAGAACCGGGATTCACAATTGTTGTTAATACTATATGCACATATATATAATAATAAAATAAGCTGTAATATAAAAAATAAGGTTGTAAACGATATTTCTAAATTATGTTAGATTTTTTGATTAAAGCTTTGATTAGGAAAAATATCAGTATTTTATATTTTTTATAGAAGTTTAATGGTAGTTTTTTTAACAAAAATAAATGCGTTTTGAAAAGCCGAACTCAACGCCGCGCTTTGTCTTCTTTACTAGAGAGAATAAATTAAAATATTTTTTATAAATCTTCGCACTCGGAGGGAATCAAACCCACAACCATAGCTAATACTCTCAGCCCACTGCGCCACGCTGACCGTAATTTATATGTATAAATAATATATAAGAGGATATATTAATAATAATAATACAATATTTTTTTTATATTAAAACATTTATTTGCATCTAAAATATAATCTACAACCAAAGCACTTACGAACTATGCATGAATGAAAATAATAAAAAAAATAAATAAATGAGTATATTAAACACTAGAATAGTCTTCGTCACAAATCTTAAGAAATATCAAAAATATAGAAAAAATATAGTGTAAGTTCACACCCGATAGAAGTGAAACCTCGAGATATACATACATGAAGAAGAAATATTTTTTTACTTTAATAAAAAGTACAATAAATCATAAAAGATTTGGACGAACACCTTATCGTTTAACTTCTGCACTTACAGATATCAATTACCATTTAAATTACATTAAATACATAAACAAGTATAAATGTAATGATTTAATATTAATTAAATGTTAATTGTAGTTTATGAGTGCGGTCATAAGTCAGTCATGGCACGCGATTGTTTTCTTTATTTACGTTCTAATAAGGTCCATCTCCAGATCGGTTGAGATCTGAGGCGTTTTCATCGTACCCTGATCGTACTTCCGCTGGTTCCACGGAGATCCTAGGTTTGAATCCACGCTCGTCAGCTTCGTATTCTACCACCTGAACAATTGATACAATAAATGTTAACATATTTTTGTAATGAGTATCAAATCTATTATACTTTATACAGATTTACGATTTTTCCGGCATAGCAGGATATATAAAGAAAACCTAAGGATTTGCCCCTAGGTTTCCTTTATTAAGGAATATAACGTGGTAAGATTTTTTATATAAAATATTTTTTTTCGCTTCACGCTTTTTCTTGCATACCAGGGTAGTCAGAGGAAACCTAATGTCAATCCAATCCATTCTGCACTTTCCACCCGCATTCTCGAGACATGAGTATTGAGTGGCGGTACTCAACGCCGCGCTTTGTTTTGTTTACTAGAGCGGAGTAATGGAAATACTTAAATTATATAATTCTTTTTTCTACAGTCATACGCAGTGCGATTATTTATTATTTACAAAAAAAAATTCAATTAATAAAGAATATTTGAATGTCATGCCTGTTTAGTTCCATCTGGTAACACTACGAAATAAGATCCTTCAGCTTTATTGTCCTGCCTGGACTCTGTATGACCAAAGTCACTTCCGGTTTCAAAATCATTGACTTTGTATCCGAAATCGTAGTTTGCTGGTTCCTGTTAATTATTTTACATTATGAAACTCAAAATTCAAAATAACAAGTGTTTTAGGAAAAAATGATAAAAGATATATTATAACAAATATATCTTGTCACCAAATCGAAGAATAATTGAAATATAATCATCCCCCCAAAGCTGTCACATTGTACCACAATGGCCTCAAAAAATATATGATACATTTTAAAGCAAGGACAAATCTGGATTTACCAGGTTGACAAAATCAGACTTAAAGTGCTTGTTAAGGATATTGTTAATTTATGCGACAGGCGACGGCTACAGTTCAAAATTCACTTGAAAATATACCTTTTTATATAGTTTAGTAACATCAATATTTCTCTTTTCTAATATGAAAATATTACAAAGAGTACAGCTTTTAATGCTTCCACTACACTAGTAATTTTATAGTTTATTAATCTAACAAAGTACCATTCTGCACAGTTGTGGGTTGAGGTTTTAAATATTAATTCATTGTATTTACTTGATTTAGAAGTTCATCAAGGGCGTTTCTCGCATAGTTGTATCCTTGGTTGGCAGAAGAATACTGTTCTGGAACACCGTACTGGTCTGATGGCATTGAATCTCTAGCAGATGGTACACCGTATTTGGGGGATGGAGATGACCTAAATCAATAATACCAAATTAATATTAGTAACATTTTAAAGTGTAATTCAGACACTTAGGAAACTGAGGCAATTTTTTAGAAACCGTATAACATTTTTTTGAACGCAGCAGGATTTGAACCCTCTATTGAATCTTGGAAACTGTCCAAGCACTCTGACCGCTAAACCATACGTTCTAATAATGTTTACCAAATGAATAGTTGAAACATTTTTATATCATAAAAACATAATTGAATTAAATCTTAAATTACAAACCTGCTCGTTTCGAAAGACGAAGCGAAGGCGCTATTTTTCAAATTGATTCTGGCTTCAGGAGGTCCATATTCAGAGGACAAACTACGTTCATTCGGCACACCGTATGTTTGAGAAACGGTTCTCGAGCTAGGAAGGTTATATTGAGAAACCGATTTTATGTTAGGAGTGTATGAGTCGGAATTTCTGGTATTGGGCACTTCGTATTGCGATAATAAAGAACGAGAGCCAAAATTTAAAGATCCAGAGCTCCTCGATCCAAATGACGATTTAAAGTTTCTTGTAGCTACACTTGATGATAGCTTATTTTGCTTGGAACGTACTGAACTTTCACGTGATAATGGGCTGACGTTTTGGGTGGTACGTAATGCAGGAAAGTACTTCTGTGAAGTTGATGAAGATGAAGATCTTTGATTCGGTACGAAAACATTTTGAGATGGAGTACTGTATTCCTCAGAAGGCTTTGATCTCGATTGAGGTAAACCATATTGAGCTGAGAGAGACTTTTGCAGAGGCGTTCCGTAAGAGTTCGAAGGAAAGTCTCCAATAGTATTGTACTCTTCAGAGCCTAATCTAATTTGCGGGACACCATATTCGAGAGACAAACGTGTACTGGGTGCATTAAAGTCAGATGATTGGGAGGGCACTCCATATTCCGCGGAAGGAGCATTTCTAAAATTGGGAGGTCCATATTGTTGTGATAGGCGTGCACTTGGTTCTCCATCTCGAGTTAAACTGGATTTTACAGATGGAGGACCATATTCTTGGGCGGGTCCTGATCGCAATCCTGGTTGGCCGTATTCTTGGGATAAAGTGGACCTAGATGCGGGAAAATAAGAAAATGTCGAAGTTCTTGAGGATACTGAATCATAACTTTTTTGGCTCCGGGAATCAGCCACTGGTACTCCATACTCTTGAGATAGAGATCGTTCTGTATCGTGGCTGTAATCGTGATCATGACTAGACCGAGCTGCTGGATACCCATCACTTGAAACAAAGAAAAGTAAATTGGTAACTTTTTTTATTTTTGCTAAACTTGTTTCATATACATTTAATTATACAAACATTCAACTTACCCTACAGGTGGCTCTGCGAATGCAATCGCAATTAAGCTGATAAACATACAAATCTGTAACAGAAGTTAATTTTTTTTTAAAGAAACAAATTTAATTTAATTATTTACAAATTCTTCAATTACAATTTCAAGAATTATATTCAAGTATTTCTATAAAACAATATAACATACCTTCATTTTCGTCTTTCTACTTATTGTATCTGTAAAAATGAGCAATATACTTTAGTATCGCTTATATCTTTTTGGTTTAACAATTCTGTATTTAATTTAAATTTATATTATATTTTCTAAGAAATTATTTACCTATTTCAAACGAGTAGTCGGTGCGTTCACCAATGGACTGGTGACCGTTGTATGGTATCATCCCAATAACATGTGACTATTTATACTAAATCTAATTTGACAATAGTGACTCCTGGGCAAGGTAAAAATGGAGTTCTTGAAATTAAAACCAATTGAATTGTAATCTTCTTGCTTTGGAATAGAGACGATTGTGCGTTTGAGTGTCAATATTTGAATTTTGATTCAAAGTGTCGACACTGACTGAACTAGATGTACTATTGTTCAAATAAATCGATAGTTCGCGTATAATGCTACATTAGCGTTGCGTGCACTCGTAAGTGCCTCGCGTTATCGCTTTGCGGTGCTCATGGCTTAATATGTGAAGATTATGTTTGGATTTATCAAATTATTACAATTTTAATAAAATTTATAAGAAATTGTATAGAAAGTGAGAAAATAAATGGGGTCTTTTGTATAAAGTGACATGCACGTTGCTATGGCAACGCGTATTTTTTGCGTCAAGGGGTCTAACAGTCGACCATTAGTCGGGCAAAAATACTTACTATGAAGCTAGTTGGCTAGTGGTTGCTACCGCTAGGACTAACGATATTGACATTTTATGTTAATTGACGATTTGAAAATGCGTGAATAAAGAATATTTTGATTTTGAACGGATTGAACCCACAACTTTTAGGCTTAATGTTTTAAACACTAAACTCAAGTACTCATTTACTTAGTAGTAAATATAGTATGTTTATGAATTGACATTTTCATATTAACTGACGATTCGAAAGTGCTTGTAATAGTCTATTTAAATAAAGAACTTGAATAAACTGAAAATCACGCATTTCCCGCATAGCAGGGTAGTCATAAAGAACCTACTAGCAAGGCACTCTGTTCTCCACTCTCCGCCCGCAATCGAAACATTGCCTGTTTAGTGGCGGAACTCAACGCCGCGCCTTGTCTTTAGGTACCAGAGCGGAGAAATAACCACAATTCAAGTGTAATCATTCCCCGACTAGGAATCGAATCGGCAACCGACAGTGGTACATAGCCACGATGGCCACTCCTATATATTTATAATTTTAATATATTATCCAAGTAACAGTCCAACGCTAATTCATTAGGTAATATAAATATATAGAACCGACAAGAACACACATAAGTGAATATTTCACGCTTTTCCATACAGTTAATTAAGGACAAGGTTAATGTCACTCGTTCTAACTGTCACGATTTTAACAGGTGTTTGAGAACTTTTGTTAACTTGATCAAATTATATATTGTATTTGCTATGTATTACCTAAAGGGTTTGCCATTACTTGGATACAAAGAAGGACAAAAAGGGATCAATGAATTAGGCCTTCACCCGAGGAGGGGCTCTAGAACAATAGTTTTTGTAGAATTTTTTTAATATAGGTTAATCATAAAGAAATAATTTAAGTAAAACAGATATTTTATGTCGGTTGTTTCTCTCAATACTTAAAATGTATAAACCAATACCAAGATAACCACATATAAATATAAACCACAATTAGTACACTGCAAACCAATGTAATCTTTTTTCTAGAAAATAGCCTTTTTTTATTTATTTATCTATCCTTACCTTATAATTGAGAAATTGAAAAAAATATCTGTGAACATTATATATCAGTCTTGACCAGTATTCGTTTTGTTCGTCGTTTTTTTCTAGCAGGGTAGAAGCAGGGTAGGAAGAACCTAGTGCCACGATACTCAAGACATTGCGTGTTGAGCGGTGTAACTCAACGTCCCGCTCTATCTTAGGTATCAGAGCGGCGAAATAAAAATCATTTAAATATAATCATTATTCCAAGTTGGAATCGAACCTACAACGCGCTTACAGTCGGAGGCTATCCCATTGCGAATGTTAGAGAAAATAAAACTACACTGTCCTACTAAACCCTAGAACTAACAAATATTAGAATACTTCAGCAATATAACCTGCCTTCGAATTTTAAAAACAGTGAACTTTCCTCATCGCGGAAGACATTGTGTATTAAGTGGCGGAACTAAACGCCGAGGGTTGTCTTGTCATCAGAGCGGATAAATGAAAATAATCTATATATAATCATACCCTCTAGTGGGAATCAAACCCAAAACCAATCACATTTACCGTCAGACACTGGCGCACTGCGCCACGATGGCCTATTGATTTGAATAATGTTGTAACACTAAGTTTAAGTTACTGGATACATTACATTCATTGGATACATTTTTAACGACTTCAAACGTATTACTATTATTATAAACTACAACTTCGATATATTTTAAGGCCTTTATTATATACACCCATAATATTTTCTTATTCATAAGTAGATGATAAATTTCTAAATTATTCATAAGGTGTTTAATTTCTAATTTTTGTTTTCGTAAGGTGATGATTAATTTCTAAGAGCACAAGCATACTACAGTATTTTAGGATTGAACATTTATCAGGCGCTATCATTTAATTTATTAATTAAAATAATAAAATAGAGACTACTAATATAATATGGCAAATATCAAAAGAAAAATGAAATTCAACATCATTGAAGTATAGTAAGTGTTTGCAGCTGAAGTTTGGATGCAGGAGACAAATTTTATAGTCACTAGTAGACCTGTCGATTTAACAACTTGTAGTTTCGAATGGTCGCAAGTCACTTCGCTAATGTCAGGTTATATGGAGAATATATAGAGGAGATATATCAAAAACACTATTTCCTTTATAATTTAATATTATTAAATTGAATATATTTACATAAAGGAGTAAACACTACTATTAACAAACACAGAACATTAAGGTATGGGAGTATTAGAAAGGACGTCATATAAAGCATATAAAGGATGAATTAATTTGGGACAGAAGAAAATGACAGGATGTGTGAAGCAAAGCCTTCGTCCAGACCACATTCACAGTGAGTTGTCCCTGATTTTGATCTTGACCAATAGCAAGTTGTACTAATTTGTATGACAAAATCATAGTGCATGGAAATATTCATTATTAATTCAGATAAAATTAATAATGCGTTATCATAAAAAAAACATGACTATCTGCACTTCATCTCCATATAGGAAGTTGTGCCCAAGCTCATATAATTTTCATAAAAGAGGTCTTAGGTTTTTCCTTCATGTGTTACTATAAACTTCATAAACTTAAAACAATATTTATTAATAGTTTGTGCGCCTCTCTCTCTCTGTGCTTATGTAATATATCCATTATTGTTTGGTAACCTGGAAGAAATAGTTTTTAGCGATAAGGCCGCCATTACACCTGTTTTTAAGTGTACTGTGTAAATAATAAGCAATCTGTGTGAAATAAAGTATTATTATTATTATTAATAATATTAGTGTTTCTCCAGTTTAAATTGGCACAAAGAACAACTGGGTTCTGACGATTAGCACGCGATCTCTATAAATATTTGGTGAACGGAGTCATTTATCAAAATATTTTACCGATGTATATATATATCACAAAGTAAAAAACATATAGTACTTACTATTATTTATTAATTCAGTTTTTAATTTATTTAATATTGCAATACCTATACATTTAAGAAAACATATTTTAATATCACAAAATATAAACTAGAGTACGTTTTATTTTTCTACAGTGGCAATCCTGTAACCTTGTCAAATACTTTTAATGAGGCGTCAGCAAAAAGTCCAAGCTGTATATTTTCAAGCGTCACGAATTCTGTTTGTAAATTTGCACTTTTCAGAACACTTTCTATAGTTGGTCCGTAAAAATGATGTCCTTGGTGCTTTTTTTTAAAAACCACAGCTGCATTTCCTTGTAATGATAGAACATACTCAACTTCTATTTCCAAATTACACCGATTTGCAGATAGTATGGCCGTGGCGGTCTGTCCCGGCTGCAATTCTATTTCCTTACCGCTATTTATTCCTAATGTTACTGCTTTTGATTTTTCACCACTCTTACCCCAAATTGTATGGTAGGTGAAATTAACAGCACCCGATATATTCGCAAATATAAAGTTTAAATCATATTGAACTTCCTGCGACACAGCTATGTCTGTACTCTTTGGCCAACTTGTAGAGATAACATTTTCAACATTCCCACTGATGCCTGCGTTCAATTTAATAGTATTATTTGATAAATTATCAAAATTCTGTGACATTACCATGACAGACTTTATTGTAGACTCTTTTACTCTAGCTGATTTAACTCTCAAGAACCGCGTCACTTGTTTCAACTGATACTTTTCGTATATATCCTTGGAAGACGTGGGATTTTTCAGATACACATGGTTTGGTTTCTCATTGTAAATTCTTTTGACTGCCTTTTGCAAATTATTTTTATCGATTTTGAATAGTTTCAATTCTTTTTCGCCAATAATAGCTTCATCATCTCCTGAATAGTTGATACTTATATCAGATATATTTTTTCCACTATTTATGTCTAGAGTAATATTAGCTTGAGCTAAAAATAATGTTATTTGAAAGGAAAACTGTTGCTATTGTGATATGCATTTTTTTTCTAATTGTTCAAAAATAATAAGAGAACATATGAAAACTATGGACAGACAAATATGAACTAACCAACGAATGATTTATATACGTTTCGACCTTTGTCATTTTAATCAGACCGTAAAAAATGTTAGGGTACCGTTGATATTATAATATTTTACTTAATTGTTAAGCATGAACGCTGATGGTAACTTTTTCAGTAACTTGCTTAATTAATTGAATCATATCTATTTTTTAGTATAGCATAATGAGTTCGCCTCTGCACTGAAGCTCCTGAAATTTCCGGATTAGATAAAACCTGGGCTTTGAGAGCTTTTAAAGCAGCTGCTTAACACAATATTATTTTATGATTTTAATTTAGCTCAAACAAACTTTTTACGGGGCGCAATATTTAATAACCTAAAAATATCAAAAAACATGTATATTTTTTATTCTTACTGAATAGTTTATATGAACTTGACCTCATGATATTGATGAGAAATAAATACGTCACTTAGATGGATGGAATTTTTTTTTAAAGTCAGTGCTTAAGTACCTAACTTTTTATTTGATATGTAATGTCAATAGCACATTTAATTTATGTACAAAGATTTGTTTAATTACAGTGACGCAGTGGCACAGAGGCAGACTACAAACGATATTGGTTGTGAGTTCGATATTCAAATGAGAAATGATTATAATTAAATTATTTTTACTTCCACTCACTTTAGTGGAAGACAAAGCACGGCATCGAGTTCTGACACTCAACATGAAATGTCTCGAATTCGGGCGGAAAGTGGAAAACGGATGTCATGGCACCAGATTCTCTCTGACTACCCTGCTATGTGGAAACAATGAAAAGCTTTATCTAAGGATTACTTAAATGTGCTACACCTGCCGTCCAAAAGGTGTAAAACATTATTATTTTATTATTAACTTGTAAGTAACATGGTAGTTTATAAAGCATCTTAATTAATTTTAAATAAAACTATTCAGACCAGATTCCCGACTTATAATTTGGTATTAAATATTCATAAAATTTATTATTATTTCAAACACTTTGCAGTAGTTTCCGTGGTCATAAGTAGGGGTTTGAGATGGCTGCCAGTTATTTTACCAATAAGATTTAAAATTTGCTAATTGCAATAATTATTTACATCGATGGCATAATCTGAAAATGACCGCAGAGTTACAAAATATAATTATCACAATGTCCTCAGATTCTTTTATCATACACTCAAAGCATCAGTAAATAAGCCAATATCCAACATTTTCCTACCATATATCACTTCCGTGGACAGGTTTCCACTTCTCAAAACACTTTCAATAGATGGACCATGATGGTGTCCTTTTTAGTAATTTTCCGGAAGTTCACGGCTACGTTACCTCGTAGTGTTAAAGCATATTCGATTTCTATTTGCAACGAACAGCGGTTCGCTGATAGGACCGCTGTAGCTGCTTGCCCTGGCCTCAATTCTGTTTCCATACTACTACTCGTTCCCAGACTCACCGACTCTGATTTCTCCTCACTCTTGCCAATACTCGAACTGAACGTAAAACCGGTTGTTCCCGATATTTTCGCTAATATAACATTCAAGTCATACTCAATTTCCTGTGTCACAGTCGTTTCTTTGCTTATTGTCCAAGAGGTTGTGATCGTATTTTCAACAGTTTGACTTATCCCCGCGTTCACTTTGATAGTATTTTCGAATGAATTCTCAAAATTCTGTGACAACACTAAAATAGACTTAATTGAACTCTCCTTCATTTTAACAGATTTAACTTTCATGACTCGCGTAACAGGTTTCCATTGATATTTTTCGTACAAATCACCCCACGGCGTCGGACTCTTGAGAAATACATCTCTTGGTGTTTCATCGTATTTGCTTCTGACAGCACGTTTTAAATTGATTTTATCGATATTAAATAGTTCTATTTCTTTATCTCCTATTGGAGCTTCGTCAGAACCTGCATAAGTTATGAGTATGTCAGATAGATTTCTTCCAGCTTCAATGTTAATAGCTATTTTGGCTGTAGCAGTCGTGGAAATGGCAAGAAGGAACGCGGTTGTGAAAAACATATTGTGATATTTAAAAATTCTAAACTATGTCATGTTACTTAACAGATAAATATTAACTGTATTTATTTAAATATTATTTTTTTAACTAACCTTCGTCTGCTTTATCAACTTATATACGAAAAACGATTTTAGGGATCCGTTAATTAATATATAATTATTAACGGTATTTTTCTTTTTATTGTTGAATTTACTTACTGAAATAACCAAGACCTCAGTGCCATACAGTGAGCCACAACCTCTTTACTCAAAATAACTATAAACCAACGTAAAACTGTTACAAATAGCTATTTTTTATAAAATTTTTATAGGGAAAAAGAACAAACTAACAAGACTATTGAGGTTTTAAGATAGTTCATTGATAATAAATTATATTTATAAAGTAAGCTAATAGGAACTTACTTAAATTAGATATTATCTCGATAACCTTGTTGGCCTGGCAAGGACATCAGGTTCGTGCTATGAAAATCAGAGAGATGGAATCGGATCCGGACACATGTACAAATTTTCAAGAAAATTGGATTGCAAGATATGGGTCAAAATAAAGTTGCAAGACTTTCTTCAATTAGTGTATCGTTAGAGGTGAACTATGGTGACAAGAGTGTCTAGGCATTAGGTTCTTATTGCCTACACTGAATAATAAAAAAGGGAATAAAAAGAAGCAATAATCTGCCTATCAGTTTTTATTAATTAAATATAGAAAGTAAAAGTCCTATCAGAGTTTTTATGAAATAAATATAGAAAATAAATATATAAAGTAAAGTTTTTATTAAATAAATAATAAATAGAGTTTTTATTAAATAAATATAGATATATAGGTCTAAAGTTATTATGTTAACATAAACTTGACCTATCATAGATAATATTATACGTTTAAGGCCAATATATAGAGCATGTTATACGACAGTGCTTCAGAAAAACTTTATCTATTTATATATTTTGTTTAAATGTCTATCTGTATATACTGATTTTGAAAGATTAATGTTATTAGTAAACCTAAAACGTTAAATAAAAAAGGCAATATTATATATTACTATTATAATTGGTTTTTATTTTTAGTTATCAACATAATAAGGGTATAAATATGAAATTGCCATTTTAACCTTAAGTGAAACTTTTTTCACACGAAAAATACTATATTTTAAATTTTAATAAATGCACTCGACTGTGTGACTTTTTATAGTTTTTAAATTCAGTTTTGAAAGTGAAAATGGATAAGGGAACAGCCAGAATAATTTTCGAATATGAATTCTGATGTGGAACTAAAGCTTTAAAAACTATGTTTTTGGAGAGGATACGGCTAACGAACTCATCGTGGGTTTACCTGGTTTCGTATTGGAAATTTGGACTTGCAGAATGAACCATAAAGAAGACCACCAATGTCAACAATGATGAATAATATGCTTCTATATATGTATATACAAAAATCTTGCAATGCTATCCCTCCTTACCGTCTTCTCTTGTCTTCTCGAAAATTCGAATCTTAAAATTTTTTACAATGGTCTAATTCCTATAACAAAACAATATTTGAGAGATTTTGGACGATCAGGATAGCAAGTGAACAATTCATATTCCTTTTAGTTTAGTTTAAGTTTTATTTATATTTTACACTAATTCGTTTTTGACTGAGCAAGAGAACCTATTGACAACTTCATAATTTATATATATTCATAATAAATTAAATAAAAATGAAATCAACAAAATAACATATATTAATTTATTTGTTTATATTATCATATATTGATTGCTACTTTGGCGTATAATTACGCAGTGGTTAATAATAAATCAATTTAAATCTTAACTCATACTGATGTCTTAAAGCGTTATTATAACATGAATAAGCCTATTTTATATCTCGTGTGTATTATATTTTTTAATTTAAAATGTAACGCTAAAATAAATATAAATATAAAGGTAGCCTCACATAGGGCTGTATCGGCAGTGAATTTTACCGGTGCTCATAATAAATTGATAACTGATAAAGAAATAAGGATGTATAACGTGTCAGAAGACAATTTGAAATATGGCGTTAAAGTTGAACTTGGCAAAGCGCCCGATAACATTTACCTAAAGGATCCAACACATTACGGTGATTTGTATAAAAAATATGAATGGAATGAAGTGTATAGAAATTTACAAATACAGAGTGCTGAAATTGATGATATAATCAATGAAAATACAGTTGTAACAGTAATAGATCATATAAACAATACAACGAGTAAATTAAAGAAAAACATTAGGATATATAAAAATCTGCATTTGAATATGAAATCGCTTTGGCCCAATAAGGGTATGTTTGTGGATGACATTCCGTACAGAGTGAATGTCTCACTGAATTTACAAAAATTTGTTTTCGAAAATAAATGGAGGAAGGACAATTATAAAACAGCAATAATGTCTTTTGGGGTGAACAGCTTTGGCTTTGTTGATATTGGACCAGGGAAGGCTGTCACTATAAAACTGTTGGGCAAAAGAACAATTATTGTAGCCAAAATTACTTACATCGCACGTCTCACTGGTCAAATTGTAACTAACTATGCCAGGTTATATGGAAAGTATCATTTCTATGCTCCATCAATATCTAACATAATGAAAGCTGCTAAAATTAAAAACGAAATTATAATAACTGAGTATATTGAAATTGTATGCTACACTGATCCGTATATTGAGGTCCGAGATAAATATACAGGTAAAAAGATTTTTATAAAATACGCGAATAAGGCTTTTCGCAACAAAAAATATATGTAGATAATTATATGTTTGTGAAACACATTTGCTGAGTATTATCTCTTTCTTAGTTTTCGTTTTATGTGTATTTTATTTGTAATATAATTATAATAAACTATATTACTTATATGACAGAATCTTGATCCTTTCTTGTTATTGTTGTGGTTCTTAAAATTATATCATTAAAATGATATCTTTTATAGTGTACTATTTTTAGGTTAAGAATTCATAAACAAATATAAAATAAACTTGCTCAGGTGTAATCAGAGCTTTTTACCGGTACCTAATTTGAAGAAATCGAACGGGTATTTAAAGGTATTATGCGTATCAAAGATCGCTACCGACAAGTAATAAAGACACTCGATAGCCGACCCCCGTAAGATCCCCCCGCGCCCCACGCTGCAATAGCGTCTATTATATAGTCGTCTATTGCTGGCCTTGTGGCTTGCTCTGGGGACCTGGCAGAGTTAGCACTACATGTGAAGGAGCAGGTTGTCGCAATAAATAAGTGGAAGTCACGGCTGGCAACACCATCTGCCGGCCGGTCGACGAAAGGTTGGCAAGACGTCTCGGCGTCCTAATCTTCCGCGCTATGCAGGGACTCTCGGGGGCATGGATGGTTCGGGAAGTACCTGTGTCAACTCACTGGAAGGAAGCCCATGCTCACTGCCGCCAATGCGATAACTGCCTCGAGGAGACGGTCCAACACACGCTGGAGGTGTGCCCGAACTGGGCGTCTCAACGTCAGAGGGAGTGCCGACCATGGTCAAGGTCATGGTAGCTTGCAAAAGGTCGAGGGATGCGGTTGATTCCTCTTGTGAGGCATTGGTGCTCGAGAAGGAAGCTCGAGTATAGGTCTAAATTAACACTATGAGCGGGTTATTAAAACATAATAAAGAAGCTTCTCACTTTTTCCTGTACACAACAGGATTGTCAGAGAGAACCTAGTGTCAAGACACTTCTTTCTTTACTTTTCGTTCGTATTCGATAAATTGCTTGCTGATTGGCGGAGATTCATCTTAGAATAGGCAAAAATAAAATAATTTTAATATGATTATTCCCTTAGGGTCGTGTTCAATAAGATGCTGTCTTTCTGTATATTTAAACTAATTAGTTATTAATTTGATTATTCCAATTTTTTAAATGATTCAGTAAAAATAATTCGTAAATACTTCATAAATGTTCACAACGAGGAATATATTAATACACAATTACTGACATTTGAAGTTTGTTATCCAATAAACGTCCTATGCAGATTGGTTTAAGATTGTAATATTCTTAAAATTTATCCTTTTTAGTATAATTTATTCAAAATATTACTGTGGGACTTAAAAGGATTTTTTTATTGGAAACAAATTTAAAGTTAATTTTGTATATAGTTTTAATCCATAGATTAGTTTTTGATTTTGATTTGATTTTGTTTAAATACATATTCTACGTAAAACGAAAATATCGAGAACCCTGCAATCTATCGTGGAAAAATGTTATCATTGGTAGGATTGGTGAAAATCCTGGATTGGGGATAGCTTGTTAATTTCGGGTATATCTATAATTTTTTATTATTATTATAGAAGACTGTCAATCAAACTTATTCACTTCGTAATATAATCTGTATTACAGATAGCTCATAGCACAATAGTAGTATCGAAACCCAAATTATAAGAAATAAGTGTATGTATTATTTTATAACTGAGTACATTTAGCTGAATTTACAAAATAAAGTACCAGTAAAGTAACTTTTATGTTATAAAATCTATAATACCTTCATAGAAAGGTACTTTCCGCATACCGGTAAAGTCGATAACGTTATCAAAAAATACTGGTATAGATTCACAGTTCAGTCACCAGTAGTCAGTACCTATATCCGAAAACAGCGGTATTACAAGCCCTGGTTGTAATCACTAATTTATTAGAAAATATAAAATGTTTGTTAGTATTTATATTTTGTTCACACAAGACTCAATTATATACTTACAAATAACCTTATTTTTCTTGTTCTTTTTGTGCTTTTAATATATTTAAAGTTTTTGAACAAATTTCATATGGCAACTTATTTAAT
Organism: Podotricha telesiphe; assembly: GCA_038994665.1. Classification (NCBI taxonomy): domain Eukaryota; kingdom Metazoa; phylum Arthropoda; class Insecta; order Lepidoptera; family Nymphalidae; genus Podotricha; species Podotricha telesiphe. The sequence goes on along the minus strand of JAOYRR010000434.1, from coordinate 1,463,953 downwards.
ATGGAAATACCTCTTTTATTACGTCTGTACTGTCCAAAGTGGTGACATTGACAGCTGACAGATGGAAAGCTTACATTCATATTTTTCACATTGCAAATTTAAATTCCACGGTCATTCTGCCGACAGTTCAAATAACAGTATTGTTAGCCATTCATAATTGTAAATTACGTGTTTCGCATGATTATTAAATAAAATAATACAGAATTCAACGTTAACAATGTTAGTTTAATAATTATTTTTGCTTTATATATTCCATTTACTTTTAACATCACTCATACTTTAAGTAATCTTGTATATATAAAGTAATAATAGTGGTTTATTGATATTATTATAATTAATTTTGTGTACATTTGGATTCGTAAGAAGTAAAAATGTTGCGGGGAATACTTGTATTTTTGCCTTTATACACAGTCGCGTAAGTATCTTTGATTTTAAGTTTATAATAAAGCTTAAATCGAACGTTAAGTAAATATAATTATTTATTATCGTGATATTATTTTTGTTGAGAACAATCCTTCTGTAACTTCTATAGATGTTCTTTTATAAAATCAGTTTCTGTATATACTTGTCTTCTTATAAATAATTCTTATTAAGCTTAAATTCATTTCATAATATGTTTTTATTAGTTAAAGAATCGTTTATATATGGAAAATATAATATATAAGCAAAAGTCAATCTACATATCAACACAATTATTGTTTTAATAATATCTGCTGATTATAAGATCAAAATTTGAAACATTTTGAATATATATTTGAACCTTGTATGCAATTGTTCTAAATTATGAATTTAATTTATCTATACAGCTTCACAACTTTTCCAATATAGGATGACATAACAGAGAGAATCTAGTCAAGACATTCTCCATTTTATGTCTATTTCAAATGTTGAGAAATGGTTCACATTCCTTCCATTTCTAATTTTACAAAATGGTACATTTTAAATTTGGAAAATGGCTCTAACAATTAAGGTGCTTGGCCAACCCTGTATTATGGCTTTGTTTCACAAATTATTAATAACTTTTAAATACAGTTCTTAATATATTCTTCTCATAATAAAAGATAAATATTAATTAAATTGTTTTATTTATATATTTTTTGTATTTATAGGGTGTTCATTCTTGGTGCATCTATAACGGCTGGTTTATTTGTATTACAAGTTGCTGTAGCACCCCTTATATTTAAGTATTCAAAGACATTCCGACGTCATCTCATTTTTTCTAATTCTGGTAAGTTTTTTTATAATATTAAATAGAGTATGCTCATTTCAGTTTGGTTGCCTTAGCAACATCCATGTCATTTAATACAAAAAAGGATGCCATAAAGACATGTTAAAATAAATATTATATGTTTCATCTAATCTATTTCTACCAAATTTTTTTACCAGCTTTTTGCCAAATTTAAATCTCCTCCATTAACTTAATGAGATGTTTGGTGTTCGCGATAATATACACGTTTTGAAATGAATCCGAATTAATCGCGTATATTTTTGCCATTTGAAAATACATTTTAAAAAACTACCTGTGACCACGAACTACTGTAAAATGTTAGAAACGTCGGGTATTCTTAAGTTATTTGTTTTTGATAACCAAACATATACCGAATCAATCAATCCGGTTAAAATAGTTTTCGTAAAAATGGATAAAATAGCTTTGCAAGATTTTCTTTCGTATATTTATTGAACTCCTGTACCATGTGAATGTAATAAAAGTGTATTAATAATATCACCAATCATACAAAGCAATTTCGAAATGCACAGAAAGTGAAAGTGAAGTTGAAAAAAAAACTACTTTTCCACGAGAAAATAAAATATCTGAGTATGCTGCAAACGATGGTCGAATATATGCAATATTTCTGATTACCCGACGATTGTTGAATTTAAAACTTACTCTTATTTTGATTAATATATAACAATTTTTTGTTTTAATTGCATTTTTTGTATGTATTTATTCATAAATCCATAATAATACTTATTATGAATGCGAAAGTAACTGTCTGTCTGTGACGTCATCACGGCCAAACCGCTGAACTGACTTTGATGAAATTTTATATAGAGATAACATGAGGTCCTTCGGATGATGATAGGCTACATTTATCTAACATTTTTGTTACATTGCGTGATGAGTGGCGGAACTCAAAGCCAACAACGATAACAACTCCACAAAACAACAGCTTCGTCTTTTCACCAGAACCATCGCGTACCTATACCTTTATTATATATATCTTTTATATAATCTTAAATGCTTAGAGTACTAAGTAACAATACAATTCATATTTCAAATAAAAATAATAAAAGAGATTAAGACACTTTTTTATCGATATCATATCGATTTCCTTATTAATCAAGATAATTCGATAATATTAACCACAAATAGGTATAAATAATAATTTTCATTATTAATGTTTATGTAAAAGTACAATTTTTGCAGTCCTATGAAAAGGCGAATTAATTAAAAGAATATTTAAAAATGTTCCGTTAATAATAGGTACAGTTTTTTTTTTCATATTTTTGAATCCTGTAAATTTAAATATTCTTGTTTTATTACTGTTGAATAAAATGTGTTTTATGCTTTTGCCGTATGTTGTCGGGTAGTCTTCAGTCAGTCAGCCAGTCATCAGCCCTTCTCCGTCCACTGCTGGACTCGGCCTAGGCCTAGGCCTCTCCAATGGCACGTCACTTAACTCGATCTTCCAATTCAAGCACAAAATATCTTTTATTCATAATAGACTTTTGCGAGCACTTTTAAATCGTCGAATGAACATAAAGCTACCAGCGGCTCGAAAGGCAGGTCTAAAAAGAATCGGTGAAAAACTCAACAGTTGCTCTCTTCAAATATGAAGTTACATCTAACTCGCGGCTTCGCCTGCGTAAACTACATGATTAAACTATTTCGCCCGCCTGCGTTCTCAAGTAAATCACAAACTTTGATTAATTTCTAATATAAATGATTGTAGATTTTTTTGTTTATGGACCGATTGAAATGAAATAAACACTTGTTAAGTGACACACATTGTGGTTACAATAGAATAGATTCTGAGATTAGACAAACAGAAATATTAATAAAAATAATTGTTTTGGGTGCCATTACATATATGATAAATGCTCCCAATAATATTTTTTCTTATATTTCTTCCTTGTACAGACAGCTGTCAGTTACATCCTAAATCTAGAACTAGATATATCACTTTTTGCATATTAAGTAGGTAGGTACATACTTTAATTTTTTTTACACTGTGAAGAATTAACGACTCTTGAGTAAGAAAAAGGCATATTTAGAATTCTTAATATGCCTTTTTCAATTTCCTTAGTGTGGGAATAACACTTTAAAAAATGTTAATGTTATTCTTATAATTATGCGAAGTCACACTAGTCTGATCAATGATCATTGTGATACAAGAATAATAATTGTTAATAGTGGAGCTGTTCTTGGGTAAATTACGCGTTGCCTCATCTAATATGTGTGCCACTTTACACAAAAGTGTATGCAAAACACATGGTAGTGTGTGTTATATTTGTGTTATCTATTTAATAGACATCTGTATTCAATATAAACTTTTATTATAGTACTGTACTAGATTGTGTACCCACTCGCTGCTTAGCGTTCGTAAACTACAAGACGTTTAGTGTAGTTTAGTAGATGTTTAGACGTTTATTTCGCTATTTCGCCCGCCCGTGTTCTTACTTAAATCACAAACTTGGCTTATTTTTTTTCATTTATATGGTTTGTAATTTTTAACACTAAATGTTAAGGTGAATTTACCAAAGTAAATTTGTCAAAACTGCATTTAAATCGGTTAAGCTGTTTGTGATATTAGCGTGTTCATAAACGCACAGACAAAAACAAAAATTAAAGTCTTTGTTTTGGGTTCTATTACATTGACAAATGCCGTCAATAATATATATTTTTCATATATCTTCAATGTACAAACAGCAATCAGGAATATTTTTATTATATTTAGTATAAATAAACAAAACAAGCGTACAGTTAACTTGAGCGTGTTAATTTAAATAATTTATGTAAACCTTTTTTTATACTTTTATGCAAAATGTAATGTAATTAAGAGTAAAATGAGGCCTTGCTTTACCGTTATTTGTTTTTTTTTCTATTGTGCCTGAATAGTAAAATGATTATCTCGTACGTTAAATTACTGTCTGTTCTTAATTGACGAAAAAAGCAGTTTCACCCTTTTTCGCTTTCCTCCCGAATTCGTGACCTGGCATGTCAACAACAAGTTGCTGAAATCAAAACCAAAATTTTCCTTACCGGAGCACCGAAATGAATATAATCATTTCCCCGAATGAGAATCAAACCCACAACCAATCGCGCTTGCAGTCAGACTGCCCCTCATATTTATTTAGCGACCCGCGTGAACAAAATCTGTTTCATATTTTCTGCGACCCTTTTGTAAAACAATGAAATTCCTAGAAAAACAAATAAAATAAAATTGAGGAAAAAAGTTAGGTTAAGTCATCATCCTTATCTCTATATAAAATTATATCTTAATAGGTTCAGCGCTGTGGTAATAATTTCACAGACAGACAGACAGAGTTACTTTCGCAATTATAAAATTAATTAATAGCATGGCATATTAGTTATGTGTTCGTTCTATTTTTTAAAAGATAAAAAATATTGATTACATTATTTTTCAGTACAATGGCCTATAAGCGTGGACTTCGAGAATCCTTCAGAGAGCGGCATTAAAGGAGCTCGAAATTTAAGTATAGAATATAAATCTAAAGTTGACAACTGTGATATAAAAATTGGTAAGTCAATTGTTTGATTTACTAATACTTCAACGTCAATGCAGGGGGAGAGAACTAAGTGCTGAAATAAGTCTATCTCCAGTTTTTAAAGATTTGTAGGGGCAATCTTTTATTGCGTTATATTGTAAAGTATATAACATAAGCAGCGCTGGGACGCGAGTTAGTCGCCCGTAAGAAGTCATTAAATTCCATACATATAACAATGTTTTATTAATTATCCAAGACGTGAATACCTAAAGATTGATAAGCACAAATATCTGCCCTTAGAAGATATTTAGAGACACGCACGCACGGTACTATATAATTTTCTAAAAGTAAAACATTTTTGAGAAAAAGTATAAAATTTTAACGTAGTGGGTTTCAAACTCACACCAACCTCTTGGAAACCGTCCAAGCGCTCTGGCCGCTAAGCCATAGGTTTAATACCTGATGGCTGATCGAATCCTTCCCCCGTTACGTTGCGTACGTCCGCTATATTCGGCTACGTTGATTTTTTTTATATGTGTATTAAAAAGTCTCATTTATATCCTAATTATGTGAATAACACTTGAAAAATATATCCTTTTATTTTTAGTCTGGTTTTAAATTTTTTTTTGTTTTTAATTTTTTTGTTTTAAATATTCACTGCGAAATGTAAATTATTATTCTTTGCAATGTATTTCATTAATCATAAAAGAACATTATAACAAATGTATTTCTCTTCTATTATAACAATCAATTTTGGTCTTGAGTTCCGCTACTCAACTCGAGAATTGGACAACGGAGTGTCTTGATACCAGGCTCTCTGCGCACACAGCTATGACACTAGAGAAAAATGGTTCAAGCTAATAACAATATCGAAGTTATTATTGTTTAAGACTGTTATAAAAATGTTATCGCGACGCAATAATCTCAATTTTCTCGAATTCATATCTTCCATTTTCATATATAGTTATTTTTTCAACTAGGAATCGAACCTGCAACTACGCGAACAGTCATTATATTAATATGGAGTTTTAGTATGGAGCTTCACTCCATTTCCCACAAATGAAGATATGAAGAATGTTCTACGCCCTCTGTTCTCCGCTTTACGCCCAAATATGAGCTAAAGCCCGGGCTTTAAATTACCAGAGCGAAACGAATAAAAAAGTTAATTAAATCATTTCGCCGTGTGGAAATAAACCTCACAACTGACACTAACTGATTGGAGAAAATAGCGGTCCCGCTTTGACTTTAATTTTTTTTTATCGCGTTTACAGACAGACATTACCACATTGCGCCACGGCGGCCCTCATCATTTTTATATCTTTTTTTAAAGTATTTAGAAAATTATATTTAGAAAACGTGAATGTTTCTCATCATTCTTATTTTATTTAGGTGATTTTTTTTTATTATTTTAGGTATTTGGCATATCCTACCAAAGTCGACATATGAAAAGTTGAAAGGTAGCTTTCAAAATACGAACAGGGACGAGTTAAATAAACTAATGGACGACGAACTAGTCAATTCGAAGACGCCCATTATGATTTATTTTCATGGTTAGTTGTAACTTATAAAATATAGTGACAGCTTCACGCTTTTGCCCGCATAGCAGAATAGTCAAGAGTGAGCTTCGTTGTCAAGAAAACCAAGTTCACTTTCCGCCCGATTTCGAGTTTGCGTGTTGTGTGGCTGAACTCAACGCCAAGCTTTGCCTCAGGTACCAGGGCGGATATATGGAAATAGATTAAATATAATAATTCGCCCTGGTGGGAATTGAATCCACAACCCTCCAGTCGATGGCATCTGATATAAAATATAATGAATAGTTAATATACGTGCAGAAAGAGTGAACATCGGCTCGACAGGGGTGTTTAAAAATATGTGTGACTGACTATCCTGGCTGAGTGGGACAGGCTTTGGCTAAATTATGAAGATTCCACCGAGTGGGAACCCACAACCAATCGCACAAATTCAATCAGACACTGACCCACTGCGCCGCAATGGTTTCATTTAAAATGTATAAAAATCGCGAAATCAAAGGTCATGTTATATTATGCATCTCTTTCTATTCATACTCACATTAGCTTAGTGTAATCTCTTTTACTCCTATTATGCGACATGGATTGAAAGAATTTGATTTTTCATTAAACTTTTCCGTTTCAAAGTCTGCTTTATTACAAAAAACTTCTAGAGGCCATTGTGGTGCAGTGGCTTTGGTCGTGGGTTCGATTCTCACTAGGAATAATGGTTACATTTAAATTATTTTCATTTCTCCGCCGTGCTAAAATAAGTTCCACCAGTGAACTGCTTTTTTTTTCTAGTATACAGCCGCACACGGGAACATCAAATATTCATAATAAATAATCAAATGTTATATAAAATTACAGGAAATTCTAATTCTCGCGCCGCATACCATCGAGTGAAACTGTACAAATTCTTTCAACGTATGGAGTTTCATACAATCGCTTTTGATTATAGAGGTATGTTAAATTTGACCCACTCCTTTGATGATTGATCTCGAAATATGCACACGTGTCCGGGTTTTCATGATTTTTTTATAATATTCGCATCGCATCAACCTGGTCTCTTTGCTAAGATATCCGAATAATACATTTTAAAGTCATGTATTAACATTTTGAAGTGTTATTCTGAGATTAGCGTGCACAAACAAACAGAAAAGAAAATTAAAAATCATTGTTTTGTGATATTTTATATTGCCCCCAATAATATTTTTTTTCATATATCTTCCATATACCGATATAGATTATATGTATATAGGTTTGTTATTTCCTTTCAGGGTACGGCGACTCTACTAACATAACGCCGAGCGAGGACGGTGTGGTAGAAGATTCGCTTGTAGTATACGATTGGCTTCAACAGACTATTGAGAAGTCTAATGAGAAGCCGTCGCTGTTTGTTTGGGGACATTCTTTAGGTGAGTGGCACTGGATACGATACGACGGGGTTCAAATCCTGCTACGTTCAATAATTGACATATAATATTTGGAATTTACTATATACTTAGCAGACCGCTCGCGGCTTCGCCTGCGTAAACTACACGACTAAACTGTTTCGTTTTTTCTACCGCCCGCCCGGTAAATGTATATAGTTTGTTACTTTTTTGTTTATGAAACAAACACTAAATGTTATAGGCAAATACAATAGTCAAAACTGCATTTAAATCGGTTAAGCTGTCTGTGAGATGAGCGTGGACAAACGATCGATAAATGCTCCTAATAATTTTTTTTTTTATATATGTCGTTCATGTACAGAGATCAGTTATATTTTTATTATATGTATAGATTATATATGTGTAGATATTTTGTAATAAATCGTGAATAAACATAGCAAATTTATAAAATAAATACTATTATATAAATATTAATCACTTTTCATGGCAACAGGCCATCTAGGCGCAATGGGACAGCATCTGATTATAACGCGATTGGGTGTGGGTTCGATTCCCACTCGAATGAATGGTCATAACCTAATTAGTTTCGTTACTCCACTCTGGTGACCAATACAAAGTGCGTTCTCTCTGACGGAATAACCCTCGAGTGCGGCTAATGTAAGTTAATCGCTAATTGACATCTTTGTGTACGGATACTATTTGGTCTTTTTTTAACACGTCCTGAAAGTGAGATAGATAGAGTGGACTAGGCATTAGAATATAAATAAGTAAAAATTAAAAATATATATATTATTATTATTAATTATAATATATAATCATATTACTTAAACGAGAAAAAAATATTCATTTATTAGACTACGTTTTGAAGACACTACGTTTTTTCCTGTAAAATTTTGCACATTTTCTAAAAGGTGTTTACAGTGTAAATATAACACTGTTAAAATTTCCAAATGCATATACAATTTTACTTTGTGTTCTCTTTCTTTACTTTTATAAACAGGCACAGGTATTTCATCCCACCTGCTGGGGAATTTACCAGAATTGTCAAAGGATATTCTGGAAAGATCTGAACCATTGTCTCTGCCTAATGGACTTATATTGGAGTCACCGTTCAGTTGTATGGCCGATGAGGTGAATTATCATCCACTAGCTAAGGTATTTAATATTACTACCTAGAACCTAGTGTCAATATTATATAGACACTCAATAGAACCCAACATTGTGAAGAAAGGAAAATTATTGAAATATTTTCCTTTTTTCTCAAAATAAAATCTCCGTACTCCATTTTCTGCCAGAAATCGAGACGTTGCGTATTCAGTGGCGAAGCTCAGAACTTGTCTTGTTCAGAGCGCAAAAATGAAAATATTTTAAATATAATTTTTCCTCCGAATGGGAGTTGAACCCGTAATCAATGGCATTGACATTCAGACGACGCTGTCACACTATGAACTCTCATGTGTATATCACTAAGAAATACATATAAATATTTGAATAATATATAGTATCTTCTTATAAATATAATAAAAATGTAACTGGTGTCTGTGTGTACATAGAAGATATATGAGTACATAGAAAATATATTGATTGCACTTATCAATAGACTAGAACTCAAAACAATTATTTTTAATTTTCTTTTCTGTTTGTCTGTGCGTTTGTGTACGCTAATCACAGAAGCAATCTCACCGAATAAAATACAGTTTTTACAGTTTCAGTTAAAGATAAACTTCCCTTAACATTTTATGTTTATTTCATTTTAATAGGTCTTTTATAGATAACAAATTTATATAGCATAAATTACCCGTTACACAAGCGAAGCCGCGAGCGGGTCGCCAGTCAATATTTTATTTATTTGTTTACAGCTAGTGTCATGGCTGCCCTACTTCGAGTCGGCGTTCGTAACTCCGTTCAAACAACACAATGAGCACAGGTTCAGTTCCGACCAGCACTTGTGCAGAGCCCCGACTCTACCCGTGCTTATATTACATGCGAAAGATGACTTTATTGTGCCGCATTTTGTTGGAAATAAGGTTTTTTATTATAATTTAAAAACAGAACAGAACGCAGCTTCACGCTTTTCCCGCATAGCAGGGTGGTTAGAAAACCTAGTGTCAAAACACTGTTCTGTTCTCCACTTTCCACCCGAATCGGAGACAGTGCTATGGTCTTGTTAACTAGATTGGAGAAATGAAAATAATTAAATAATTTTAAACGTTCCTCCGACGGTAATCCAAACTTTACCAACCCACAATCAATCGCGATTACTGTCGGACGTTTCCCATTTTAATTTTCAACATTTTTAATTCTGAGCATGACAGCCAAAGTCGCAACCTCAGCACGCTGTTCCGACTTACGATGGAAAGTGGGATACTTTTTTGAGTGTTTTGTCACTGGTTTCTCTCAGACCGCAGCGTGCGCATAAATGTTCCGTTGATTTCCAGCTTTACAAAACAATATTAGATTCTCGCTCCAATGGCGGTGCGACGGTTAAACTTCATTCCTACGACACAAAAGAGAATCTGGGACACCAGTGGATATGTATGGCAAAAAGGATTTTGTCTGATGTCATAAGGTAGGTGGTAGTGGGTTCGAATTTATTTAAAGGTTCCTTATAAAATATGGAGGTGGTTTCCTAAGCGTGTCTTTTGTGTTGGGTACTGTGGAGTGATCTAGTCAATTTAGATGATTTTTGGAGTTCTTATAGAAATCTACATATATATATACCCTTAGTCCGCCATAAATACTGTTATAATTGAAAATACACAACATATTACTTTCTTTTTTTTTTGAATTTGAATCCGTTATTTTAATGCGATTGTTTACTGTGTTTTCTTATTTTCGCGCAAAATATATTGTAAAAATATTTTTTTGTGATATTAAATGAAGTGGGGTGATAAAGAGAACCGAATGGCTGTGATTACATTACGAATAGTAGGTATGGTGCCAAATACAATTCCTTATTAGTCAATAGAGTTTTTTTCTTTGTAACAATATTTATGGTAAGGCTAAGTAGTTATTATAATTAAACTTATTGTGCTGTGATTAAAAAAAATACATATATTTTCCATACATATGGAACCATCTCCATATGACATAATGTTAAGACACTCCGATCTCCAGTTTCCTCCCGAATTCGAAACATTATGTGTTGAGTTGCGGAACTCAAAGCCGCGTCTGTCTGTCTATTATAGGTACTAGAGCGAACTATAAACTTAATTTTATTTTGTTGTAATTTATTGTCATCCATGGAAAAGCTGTGGACCCCCTTATATGTGGTAATAATGCATTAGAAATACATACAGTTAATAAAATAAATATTACAATGTGTTTGACATACACTTTTGTTTAAAGTGACATACACGTTGCTAAGGCAATGCAAAACCCTGAAATTCAATATTGCCTTTGTGACGCAGTGGGACTGTGACTGACTGAACGCCATTATTTTCATTCTTTCGCCTCGGTAAGAAGACTTAGCTCCGCCACCCAACACACAGAAAGCTAATATTTTAGAAATATATCATAATGTGTGTAATATTAATTATAAAATTTGCATGTGTTCGACATACACTTGTGTATAAAGTCGCATGTACGTTGCTATGCAACGCGTATTTTACCCGCCACCGAGGCTACTAGAACTTTTCCATAGTTTTAACAATATTTATATAATTATAAAATAATTTAAATTGTTTTTATTTGTTTTTTGCAGCGACTTCGTTTCAAGCCATCAGTAAAGAACATATTGCAGTATCTTCTAATATTTCGCACATACGCTTAACAGATTTCGGGACCTTGTTGTGGATGCTTTACGCATAGTTATTTATTTTATTTATTTCTGTTGTTTCTCCAGCTTTATTATGTATATACATACATATATGATAAACTAAATAAAAAGTGCTAAAACTGTGTTTTATTAATTTATTTCGTCTTAATATTGAATATTTTTTGTATACACATACAAAAGCTTTTATAGTGGCGCTGTGTGACAGTGTCTGTACTGTACACGCGAATGGTTGTGGGTTCGATTCCCATTTGGAGAAGTGATTATATTTTAAATATTATCTTCGCTCCGCTCTGGTATAGATACTAAAGACAAAGGGCGGCGTTGAATTCCGCCACGCTCAACACGCAATATCTCGAGAACGGAGTGTCTATACAATAGGTTCTGAGTAAGTTTCTATGCGGTTTAAAATATTTAGCTGTTTAATACTAAAGCTATTGTGTCATAGTGCGACTGTACACGTGATCGTTATGGGTTCGATCCTCAAAGAAAGGTTTTTATTTATAATATATCTGTTTGTCACTTATTAAAATCATGATTTTTATTTATTTAAATATTTATTGAGAAACAAAAGTTAAATCATACATAAACGAAATTTACGTCGACAACTACAAACGTTATAAAACTGCAGCGCAGCGTCTTCGCCCACATTCGAGGTACACATTATTACCCCAATTGTAATATCAAAAGCTATAACAGTATCAAAGAGGACTTAACTATGTAATTTTCTTATATTGTAAGTTTGCTGTAATTAAAATTAAACCTTTGCAAAAAACATATATAAAGAAAATAAATAATCTATTACGGGTAGCTCATGTTTTTTGTATGAAATTATTGTGTTTGCTCGTGTGAGAATGTGTTTATGTGTGTGTGTGTTTATATGCATGCGTATATGTCATCTAGGTTATTCAAGAAAGTTATTTTCAGGCTGGTCATAAGACAGACTAAAAAGCCATGTCAGACATTACGTCTTGCATTTTGAGCGTGTGAGAGGATGAATTCCTACTATTTTATTTACTTTGTCATAAAGAGAGCTACTTAAATCGTAGAAATGGCGGCTTGCCATCGCGGCGTTTTAATAAGATTGCGATCAAAATGTACCTGAGAGTGTTTCCTTAGTATTTTTGCTGATATAAAAAGTTGTCTGACTTTTAGCACTTGGCATAATGAGTATCAAGTCTTTGTGAAAAAAAGTAAGGGTTATTTAATATGTGAAGGCTTACTTGTAACCCTTTTCATGTAAATTATGCTGGCGGAGGAGTCTGAAATATAGCATAGTTAAAGTTTATATAAAGAAGTTCAGAAACCCATTATTTTTTTTTTAATAATGCATTAGAAATATATTAAAGTTTTAAAAAATATATTACACATACTAACATGTATTTGACATACATTTTTGTATAAAATGATTTGAATGTTTCTGAGGTTATCCGTATATAAATACAAATAAATAATGGCAATAGTAAAAAATTATAAATTACAGCAATAGCCTAAAATAATGTTTTACGAATACATTTTTTTTTTGTATTAGCACACATTATTTGTATTTATGGTGACATACCGCTATATATTTAATGACAGGCGCTTAAATATAAAAAATCTAAAGTTTATTTATGAATAACTACAGTAATAAAAGAATCTAGTGTCAGACACTTCGTTCTTCACTTTACTCCGGATCTCGACGCCGCGACTCCCACACAAAAAAAAAAATTTTTTTCTCCGCTCTGGTATATAAGACAAAGGGCACCGAATTCCGCCACTCAACCCGCAACGGTTCGAGTTCGGGCGGAAAGTGGAGAACGGAGTGTGTTGACACTAGTTTCGCTATGACTACACTGCCATGCAAGAAAAAGTGTGAAGCTATAAAAAGTATATATTAGGTAGCAAATACCTCAATTCGTAACCATTCATCATTTCAATAATTAATATCAATTAAGTTTTAAACGAATAAATAATAAAATTATACTGAAAACTCACTCTTTATTTATTATTAACGTTTAAGTGTTATTCACACATTTAGGATATTGAAAAACATATTTTTTTAGAAAATGTATAAAAAATTTAACTCAGCGGGATTTAAACCGGCGCCTCTAGGCGTCCAAGCGTTCTCAAGTCATAAATAAACATGAAAGAAATATTTTTTTTTAAATTCAAAAGCGTAGACACAGTACAAGCCTTGTCTAGAATATAAACCAATTACGTTGTGAACGTAACACCTCACTCGTGTAGAGGCCTTTCAATAACCTGGTCGAGATCAAAATACATGCGTTGACTTTAGTTAACTAAGTGTTCTGGGAAATAGAATAGATTGTCTTTAAAATATCACATAGATTCTTAATATTAATATAATAATAATAAAGCTTTATTTATTTATCTACACACCACATACAAATACGGATAGAATAAAAACATTACAATATAAAGTCGTTTTTGGCGTGCTCTTGGATAAAAGCCTCCTCCTACTTGGACCATCCCATGTTTTTCATGTCTAGCAACAAGAAAAAATATTTATAGAAAACGTATATAACAATTTAATATAGCGGGTCTCGAACTCTTCTCTCGTTCTTGGACTTGTCAAGCGCTCTGACTGCTAAGCCATGGGTTCTACATCCGGCTTCTTTATAATTTAATTAATTGTTAAATAATACACCCTTGTACGCTATATTACAATTTTTTTTTGCTGTTAGTATCTCTGTATAGAGATTTTTACAAATTTCTACTACCTGTTACTGCTAAGAAATAATCGTTTAGCAAGAGATATTATTATTTAAATATTTTTTTATATTTTAAAGTATTATTCACACACTTATGACTTTCATAAATAGTAAAAAAACACTTAAGAACTACAATAATTCAAACATCTAAGTAGATGTTACCTACGTTCGAATTTTTATACCTTTTTTAAAAATATAGTTTATTTTTTTTGTATATTTTTATTCTATAGACAAGGCAAACAAGCGTTCGGGTCACCTGATGGTAACCGATCACCGCCGACCACGACCCCGGGTAACACCAGAAGAGCTACAGGGATGTTACCGGCAATAAAATAAATTAATAAAATTTTGCAATATAAAAACAAATATCTAGCAACATTATTTTGGTATTTGGTATATTTTGGTAATATACCAAATACCGATAATACAAAAGTAAATGATAATACAAAAGTGAAACCATGAATGTCGTGTCTTTGCCAGGATAACCAGGATTATGAGAAAAATAATTTAAAACGTGTTCTTTTATCCTAGCCACCGTGGCGCACTTGGGACAGTCTCTGACTGTAATCGCGATTGGCTGTAGGTTCCATTCTCACTCAGTGAAACGATTTTAATTTGTTTATTATTCTTTTCTCCGGGATAATGGGAACAAGACAAAGCGCAGGTTTAAGTTCCGTCTCGAATTCGGATGGAAAGTGGAGAACGGGGTGTCTTGACACTAATTTCTATCTGACTATCCTGCTATACAGGAAAAAGGGTGAAGCTGTATCCTTATTTAAATTAATTTGTTATTTATAAACACCTAAGTAATCAAGTAGTCATTTTAGTTAAATTATTTTTAAAGTACACTTTGTACGGATAAATATTTCAGAAAGCGTATAAAATGTGAAGAAAACAGGATTCGAATCTGCTCTTGAAAAAAGGAAAGTCTAGGACGGCGTATGTTGACAGTACTCTCCCCATCTAACTTGTCCATATTAATGCGGATAAGGTTTTCACAAAATATATTTAAAAAAATAAATGTTTTATAGTAAAAAAAGCTGGATGTTTCGTAAAAAAAGATAGCAATCTGATTTAACTTAGCAGGGCTATTCAATTTAGGGGTCGCATAATTGAAATCCACCACATATGGAGAAGATCCGCTTTTGTAATCATATTTTGTAGGGGAAATAATTACAACATTGCACTATTCATAGAATAAGACTGACAGACTGTTCATTCGACAGTTGTTTTCTTAAATTAAATTGCTTGTCGAACGCCTAATATATAAACAAAATCGGTGTTAGGTTACGCTAAGTCATGCGTAATGTTTAAAATATATGTTAATTAGGGATTGGAATTAAAAATGAAACTAGGATCTCTGTCTCAAAGTGGCGGAGTTTCCATACAACACGATTTCCACCGGCCATTCCTCTTGTAAATTATAAATAATAAATAAGTTATTAATAAATGTAATAGTTTATTAATCTAATAAAACCACCACAAAAATCTATTTTAATTGACGCAAAACAATTTTATCGTCCAGGGTGTCTTATCAAATACTTACAGGGAATAAGAGGAAATAGAAAAAATATTAAAAATAATAAATAATCACCAAAAGCATTCGCGACGTAACTTGCTGGCTTTCACAGCAGGGTTCATGGGAGATTGCGGTTCCCGTGGCGCTGGCTAGTGACGGTTGAGAAGGAGCACCGTCTCGTTTATACTGGAAAATGCCAGTTTGGAGTCCCACATAACCAGACCCGAGTCCCCCAATCAGACTGGTATCCGTAATAGGGTTTCTTACGTTAAAAAAAAATCAGGCATGACTGAGTAACAATGGTTGTGAGTCCCATCTTGTTTCATGTAATGAATGTTTAAAATATTTTTCATTTTGTCGTTCTGAGTTTCGCTACTAATCACGCAAAGTAATCAAAATGGCAGTAAGTAGATAAAAAATTGCCATAACTAAGTTGTCTGTTTGTAAAAAAACAACTAGATATACCTTGAAGGCGTCTTGGCGCAGTGTGTAGCCTGACTGTAAATGCGATAATTGTGGGATCGATCTTTACTCGAGCACCTTCATTTCGCCATTCTGTTAATACAAAAAGCGGCGTTAGGTTACACCAATCAACAAGTCACTAAAAAGACATTAAGTAGATAAAGAAATGTAAGTAATTTCTCTTTGTCTGAAAAAAATAACATATACAACTATGCCTGTAAAGAATTCAAGAAGTCAATACCTATTATACAAGATTACAACACTTTCATGTATTCGACAAAGGCCACGAGCGGTGAAGCGACTGGCGAGTTGTCACGTGAGTTTTATTTAATTAATACTGTCATATAACGTGTTTCGTAGAACTAAATATCAGATGATTTAGAAAATATATAATACTTATAACCACGTAAGTTACGGAGCGTAACGTACGAACCGTAATAAAATCCGATATAAAAGTTTCGGATAATTCCAAATATACGAAATCTAACTGACAGCTGTCAATAACAGATTATTTTAAAAAAGGACCTGGAATTACAGTTATATGAAACAAAAAGGAACTGAGAAATTAGTAGCCGAATTTTTTTTACATTTCTCAAAAATGTATAATATCTGTAATTGAAATTATCAGAAAGTGCTACGAAATAATTTTTATACCCATAACCGTAACCGGAACCAATATAGTATTCTTTCTAAATCGGCAACCGTATCCGGAATGTTATTTCCTATACATCTTTACTTATTACCTATTTCATACTTATAATAAGGATATTAAATTTTTGTATACAAAATTTATCCTAACCAGATTTCTTTTTATTTTCGTATTAATTGTTTTTAAAAAATCACAGGGTTCGACGGCCATCCTGATTTTTTTTTTAAATATAGACGTATACATAAAAATATAGTAGAGTTACTACTACTACTACATATTAAAAATCTAGTACGATAATATAATAAATAAAAAGGTATATTTATACCTTTTAATTTAACGTTGAAATTCTCTTGTATCAAATAAAATAGATATAAGATTAGTAACTTATATTTATTAATAATTAATTAATTCATTATAATTTACTAAAGGTAAGCCGGTGGGAATTGTGTTATATGGATACAATATATGGTATTGTACTAGTATATGGTAGTAATTGTATAAAATAACTTGAATAATAATTTATTTCATTACCGGTAAGATGTACAGCACTACTGTCAAATTGTAACAATGCTATGATTGGGTCGTTAAGATCGCAATCCAATATTGACATAATTGATTTCAAGAGTACGAATGTATGTCATTGTAAATATTAGATTGAAAACTTATTGGTATTTGATTAGAATTAACATTGGTTTCGAAAGTAAGGTCCCAGGTCCTTGTGGCGCAGTGGTACACCGTCTGAATTAAAAAGCGGTGGTTGTGACTCAGAAATCAATCGGGGGAATGGTTATATTTCAATTGTTTTCATTTCTCCGCCGTAGTAAGTTAAAACGCGATATTAAATTCTACTCAACAGAAGTTATCCATTTCGTACAGAAAACAGAGAGCAGAGTGTCTTGACATTTTATCCCCTTTGCCTACCCTGGTATAGGGGAAAAAGCTTGAACCTGTTTTATATTGCCAGTTCAATTTCCAAATATATGTATATTACAATATTATTCTGTAGTCATTAAAAAATTAGCTATCACGCGCTTGCAATGTTAACAGTAGGGCTGTGACACGAAAAGTTGTTACGATTTTTGAAAATTAATCTCAATAAATAAAGAATATTAATTAAATTAATTAATTTCATTAACAAGTCTCTTTTTAATCATCTTTATCCTACACTAGTTTAATTTAACATTGAAAAACATTATTTTTGATAACGGAAAAATTTGAACGCCTATAGGAAACCGTCTAAGGGTTCCGGGTTTAAATCCCGCTGTGTTTAATTTTTTTGAAGTGTGTGATTTATACTTTAAAAAATATTAAAAGTAAACATTAAAATATTGCACGATCTCTATATACATTTGATAAGTTACAATATTCAAATAATATAAAAGGCATCTATATTTCATCCATCGTGGCGCAGTGTAACCGCGTCTGACTGTGTACATTTAATGTATACGTGATGTGTGATAGTGGTGTATTCGATTGTCACCCGGAAAAATGATTATAAATAAGTCATTTTCATTTCTCCACTCTGGAGGCATGAGAAAGCGCGGCGTCGATCACGCCGGTGGAGAACGAAGTGTCTTGACACTAGGCTATCTGTCTAAACTGCTGTGCGAGAAAAAGCGTGAAGTTTAAAAAAAATAAAATACTATACATTCATTATGAAACAAGTACCCTCTAACCACTGAGCTAGCCACTACACTACAGCTTAGCTCCCCCTGCGAGTCGACCGTGTAATATCGAACTCGTTTCAAAGCGCAATTTCGCCAAATGTTTAGTTTTTATCCCAATTCATAAGATGCATCCCCGCCGTGAAAATAAAGATACTCTAATACCAAAATGAAATGAACAGTGCATAATATTGAAAAATCATAACAAGTTAGTATGTATAGGTATATATATTTTTTATTTACTTTACTGTAATTTCAAGCTGATCCTATAGCGGGATCAAGCGCCCTAGTATCAAGAGTTTTCTGTATTGTGTTGATTGGTGGAATTAAACGCCGCGCTTTGTTTTACCAGAACGAAGAAATTAAAATCATTTAAATATAGTCATTCCGAGTGTGATTGAACCCACAATCCCAAATACCGTTTGCAGTCAGACTCTGCCCTCTGTACCTTATTATTAACTTTTTATCTTTTAAAAATTATCCTTTTGTTTATTAACATTAAAATAAGGTATATTTAAATTGAAATCAAAATAAGGTATATTTAAATGTGAATAGAAGTCCAAAATGTACTTTATTGAAATAGATTTTTGCGAGCACTTTTGAATCGCCGAATGAACATAGGTACAGACAGCTACCGCCGCCTCGGAAGGCAGTTCTGCTGAGAACAGTCACGAAAATCTCAACAGTTGCTCTTATCAAAGATAAAAGTTACACTATTATTATTTATTACAATAGTAAATAAAACTATTAAAAACAAAAAACACTTTAAAAATATTTATAAGTGTTATATAAGAAGCGATATCAAATCTACAATATGTCTAATATTAATATATTTATTGAAGCTAGTCGTGAAATGTATATGAAGTTTGGATTGTACCCCCTACAGGCAGCTTCCGGTTTATAAGACTGATGGCGGGTTCCTTAGAGGCTTTGAGATAATTAATTTGTATTTATTATCAGGCTCTATCTAAAGGTATGGAGATCTTAATAATACATCTCCGGACTCTCTCTATATAATCTTGCAACATAGAAAAGACGGAAAGGGCCTTGTTGACACGTACAATACGCGTTGCCTTAGCAACGTGCATTTGTATAATATTTATTTTGTTAATTAACTAAATTCATAATGCATTATTAAAAAAATAATTTTTCATACCTTCCTCAGATGAATTTTAAGTACCTATACAAAATTATACTATTTCGTCCGCATAAAAAATTCTCTGGAGCAGTGTCACATCATCTGACTGACTGCAAACGCGATTGATATATTATGTGTAGATCCCCACTTGGGCAATAAAATTTAAAATTTTAATTATTTTGTTCCAAACCAAAAAATAATATCCAAATCCAAAAGAATTAATTTGTAGTGTAAGAAAATAATTTTTAATTTAGGGTATTGTTTTAAAATTGCCAGTAAGCACGTACGCAGAGAATTTACTCTCAAGACTCAATTTCGAGACTGAGAACGGAGAAATGAAAATAAATTTGGATATAAACATTCTCCCAAGTAGGGGCTGAACCCATCAATCGCGTTTAGAGTAAAACTGTCCCACTGCGTCAAGTTGGCCTTATTTGAATTTGTTATCATAATTAACTTGGCGAAGTCAAGAGGAGCTTTAAAGAGATTTATTTATGAGAAAAATGAAAATACTACCGACGACGTGACAGTAAGTTACAATCAGAGAGTGGAAAAATAGACTGTCATAAGTTAAAATGAATTCACAGAAAATTGATTATACTTTTACAAATAACATTAATATAATCACTTCCCTGATTGAGAATCGAACCTACAGTCATCGTGATTACAGTCAGACACAGTCGTAATGCTACGCAGAGATTAAAAGTTAAAAAGTAACAGATAAAATTACACAAACATATATTTAGAAGACGTATAAAAATTTGAACGTAGCGGGATTTGAACCCGCGCGAAATCCCGCTGCGTTAAAATTTTTGTACGTTTTCTAAATGTATGTTTTTCAATTTTCTAAGTTTGTGAATAACACTTTAAAAAACCCATGATTTATTTTATTAAAATTACATATTTTTCGAAAACGTATAAGAATTGGAACGCGGCGGGATTCGAGCCCGCGCCTCTTGGAAACCGTCCAAGGCTTTGACAGCTAAGCCATGCGTTCTCCAAGACGGACTAGATAGTGTGGTTCAAAATTTGGTGGGTGGCCGCCTATTTGAGCACACGTAAAAGACCCACGAGAACGATTGTTAAAATTTTTTGGGTTTTTTATTTAATAGGGAAGTTGAATATATTATTGCCACGATAAATTACGAATTTTTTATAAGTTTTCTAAAAATCTTTATCAATTTCTTAAGTGACTAAATAGCATTTTACAATTTATTAAAAATCGATATATTATGTAGTAAATTTTAATACTTACGACAAAAAACACCTTACCATTCCATGGATTCACCGTGCCCATCAAGAGACTAGCTCGGGGCAGTACATAAGGCTTGCAATCCAAGTGTAGGCTTAAGGCGCCCCTATAAAATATATTAAAACTCACTCCACAATCTTATTCTTATTACCATTCAGTCTAATAAAGAATTTAGAAATTGGTTTTCCAAGCAATTACTGCAGCGTCCCCTGGTAAATTTTCACTAAAACACATATCTAATAACATGCACCAAACAAACCAGAACCCAAGACTGAAAACAGCATTAAAATCGGACTAGTATTTTTGGAGATAAATGGCAACATTGGTTTGCACACACAGTAATCTTCTTACACTAAAGGCCTATATATACCTACTCATACGTACCGCCTCCGCGTCGTCGCGGGTAATAAAACAAAGGCAAGTTTATAATCAAAAAATGTATAAAATTAGTTTTAAATATAAAAGATTACCTACTTGGTACTTACTAATAAAACTATAATATATACGTGCTACATTCATTAATAATAAGTTTCTATCAGAATTTGATTTAAACGTATGAAAGTTTCTACCATTATCATATTAAAAATTAGTTTGAACTTAGCAGAATTAAAACCTGTGTAGTGCTAATCAAATTTATCTAAGTATACGCGAGTTTAAAAAAGCAACGCTAACGCTTTTTCCCGCAAGGCTAGGTAGGCAGAAAGAACAATAAGCGATGTAGTGCCGAAAACAATACATTGCTCAACGTTGTTTACCAGAGGGGAGAAACGACAATAATTTAAATATAATTATTCCCTCAAGCGGGATCGAACCCACCATCATTGCGTTTACAGTCAGACGCTTTCCTGCTGCTGCGCAACGATGGCCTCGGAATTATTATTTTGTACAGCAACTCATCAGTTTCACAAGTTTTTTTCTACACAGAAGGGTAGTCAGAGAGAGCCTAGTATCAAGACACTCCGTTCTCCACTTTTCGCGCGTTCAACCTAAGACCTTAACACGTGCTTTGTTTTGTTTACCACAGCGTGGAAATAAAAATAATGAAATTAAGATCGTTTCCCGTTCGGAAATCGAACCAACAAATCGTCAACCTCAGACGATGTCCCAGGGCCATGGCCTTACAGCAATACAACTTCAAGTATACAAAATTATATATATGGAAATTTAATATACCTTATTATACCACGCGACGATGGTGGGCCATTTAAAAGTGTCTAATATGGAAAAAAAAATATTAATGCACTCTAAGCAGCTTACCAACGATTAACTTGACGCGGGGCTATTCAGTGCTTAATGACTGCGAAAACTAGTTAATATATTAGATTTATTCATAGATTTCAAAAGTGAAAGGTGATTTATTGTACTCTATCATTAATAAACCGAATAAGGGAGTGTTTAGACACTAAGTTTTTTGTTATTTAAGTTCAGTGTCGTCATTCTTTGTGGTTCTCTCTCTCTGTCTGAAAAAGCGAAATTTTATTTTTCGTTTTTGTCTGTATACAAAGTGAAAAAACATATTTAGGAAACGTATTAAAAAAAAATTAAAAGCAGCGGTATTCGAACCCGATCGCTACTTACGTTTTCTAAATATATTTTTGAATTTCCTAAGTGTAATTAACACTTTAAAAATAGATATCAGTTAAATGAGTGACACTATGTTGAATGTTTTTTCTTGTTTAAGTTCAGTGTCGTACTTCTGTCTAAAAATAGGCCCAAACAGACTTGAAAAAGATAGAAGTCAAATTTGAGCAGCGTCGAGTTTCGCCTATCAATATACAACATATTAAGTTCCGATAGAAAATAAGTAAGTGTGTTTCGACACTATGTTCTATTTACGTGAAGCTGTAAGAAAGTAGGTAGGAAGGAAAGTACCTATAAACGTTCTCCTGAGGGGATCTTTATTATGAAAGCAACATTAATTCAAATACAATTAAAACCCACAACGATCAAGTTCATCTAGTTTTTATTTAATCTATATTAGAATTTTTCTTAGCAACAAAAGCTTAAAATGTTATACCTATTGGCACCAAAAGCAATCATAGTACAAAAAGGCACCTAAGGTACCAAAAACTACCAAGTTACCAAGTAGCCTATAGGCTATAAGGAAAAACAGAAATGTTTTCCTACATATTTTATTAAAAACTAAGCTTGAAATTTAAAGCAGGGCTTCCGTGTAAGAACTGTCGTTAACAGATTATATATAACCGCGTTTAAACTCTATAGAGTGCTATAAAATAGATCCTAAGATATACTTAAACGTAAAGTAACTGAAAAGCATAAACGTAAATATTGAGTTAATTTGTTTGTTTATTTCAACATACCTATAGCAAGACAAACGTCCAAATAGATACTTAAATATATATTTTTAACCAAATATTTACCCTGACTTCGCTTGGATATATCTATGTTAATAAAATTTATTACTTAGTAGATACTAATTCCCACTTTCATATTTTATTAATTACTTATTTACAAGATTTTCATTTCTCCGCTCTGGTAGTAGTACCAAGCGCGGCGTGGAGTTCCGCCACTAAACACGGAATGTCTTGAGTTCGGGCGGAAAGTGGAGTACGAAATTTCTTGATACTCGATTGACAGGTTCTCTTAACAGCCGTAACAAAAGCCAGGGACATTTTTGATTTCTAATTATGTTCGAAAAAGTTGCAACATGACCTACAACTTTTTTTCATTTTGGTTACACAAATGAAGATGTCTAAGACATAAATACATACATCTAAATTTCAAATGATATTATCCAATATTAGTAGATATATATTAGTAAATATATGAATAATGTAGGTACATAATGGCAATAAAAAACCAAAGTAAGGATGTACGTAGGTAGATCTTTACAGAAAGAGCAAAGCCATAATCTGCAGCTAGTATAAAATAATTGAGGTATAGAACACAAATCCCAACCAGCGATAGTTAACGATACAAATATCACGGCTCGCTCAGTCTCATAAATCATAAATGCCATTATTTATTACCGATACAATTTCACCCACGTACTACATACCCTACTACGCTTTGTTTATTTCGTATATACGGCATACGTATAGTGTACACTATGCCATATAACTGAAATATACATTCTTGTCAGTGGATGAATTCGAAAGAAAAAACACATCTCGACTCGATTCTCCTTCCTTTAAATAAAACAAAAGAGACTAGAAAGACATGTCGTTAAAACAATTGAGTTGAAATTTATTAAAAGTGTCGCATCACTACTAAGCTGCGTTTGAATTTGAAATCTATGTTCAAATTAAATAAAGAACACAACGGCGGTCATATATGGTGGCTTTCAACCGTTTTGGAACGCGGGAAACGAAAGTGGTTACATATTTATAAAATGGAATCGATTTTTAAATGGGCCAATGGTGACGCTCGGTAGAGTGGGCGGGGCTTGCTCCTCCCTAGCGCAAGTGAGATGAGTCTCGCTGCCTTTTGTTCATTCACGCAGCGTTTGTTGACGAGAGCGGACGTGTAACGAGGGTTATTAGTAACGCTTTATTGATATATCTTGCGGATTGCGAATACGCAGATAAATATAACTGTAAAGTAATACTGTTTTATATTCATACATTTTGTATATATTCTTTATTATCATTAATTCACTTTTGATATTTTATGACATTTTTTAGATTTTATAATTTTTCAATTTGCGTTTCATACAATTTATTTTAAAAATAAAACTCCAAGCAGTAGTGTAGACCAAATAGATAACTTTTAAAAGGCCTTATACTAGAATGTATTATTTTTTTAACAATGAAAATACAGAAATTTGTTGCTTTAAGCAGCAATTTTACTTGAATTTCTTTTGAATCAAAAAATAAACTTATCAAATAACTAGAGAAACTGCTATTTATTTCTTTTACAGTCCTTTTTAATATTTTTTTATTCTCTATTACCTTTAACACACTAGGCAGAAACATAAATAGATACAGCCTTATAAGATACAATGACAAAAGGACTAAGGGTTGATAATAGGGAGTCGCATATTGAACATGGTATCCTAATAAAAATGAATGAAAATATAATATTTATAAGTAGATATAGGTATGCCTCATTTGGTTTCTTTTTGGTATTCTAAAAATATTTGACTTATTTATTATTTTCAAGTAAATATGTTACCTAATAAAAATGTATTTAAGTTTAGTTCCTAAGTGTGTGAATAACACTTTAAATAATGTTAAAAAAAAAGTATTTAAAATGTTTAAAATCCGTTCATTTAAATGAAAATTATTTTTAAACGTTGTATTCATATTTCATTCATAGAGAGATTGAAGAGAGAGGCAGATATCACTTAGCTTCAAAACATTTTGTTATTCGTTAACGGCAGAACTCAACGCCGCGCTTTGTTTGCCGAAGTGGGGAAACAAAAATAGTTTCGAACTCACAACCATCGCGATGTTTTTAATATAAATTTTTAATCTATTATTCACAAACATAGGGAATTGAAAAACATGTATTTGGAAAACGTATACAATATTAAACGCAGCGGAATTTGAACACGCACCTCATGAAACCCGTTCATGCGCTTTGACCGCTAAGCCATGCTCTACATCCGACTAATTCTTATAAACATAGGTATATAATGTCAAAATTATTACAAATTATATTTGTTGTCGACGATGTCCCACTGAATGCCATATTATTTTTCTTATAAGTGTAATTTATAAAGCTCCTAAATTCCAAAATATTAAAAATATTATAATTAAAAAGTAATTAAGAAAACCACTAAAATACGTCTTTTCTTAATTACTTTTTATTTTTTACAAAGTTTTTTAAAGAACAAAAGAGGAAAGTATTGTCAAAGATAACTTATATATTTTCTTTACACACATTTTTTTTAATTCGAACACAAACGAATTAAGACGTAAATAATAATTTGTAACAATTTTATTAGGTATAGGTACTATATGTGATTACGTAATAAAGTTTTTTTCAGAAGAAAGATTGAAAACCCAATGACTACTACGACGAGGGACAGGGACAATAATTATATTGTTAAAAAAATTGTCAACATTTTGTTTTCAATTTCAACTGTCACACACTTTCAAAGTTTCAAATCCTTTATGAAAGGATGAAAAGTATTGAGCAATGTTCATTTTTAATCAAAAATAATATATTTGAAAGCCGCTAAATACTCTTTTATGAATAGGTATGGTGTGAAAATATATAATTGATACTTACAATCATAAATTTGAAATTCAAAATGTACCCAAATATTTTGAAGCAATCAATCTCGGTAAGAATTTGTGTGCATTTGAAGTCAATCGAACCATTGAAGATAATGTGTCAAAATAACATTTTCTAATTTATAGCATTTTTTTTAAACTATTATTGACACACTTAGGAATTTGAAACCATATTTTTAGAAAACGTATAAAAATTTGAACGTAGCCGGATTTGAACCCGCACCTCTTGGACGGTTTCCAAGAGGCGCGGGTTCACAATATACTTAATATTTTCTTACATTGATAGATGCTAGATAGCTACAGGTCAACAAACGAAAACTATAGCACACACCTGCAAACGTAATTTACACTATAAGGTACGATACTTGTACATAATACGTATAATAATAAAGGCCATCGATGCGCAGGGTATCAACATCATGGTAAACGCGATTGGTCGTGGATTCGATCCACTCGGCGACATGTTTTAGCGAAATGTGGATAACAGAGTGTCTTAACACTAGGTTCTCTTTGACTAACCTGTTATGCGAAAAAAAACAAATAATAAAGCACAAAATACTTCGTACAGAAGCTAAAATAAAAAAATATATTCGTCTTTATTAGTAACCTTTTTACACGAGCTGCATGCAGTCCGGACTGCGAATAAAGGGACGGTTTTTTTTTTAAATCGAGGTGGCGAGAGTCGAACCGGTTATGCTTACTTACAAATAATACATTTTGATTTTAAAATAAGCAGATGTTATTCAAAATTATTTATTATTCAATACATATGATTTAATGGCAAATTAGAAATTTTGTAGCTAAGCGTGAAGGTTTTATAGAAAATATTACTTAGGCACTTATTAAAAATTGTTTCTCCCATAGTAACAATAATAACGTATTTTTAAACTACACAAACTGAGTAACCAATATAAACAATTATTTTTAACTAGTATATTCCTTAGTTTATAATTAAAGTTCGGGTCGGTTGGTCCGGGAAACGAACGTTCGGGTCACCTGATGGTAAATGATCACCGCCGCCCACGACTCCGTGTAACACCAGAAGAGCTACAGGTGTGTTGCCGGTCTTTAAGTTGGAAATAGACGCAATGGTTGTAGGTTCGATCCACCCTTGCAGGAATCCAATAAATTATTCTAATTTATTTGATGTAGAAGTCAAAGTGCGGCGTTGAGTTTCACCACTGTAGGGGCAATTTCTCTCAAATGTACAGAAATAGAAAGTGAAGAACGAAGTGTTATGTGATGACTTTGTTAGTGGTTAACGGATGGTTAATTCTAGAAGTATATCATTAAATTTGTGCTTACATACTTTTTAATAGAAACATTACCTAAAAACGTTAGTGAGAGATATATAAAACATATAAAGATGAATGCAAATGATAAATCTCAAAAAGTACCCATTACATAGTTTCTCCATTGTAGGTAATATATTTACTGACCTTGTAATATAGTAACTACCGAATGAAATATTTTTTTCATAAAATATACAGTTGCCAGTTTGATTAGATAAAGGGCAGATTTAGTTTCCTTTAATCGAATCGCTTTATCTCTAAACTGACTTCTGTCAATTTGATATATTGACAGAAAGTAAATAAGAACCTACTTACGTTTTTTTTTTAAATAAAAATTTACTTGCAAGAACTAATCTAACATAACAAATTTTGTGGTTGAAATTTCCTTTTTCCTTAAGCAAACTATGCCCTATTTTATTCGAAGATCGCGCTGTCAATAATAGGTATGTAAAAAATCTTTTTAATATTTATGCAAATATAGTTAGACTTTTCTTGAACTAGATTTAGAATTAGTAAATTTCCAGCCCAGTCCAGTCTCAGCATGTATCTTCTGGTAAAATATCACTAAATCCTTCAGACTTCACCGCAAATTACAAAAGACGCGTTAAATAAAAAAAAGCAAATTAAACATCTCATTACTCACGTAAATAAATCAATATGGAAATATAAAAAAGGCATTTTGTGTCCGACCGATGGAATGTCTTTGACCGTCGTTTTTTTTATACACCTTATACTTATATTCAAATGGAATCACCCAAATTAAGTAGCCATAAACGGAATCAGCTTCCAAATTTGAATATTTCATTCGTTCACGTCGTTTGTGTGAGCGCGTGCTTTGATTTGTGTGTGTGACGGTGGTGATGTTGGTAGCTCGTTTTTTTTTAAATATAGTACTTTAACAACTCTATTTTTTTTTGTCATAATCATATTTATGAATCGATTAAACTAAAATAAACACGAAATGTTAAAGAAAGGTTACTAAAATATAATAGACAAATAATGTATTTAAATCGGTTAAGCCGCTTCTGAGATAAGCGTGCACAAACGCACAGACAAACAGAAAAAAAAATTAAATATCATTGTTTCGGGTTCTATTACACTGGTGCCCCTAATACAGACAGCGATCAGTTACATTTCTTTTATATGTATGTATGTATGTATGTATTATGTCTTAAACTTACAAAATATGCTTCAAAAAAGTGATATTAAATTGTAGTTTACAAATCAAGTTTATCGGGGTGTACGCATTTTTACTAATACCTAGCGAAGAAAATATTTACATCGATAAATCGAATTCACCATTGTGGGAATAAATACGATGATTATTACGATAAAACGCAATATCGATATGAACCAGCACAACCCTAATCTTTTGTCGAAGCGCACCGCGTTGATAAGGAAACATTTTAAATTAGTAGAAGAAGAGAAAAAATATTACAATATATATTTTTTATTTTGTTATTTATATTTTATCACAAAACGGGTAGCCGCCGCTACCAGCGATATAAATTATATCATTTTTCACTGCGACAACCTTAACGGACGTAAAAAATGACGGCCCATTCACTATTAAAGTTTGAATTTGCCGCGTTTTTTATTCGTTTCCGGAGCGTTCGGATTCCATTATTGAACTTCGACATTTAAAACTTTATACAAACTTTTTACATTTTTTTTTACACATCTCTACCAATACCAGTACCAATACTGTTTTAAAACTAGTTTCTCTCTAACCCACCCGGTTAGTGAGAAACTATTTTTAAAACTCGCTGTTCTCCATTTACCGCTTATTTTTGAGACATTGCAGTTTGACTAATTGCTTCAAAAGCGAATTTGTATGTCTTTTTTAATAAAAACCAACTCGATAACCATCGTAAGTACAGGCATTTCCAACTGGCCTATGATCACGTCTTTTAGAATACCAATAATAATACCAGTAATAATTTATGCTATAACTCTTGTCTTTTGACATTTTATGAGATGCAGAATATAGTTTTAACCGTCTTGTTTAATTTATGATTTTAACTATACATATTGGACTACAAGATATTTGCAAAGGAAATAATGGCGCAGTGAGACACCATCCGACTGTAAACGTGAGTTGTTTTGGGTCCGAATCTCACTCGGAGGTATTATATTTAAATTATTAACAATTTTTTATAAAACGTTAAAAAAATTGAACGCAGCGGGATTCGAACCCGCGCCTCTTAGAAACCGACCAAGCGCTCTGACCGCTAAGCCATGCGTTCTGCATCCAGCTGTGTCGAAATTCTTACGCTTATTACAACTTATTTTTGTTGTTAGCATCTCTGTAGAGAGATTTTAACAAACTTCTGCTACCCAAAGATTATTCTACGAACAATCGTTCGGCAAGAGAGAATGCTTTTTATTAAAGTATGTCTTTTATCATTTTTTAAAGTGTTAATCACACACTTTGGAAATTAAAAAACACTAGATGCGCTGCGTTCAGATTTTTATGCTTTTCAATGTCTCGTGTGATTAACACTTTAAAAAATGCTAAAAATATTTAAATTATAATTTTTTCGCCGCTCTGGTAAGACAAACCGCAGCATTGAATTCTACCACTCAACACGCATTGTCATTGTCGGGTGGAAAGTGGAGAACAAAGTGTTTTGACACTGGGTTCTCTCTGACTACCGTGCTACGCGGAAATTAATAATAATATTTTCTGTAATTATGAAAAATATATATAGCATAGCATGGTAAAGAAAAACTATATAGCATAGCATGGTAAAGAAAAACATAGTGACAAGGCACTCCGATTTTCGTTTTCAGCCTGAATTGGAACGCCGCTTTGTGTGACCACAGCAAGGAAATGAAATTTAAATATAAACATTTGCTTGAATTATGATAGAACACTTAACTAATGAGTAACAAGTACTTTTCTTTTTATTTTATTTCAACTGTACTTGTTATACTTGTGTAATGAGGAGAAGAGGGTTTGGCGATTCTGTTTTATTAAACTTACTTATTTTTAAAGACTCAGAGGCCATCGAAGACAGCATCTGACTGGCTTTGGTTGTGGGTTCGATTCCCACTCGGAGGAGTGATTATATTGAAACTATTTTCATTTCTCCGCTACCTTAAACTAAGCGCGGCGTAGATTTTCGTCACCAAAATGCAATGTCTCGATATCAGGCGGAAAATGGAGAAAGGAGTGTCTTCAGAACGAAGTGTTTTCAGAAGACTAGGTTCTGACTAGTGATTAGTGATTGAAAAAGCATGAAGCTGCTTTATATTTAAATAAATTCAGAAAAATGGTATATGAAATTTCCAATAAAAACTCCATATATATTAGGTTCTACCTACATAATTAGTTATTTATACACTAACAATAACTTATATTTAAATGATTAGTATTTATTTTTTACGAATAAGATCTCCAAATGTTATTAAAAGTGCTCAAAGTATGTAGTACACAAAGGTTAAGGCTAGCTACCTATATTACAGGACATTAAACCGGACCTAAGGAATTATATATTTTATGTTATATTTTATAATAGCTGTTGAGTAGACCACCGTCACTGTACGTGAAAGTAGAAAAATTGGATATGTCGTTAACGAAGTCAATTTAAACTTGTTATTTTTTTTAACCTTACCTATTTCACTATACACTGGCTTATCTCTTTTACAGTTTCACGCTTTTGCAGCATAGTAGCTGAGAACCTAGTGTCAAGACACTCCGTTTCCACGCACGGCCTGAAATCGAGACATTGCGTGTTGAGTGGCGGAATTGAACATTGCGCTTATCTTAGGCACCATTCCAGCGGATTTTTGGATTTTCTTACCTATTAATTAATGATTCAAAACGATGGTATAGTCTTAATGTAAAGTTATCTTTGCCTGCCCCGAAAAAAAAAAGTTAATAAAAAAATTGTATTTCATTTAGTATATTTATATTCTTCTTACAGCACTCTGACTGTAAATTAAATGATGTGGTTTTAAAATGAGCAAATCGTAAATATAAAACAACTGGATAAATTAATTACCTACTATTAATTAATTTATAGCACTTTAAGAGTCCTCGGTGATGCTTAAAATTAGCGTTGCCTTAGCAACGTGTATATCACTTCACAAAACAGTGACATGACAGTTATTTAATTATATTTTTAAAGCATTATTATAAAGAATATTGATTATTTCTCCTTCTCTTCTTATAAATGTGACTTATCCCACATTTCGTACTCCATTGTCCGCGTTATTGTAAAAGGTGTCCAAAGTTATTCCTTCACATATAAATGTATAGATTCTTACTCCATGTGCAGGCATCTAGCTCCCGATGGTTGAAGGCATAAAATCCCACCACAAAGATAAACAGCCGACAAAAATATCATAAATTTATGAACGCCGCGCCGCAGTGAAAACTAAAAAACTTACCTACTATTTAAAGTATACCTCACTTTGTAAGGCCGACTGGCCGCGGTATGCTATTAGGGACATGACGGTCAGCTGGCATGTCCATACTTAGTGACAATACCAAAAAGAAAATATATAAATACTTTTTATTTTATTATTATTTAAAATTTTATAAATAGACGATTGTTATTGTTAATATACTTTTATTTACTTACTTTAAGTATTTTTTATATTATTTTAAATCTAAGTACTCTGTGAATCTGCAATTTTGTAATATCAATTTTAAGGCTTATGTTGTATTCGCATTATAAGTTGAAAGTTTAAAAAGAAAGTAATGCACGTGGCCATCTTGGCGCAGAGGGATAGCGTGACTGTACTCGCGATTCGTTCTGGGTTCGATCCACAACTCGGAGATAGTAGACTTTCTCTCCCGCCGGGGTTTACGAAAGATTGGGGAGTTCCCGTGGCCCCGAAGTAGAGCACCGTGAGGTTTTAGTGAGCATACGGACGGCCTACATCTGCCAGTCCGGAGTCCCACATATTTGTCCCGGGCCCCTGTAGATATCAAGAACGACTTATATGTAACTTTTATATATACAAAAGATGGATAGAACTGTTTTAAATAAAATAAAAGTACCTTATACTACAGCAAACTTTAAGTTAAAAATAAAAAATTAGTATTGTAAGAGATAGTTATTTAATAAGGTCTTATAATTATTGGTAACATTTTTTATTATTTATCTAGGTAATGTTTGCTTTTAATACGGGATAAACGTACAAAGAAAAAGAGATCTAAGTTATGCATCAGGAGGTTGCTCTGAAAAATAATATGTAATGTTTCAAATAAAGTGCTTAATATATTAAGTGTATGAAGAAACAAAGCAGGTAAAGTCTATAGGATTCTAAATACTTAGTAAATGATCCCAGGAAGATTATTTTTAAGTACGTACTTATCTTGCGAATAGTATTTACAATTTCAAATAATCTCTTCATTTAAATATTTTTTTACTATTTCTGTACAGTAGATTAGAGAATTACAATTTATAAATACTTTACGTATAAATTTAAAAAAATTGGCATTGTTTTATTATACTTTTGTTCATTTATTCTTTTAGATATACGTTAATCATCCATGATTTGTCATAAACACTGTTTTGGTTAAAAAGAGAGATTTTGCTTCCGAAGTAGTCAAACTAACGAGACAACACCATATAAAAATAAATTTAAACATAATAAATTATTACGTGCTACCTGCTGAGTATTTTAATATTATAAAAATATATGCGATGATTGAGAATCCCATTTTTGTATAAAAAATACAATATTAATTCGTACAATTTATAATATGACGTGTCCATGTTTACCTCCTTCATTAGCTGGACAAAACCAACGACATTTACCATTCGTTTACTTATTATAACATAACGTTTTTAATACACTTTTGTACAAACGAAAACCAACTTTAAATAAAAGCAATAAAGTTTAAACTCATTTATAAGTATTGACAAAAACATAAGCCGTTTTGACAGGTGAGAATTATATGACATTAGAAAATGTACAGATACAAACGTTCTCGGTTCGATTTTGATTTTGTTGAATTACGAATGTTACGTTCGATGCAATAAATGGCTTCTTTATAATAAAATATTATTATTAATATACGATTATTGAAAAAAATATATAAGAATTTGAGTAAGTTTTAAGGGCTATAGCTAGAAAATAATTATGTAAAAATATTTTTTTAAAAAATATTTTTATTTAATACTGTTACTAAATATAATTTTTAGTATTATGAATTTTATTTATTAGGTACGTTTAATTAATTAGCAAATATAAATACCTGATTATTTATAAGCGTTAAAAACATATCAATATATTCTGAGTCATAAATTAAAATCTTGTCATCGATGGATCATAAAATTGTGGAGACGAAATATTTCGATTATTTCGCTAAAATTATTATAAAGACGCGCGTTATGTGACAGCTAACACTAGAGGATCGTAAAGATGATATTTTATTATTTTCTAATCTCATAACGATATGGACGCCATAAAGTACCCAAGATGGCGTACGGTAGCCGAGCGGGAAATTTATAGGTGTTGTATCAATTAGATTGAACTTCAAACTACTGAGCTTTCTTGAGAACTATTTTAATGTGTAAGTAGATTTGGATATACTAATAAGGTACGTTATTCAGTTATATTTTGAACAGTTAAATATTCTTTTAAGATTATTAAATTAGTATTTTTTAAAAGATTTAAATAATTAAGCAAAAATCAATTTTCAATCACGTGGTTAAAAATTAGAAAGGAATTAATATTACTTTTATCAGCACTAATTACTTACCTAAGTAAAGTTTCTTTTTTCTTTCACTTATAAATTGCTAATATAGAAAATAGGGTCTAGACTTAACTTAACTTAACAATAAGAAATATTTGTAAAAACATATAGGTACCTACTTTTTAAATATGTAAGCACCTAGGATTTGTTCTTCTGCACATAGACGGTGTCTAATGACCACTTGTATATAATATTTTAGTACAATCTTTTCAGCAGTTTCAGTTCACAATAAAATCAGTTCTTTTTTCCTATACCCTACCTTTCATCAATTTAAAAAAGCTTTATAATTGTTAAAGACATATTTCGAAAACGTATAAAAATTTGAACGCAGCAGGATTTGAACCCGCGCCTCTTGAAAATCGTTCAAGCTTCCAAGCCGTTCCCCCCGTTCAACCCGCTGCGTTCAAATTTTTATACATTTTCTAAGTATATATTTTTCAATTTCCTTAGTGTGCGAATAACACTTTAAAAAAATGTATATCTTTATATTAGTTTTTTCGGCTTCACGCATTTTCCCGCATAGCACTGCATACCTAATCAGAGAGAACCCTCCAGAGAAGTGTACCCTCCTTTATTATTTCGTGTTGGGTGGCAGAAGCCAATGCTGCGCTTTGTCTTAGACTAGACCGAAGGAATGTAAATAATTATAATTCCACCGAATGAGGATCGAACCTACAAGTACCAAACATTAAGTTTGCAGTCAGACACTGCCCCACTGAGCCACGATAGCCTAATGATGATATGATTGGATACTAAAGTTACTTATATTAATAAACGAGTTGTAGACCGACACTTCGTTTGCGTCCTA
Organism: Podotricha telesiphe; assembly: GCA_038994665.1. Classification (NCBI taxonomy): domain Eukaryota; kingdom Metazoa; phylum Arthropoda; class Insecta; order Lepidoptera; family Nymphalidae; genus Podotricha; species Podotricha telesiphe. The sequence continues at coordinate 1,429,128 of JAOYRR010000434.1, read as the reverse complement.
TAAAATGTAAAATCCTGTTTACCCGTTTCAGGTCGGGTAAAACTCTTAATGATCCCCTATATTTCCCAAGGCACTCACCAAATTTCAAATCAAAACATTGCGTGTTGAGAGCCGGAACTCAACGCCGCAACTTTTATATATACCTACCTATAGATTAAAACATATTATTTATTGGAAATCTACAACGAAAAAAGAAAAGATTTTTTAATCTATACATTCTAAAGCAATTACTAATACAACAATATTATCAAAAGCTTCAAACCACACTATGGTTTTGTTAACATTTAAGCTTTTGTAATCAGCTTTTTATTCTCTCTATAGTATAATAAGTAAGTAAAGTATCTACTTTACTTACTTATTTTAATTCCGATACTTGGAAGTGTTGTGGATTGATAATTGCAAATTTACACAGAATTTAGACAGTTCCTTTTGTTTAATCGATCGCTCGCCTTAGTTTCTATGAACTTGTAGTTTTCATAAGGAATTTTTAATGGAGAAATATCTAACTTCATAATTTACAACGTTCACGACACTCCGTTCTCCGATTTGGATGCAGCGCTTTGTCTTACGAATAATACTACTACTACTATTTTTTTTTTGTATATAAACCTTCACTCGAATAGGGATTGAACCCACAACCATTGCGCTTACAAAGAGATGCTGTCCCGCTACGCTATGTTGGTGACCTCTTCACTTTGGGATTGTTTATAACTGGAAATATATCATAGAAAGAAAGCTATTACAGTCGTGAAAAATTGTTTTATTGTTCAAAAATTTTTGTTGCTCTAACAAGTTTATTTTTATAGTACAAATTTAAATTCTATATAAGTTAATTAATATGTCACACTCTAATAAAAATGGCCTAACTCTAAATTTTTGTATTTCACATTTTTTTTAAAAACTGATCATAAAAAGCCTTATACTATATGATTATGCCTTATACTATATATTATAATACTTTATGATTCCACGGAGATTTATCATAAATTACATTAAGTTAGCTCATTGTCATTCTAAAGGTTTGATATTTAATTATTTTTTATACAAAATTTAACAAATCTAAAGTTTAAATATAATAATTATAATTTAACATAATTTAAAATGTTTTCACGGTTGAAAATTGTAGCAACTACAATAAGAAGAAAAACAATAACAAAAGTTTTTTCTAAGATACCTAACCTACCTAACAGTATATTTTGATATACTAAACTAATATTGTCATATAAACTCACAAATATAAAGAATAATCGATGATCATTTTCCAAGCAACCATTCAGACAAAGAATTGAAAAATAAAGACTGACACTACTTACCTAACCGTATATTCAGTTTACCTATAACATACCAATATTAAAACAAACGTTCCATATACATTCTTATCTTTCCATAAAATATCGTAATTTATCAATAACTCTGCTTAAAAAACTTCACTTATACAATTATTTAATCTACCTACAAATTACAGGCACGTGTCGTTAAAACAATATAAACTCACACAAATCACGCCATTAAATATAACAATATAATAACTGAAAACTGTCACTAAATAGATAAAAATAGATAATAAACATTTTTTCTTTTTTACCTGAAAAACAGGGGTGGGGCAGAGAGGCGAGGGGTTATGCCGCGCGGCAGTCGGGCCGCAGCCGCGAGCGCGCAAGTGTCGTTACACCGCAATAGACAATTAAAAAAAAACTCACGACAGTGTTTTAGTGTTTATTTCATTTACTTTCATTTTAGCGGCCTAAACTGACAACGAACTTATTTAATATATACAAAGTAAGACTTGAGGACGTGTAATCAGGAAATTGTATTGCGATCAAGTGGTTTTTTTATTTCGATAAGATAATTTAATAAGAACGTCACTCGTGGCGTGGTCGTGTAAGTGATTAAACATTATTCCTTTTGGTCAAGTGCAGTTAAAAGTGTTTGTTAGTTTGGATTTTATAGCGCTGAGGTAAGCTTATTCAATGATAATTGTTATACCGGTAATAACGGAAGTGTACCGAAAATGAAAACCTAATAACTTTCAATATTAATTAACATTAATCTAATGAAAGCTTTCTTCAAAAGAATATTTTTATAATATCGCGCTATAGCAAAATTATTTTATTGCATACCCACTTTGTTTAAAAAGTTTATTTTATTATGTTTTTAAGCCATTATAATCTGAGCAAATTAGCTTGAGTTAGTCTTAAATTAACTAAAACTTCACTTTATATGAATAAGTGACTTGAGTTCCCTAGTTAAAAAAATAACAATTAAAATTAAATAATTATATTATTTAATATGATCTGTTTAAAATATGAAAAAAATGTTGTGTTTTATTACTTTGAAGCTTATTTAATAACAACTATTGATTTTAGGAGAATGTTTTTATTATTTATATTGAAACAAATAAATTTTCAAACATGCATACAAAAATTAAAACTATAATAGAATTAAAAGTATAATAAAATATATTAAAAGTATAGCCACCGGTTAGACCTATAATTTCATAGCATACATAGATAACATATCGAAACTATTAAAAAGAAGTAGATTAAAAAATATTGTTCAAAATTATAAAACCTCTATTCATAAAAAATGTCTACCGGAAATTGATGATATTATTTATTTCTTTTTAACGCGTTAAGGTTTCCTCTTATACTTGTTCAGCCGGAGCTTTTGGTAGGTAAGATCTTATAACCATATGCGACCTTTTTTATTATTTATTCATATTTAATGCTTTTTCTTATTATTTATGTTTATTTTTATATTTAATAATCATATTTAATCTGTTGTAATGTTAGATTGGTTTATTTAATTAGCTTGGGGCTTGGGTGGTCTTTTAACAACGGAGCCTACCCGTTCTAAAGCTACTTAATTTAAATTTGGAAATTTGCAAAAATATATTTTTTTTAATGTTTTATTTTCAAGTAGTTGCGCAAATTGATAAATCAATAGAATGATTCGGAAAAAGGAATATTGTGTAAGAATACCAACTATTACATGGGTAATATTTAAAGTGCCGTCGGTGTTTACAGTTTTTTTTTATGAAAACACGCCAATTCAAACGATATTATTTTCACATCAAAAATCTTAAAATTTCTTTGGATCGCTTTATTATTAAAAACTAAGTTTAGTAGGCTTTAATTTTAGAAATAACATTTTAATATTACTTATAATTTTATTATAAAAACATACGGTAACGTGTAGGCTTAACTATTTTATATTTCAACTAAATATTATTTTTATTCCCGACACTGTATATAAAGCTATTTTTTATGAAAGAGAATAAATTTGGTATGTATTGTGACTAAACAATATAAAGAAAATCTTTAGTTGAAGACTAAATTATTAAAACAATTTAATAATTAACAACTGTCACTTATTACAACAGTATCCGTCTAAATTGTAGCAGACGACATATTTTTCGATATTTAAAGATAAATTCCATCACAATAAATATATGTTTTATAAAAAGAATTGTCTTATTAAAATTACAAGTAATAAAATTCAAACATCCAAGCTTCTATAGTAAAATATACCCGTAATAAACGTAGATAGATATCTTGATAATATTCTACCCCATTACATTGTCAACTCCCCTTGGGGCGTGGTTAGGGCACGCCTCTTTAATTTATGCTTTTTACCCCGCTTTGCTCAAAACCTCTCGAACAAGATACGGTAAGTTTTGATTTGACGTTTAATTATTGTTTATAAATACAGTTTTTTGGCTGTATAACGTCATTGCCTTATTATGTTAGTTTATGTCAAAATTGTGAAAAAGCCTGGTTTTGAAATTTAAAAAACATCAATATATTGTAAGGGATTATGGAAAATTATTAATTTTAAATTGATTTATGGTCTGTTCTCCATTTTCAGTGGATTTTAGCAACAAAAGGTGTCGAGTGACGAAAGTTAATGGTTTGCCGCTACCGCATCGTATATATTGGGTTTATATAAAAATACACGAGCGGGTCGTGGCATCGCCCGTGAACTGTAGCTGTATATAGTATTTTCGGCGACCTTTTTGTAAAACAATGAAATTCCAGAAAATACTAAAAAAAATGGAAAGAAGGATAGCCTATGTTCATCCCAAGATTTCTATTCTCTATATAAAATTTCATCACAATCGGCTCAGCGGTTTAGCCGAGATTACGTCACAGAAAGAGTTACTTTCGCATTTATTATATTAGCATGGATTTCATTAGATAGGAACCTAAGACCAAATCGTTTAGTAAGATGCATATCAACTGCACTATGATGGCGTCGTAGTGTAAAACGACTTGACTTATTCTCTAATTTATCTTTGCCTGCCGCTGCACAAAATGATACAGAAAAACTGCAAAGCTATATAAAAACCTATTTTTATAGTAGGTACTTTACATACACCTTATAATTTAGTTATTTCCATAAATAACTTACTTTATAATAGTATAGATTAATTTATATTTTTGCAGTAAATAAAAATTCATAAATTATCTATTAGTCAAATCAAAAAGTGATATTGACTTCCGTTGTTATGATAATTTTCTATCACGTTTTCTTTATCTAAATACCTACATGAGTATATATATCTTTTATTTGTTTCAAAAGTATTATTATATTTACAAAGCGATTTATATTTAGACGAAGCGCGGCGAAAGCGGAGAATGGAGTGCCACGAGTCATTCCACTAGGTCCTCTCAGCCGTATTACGCAGGACAAATAGTAAAGCCTAAAAACATCCATACTAATATTATAAATGCGAACGTCTGTCTGTGACGCTTTCACGACTAACCACCGGCCCGATTTGAATAGAATTTAGAATGAAAACAGTTGAAGATCCTGTGTCAAACATAGGTTACTTTTTTTTTCAAAATCAACCCCTAAATGCTTGAGATGATGAAAGTTTGTATGAAAAACCTAAATCGTTTCGCGGGCGAAGCCGCGAGCGGGTCGTTAGTGTTATTATATAACCGTATTAAATGACACAGAAAATAAAGATTTTCTAACACATTTAACAATAAAAGCGCACATTTTTAACAAACATTCAGTGAAGGGCGCCCTAACGATACGGCCAATTAGTTGTAATTGCCATTACAATCTGGACCAGATTAGAATCAAAGAGCGTGGCTTATCCACCTATTGCTTATCTCTAACGAATCAAAGATTTAAATACGTAGTTACAGGTTCATTTACTAAATTAAAATTTAAAGAATTTGTTTTAGTTTTATCGTGTTTTAGTTATTTAGTTAAAATAATGGTTGTCGTTTCCACTCGGGGGAATGGTTATTTTCAAAATATTTTCCTTTTATACGCTCTGGTAACTAAGATAGAGTGCGGCGTTGAGTACCGCCATTTAACCCCTTATTTTTTAACTTAGCACGGTAATCAGAGTATCAAAACGCTTCAGATCGAAATTAAAACATTGCGTATTGAGTGGCGGAACTTAACTTTGCGCTTTGTCTTACATAAAAATCATTAAATATAATCTTTCCCCCAAATGAGAATCGAACCTACAATCAATCACATGTGCAATCAATGGCTTTAAAATAATTTGTATTGTAAAATAATAAGTATATTATAATGGTATTCAAAAGACTCAAAGTATTAAATGAATAAAATAAATATTTTTATTTTATAATTTTCTTCATTCGAAAAAACAGCTTGTCAAATGAACGAGCCAAATAGGCATAACTAATATAATAGATTTTATCTAGCATCATTAGATCAGAACCCTCTTTGATCCACTTAATTAGATATGGAGTTTATGTGTGTGTGTGTGTGTGTGTGTGTGTGTGTGTGTGTGTGTGAGTTTGCGCATGTTTACCCTTTAACGAGATGTATATTTTGGTTGCAGTAGGTATTAGAAACTACTGTACTAATTAATGTAGATATGTTTTTTTAATGTAGTCTGTTTTGGTATAGTAAATAATTAAAAAAATGCGCTACATTGTCATATGAAATTTTAAGTGTTTAATAGAAGCACGGAGAAATATTTGAAATTTGTTCATGTAGGTACACCCTAGTACGGCACAGAGCGGGAAACAAAAAAATATTGTTAGATTAGATTTTTTCCACCAATTAACTGGCAATGGACAGGATTTGTATAAAAATCTTTGTATCTATTGATATACACATAAATATACCTATTCATGAAATAGCAACATAATATTTTTCTTAAATTATTACCTAACAAAGTATAAAAACGGAGAGTTATTAAAATTATTATCTTCTTATTAATTATTAATGTTAAAGGTTTTTATATAAGGTTTGTATAATTGCTTTTTGAGTCATTGAAAAATAAAAATAAAATATTTAAAAATGTAATAAATAAAATACTTTACTTCTATATGAAGTACTTTAGATCTTTTACTCTTCAGTTTTAAAACAAGAACCTACCTACCGTTTAATGATAGGAAAAACCTTTCAAGTACATTTTTTACATATACCTAGGTTACAGATATATTCCAACGCAGGCGCAGCGGGATGGCGTCTGCCTGTAAACGCAATTGGTGGGTTCGGTCCCCTTCTCCGAGGAATTATTACATTTTATATATTTTTATTATTCAGTTAGGCAAAACGCGGCGTTGAGTTGCGCCCCTCAAACCCAGTCTCGAATTTTAGGGGAACAAGCTAAAAAATGAAATTCAAAGTAATAGGATGTATACATTCATGACATACCCACCTATATGCCTTAATTTAAAAAAATATCTAATATGTGCTTATAAAAAGGACCAGTCTTCAAATAATCTATCGATTACGGTTGCGTTATTTGATAAGACCATGGATTCATAAATTTGAAATCAACATGTGTTTAATTATATAAGTGAACACGTTTTTACAGTGTGATTGAGTATATTGCCTATATTATATTACGAGTTTTTTCTTCAGCCAAAGGGATTTTTTAAACACTAACATAATAAGTCAATTATTCAGCCAAGCATGCATGCATACACATTACATTTTTCACTATATTTTATTTTTATAATACAGTAAAAACAATAGAGTGTAAAGTCAAAAGTCAAAAGTCTTTTCTTTGACTATAGTTCATACGGTAACAATGATGAGCGACATATTTATTATTAACTAGAAACCCGATTCCGACTTCGCCCGCGTGATCTATATATTTTCGGCGGCCTTTACGTAAATCAATAAAATTCCTGAAAAAACTAAAAAAAATGAGAGAAAAATGTCTATGTTTATCATAAGATCTCAAGTATCTCTATATAAAATTTCATCATAATCGGTCCAGCGGTTTGGGCGGGATGACGTCACAGACAGACAGAATTACTTTCACATTTATAATATAAGTATGAATTTCAGTATTATTTAAAGAATTTGTAATTCTTACGCCATTCAGTATATAGTCAATTGAGACTTAAGATGTGCCTTAAACGATTAAAAGCGATTAAAATGAATATAAAGCTTACATTATTGACTTAATAAGTAAATATTTTTAATACGTACCGATTATTTTTTTAGTGTCAGTTTCTTTGACATATTATTTCTTTAGTGACTAGTCGGTACAACGTGTACCTATTATCTATTCAAATAAATCAAATTGGAGTGTATGTTTGTAATATTAAATAACCGCTTTTTTTTTAAATGCATATGTATATATATCGTGGTACATATACCAAAATAACATAATTCTGGCTACATGTCTGTTTGTTCTGTCTAAACCGATTTTAAGGTTACTTTCACTGGCTTTTAAATATATTAGAATTCCGCGCGGACAAAGTCGCGGGCACAGCTAGTAATTTAGTAATTTATAATATTTTTTTTATTCTTCCCGCATCTATATTTAAGAAGATACTCAAATGAGAATCTAGTATTGATATACATACTCTCACCACTTAACACGCAATTCCGGCGGTAAGTAGACAACGGTGTGTCTCGACACTACGTTCTCTCTAGTTTCCCTGCTATGCGGGAAAGAAGCGTTCAGTTGAATAAAAAAACAATATATCACACGAATTAATCTAAAGTCCTCAAAATTATTTACTAATCGGGTAATAGAAGCGTATTACGCATGTAACTTTATAAAAAATCGAACAAAAATCGGATTTTTATCTATAATTACTTAAAAAAATGATAAATTACGATAAATGTTTGGCAACGCACCGATAAATCGTATCTGTTGTCAAGATCGTGATTAAAACGATTGATGACCCTTTTTATCTAATTACTGAATGCTGAAAACAGTGGAGTTGATAACAAACGACAAGTAGCTGAAGTAAATATTTTCATAGCGAGTTGTATGTAGTTTTCGACTTTGCCTGTATACGACTCTATTTCTATATATTCTATTTTATATGCTATACTCATTGGGATCGATTACCATTCGGGGGAATGATTATATTCTAATTTTTCCGCCTTATGACAACAAGACAAAGCGCGGCGTTGAATTCCGAGTAACGGAGAGAATTGACACTAGGTTCTCTTATCCTGCTATGTGCTTGGAAACACGTGAAGCTTAAAAAAAGTTAGGTATTTTATCAATTTTATTGGATATGGTATGGGAGTAAATTTGAAGAAGGTGCATTCAAAGCAAATATAATTACCCATGAAACTTTGTCTGTGTGCATAAATATCGGAAAGATCCTTAGTACTTCCCAACACTCCTCAAGGAATATAGATGCTTAATTTCTCAGCTTTCTACGCGCAGTAGTTAGCTGTCAGTCAGTCATTGAGTAAAATAGTTTCATTTCAAAATGTCAGTCCTTTTTACTCATGCCTATATATTATTTGATCAATTAAGAAGTTATTCTTATTGAGAATTAGTTCTTTAGTTCACTCTTATTCTGTTTTAGTTCAAACAAGTTAATATATTATTCGATGATTGTACATCTGAAACAAATACACGTAGGTAGTTGGGTTAATTGTACTAGTACAATTAAGACAACAATTGGTGGTACAATTTTAACAAACCAAGAAATTTATGAATAATAATATTTGTCACATTATAACTTCAAAATTTAACAAATACATTATTTTATAGTTTTTATTAAATAAAAAAAACTAGGGCAAATTTGTAACTTACCTTTTTATCGAGTAATTTCCTTAGGTATATTCGTCAAAATTTATATATTATTATTAAAGGCGCGTCTACCTCCACCTCAAAGGCAACGCACCTGTAGCTCCTCTGGTGTTACACTTATCATCAGGTGATCGGAACGCTCGTTGGCTTAGTCTCTTTTATGAAAAAAAAAAAATTAGCAATAACAAGAACAATTTTTGTCTCATAAATTAAATGCACTTGCCGGACGCCACAGAATCAAAAGTAGACAAAAGCTCTGTCAGGGAATAGTTTGGTGTTGCTAGTAACAAAAAATATTAAATATTTTGAGGTGGTACAATTTTCAGCCAGTACATTATACTAGACTTTCCCCTAAGTACCTATTATAAAGATTAATACTGATTCATAATATTTTCTTTTATTTTGTTTTACTTGATAGTACATTTTAAAAGTTATTTGTATTTGAGTGTAACAAATAAAAATTAGGTTACTCATTTTTTTGGATTATTATTATGTTGGGCCTATAATTGCTATATACAATGTAATACTTTGGCTTCTATATGTATTATTTTTTTTTAATATATCTATTGTATATAACATTTCCATGCCTAGTAAATAAATAAATATCTTCCTTTGTTCATTGTTCCGTTTCTTGCTGGGGTTTCTTAGCAGAACTGCCTTTCAAACAGGTGGTAGCTTTATGTTCACACGACGATTTAGAAGCGCATGCAAAAGTCTATTTTAATAACTAATATTTTTAATTACATATTGCCCAGAAAAAGCCAAGAAAAAGGTAAGCTACTGAGTTTTCCAATAGGCATTGCAGCCCAAATGTGTGCCGCTTAATAAAGCTTAATAGCCGTTTTTTTATCTGGTTATAAGAGAATCCTCGCGTAGTGTAACAACGTGTGGCTGTATAGTTGTATATGCTATGGTTTTGGGTTTGATCCCAATAGGAGGAATGAAAGAAAGTTAAAAAAAAAATTTACTCATATTTTTATAACGTATATTACGAGTATGTATGTATGTATAAAAATAATTAAAAAAAGTTTAGCAATTTAACCAGAAAGTGAAATATAAGTCTTTATAGATAATTTCTTATCAAATAGAGATAACGGATACACTTCTTGCTAACATAATTTACTGAATAGTACTTTAAAAATATTTGGCTATTTAGATATAATTATTCTAGGTATATAGTGAATTACTAAAAAATATATTTAAATTATTCACTTACATATTTCGCTGTACTAAGACAAATGGCGGCTTCTTGAGTTCCGTCACACATCATGATACATCTGAGGAATGTCTTGACACTAGGTTTTCTCTGGCTTCTCTCTGCTGTACGGGAAAAAAGCGTAAATCTACTTTTATCCTTTTTTTCCTTACAAGAATTATCTAATAGGTACCTATTGCTTAGGTGTATAGATAGATTTCAAACCATTAGCACGATAAACACCGTATCTGATATGTACGTAATTTGTTATTTTATTTTACATTTAGATTAAATTATAGTACTTATTTTAATTATGAAACCTATTTTCTAATCTTGACGCTTAAAACCTATTTTCTAATCTTGACGCTTAAAACCGAGTGTAACATTACTTCACTATCATTTTCGAGTGACCATGACGCAGTGGGGACAAGCGTTGGACTTCAAACGCGACTGATTGTGGGTTCGATTCCCACATATTTTAAATATTTTCATTTCTTCTTTTCTGCCTCTGTCTGTTCTTCTTTTCTGAAGTTCCGCCACTCAACACGCAATGACTGATTTCGGGTGAAAATTGGAGAACGGAGTGTCTTGACACTAGGTTCTTTCCTTGACTACCTGGTACTGGTATTAAAAACCCGTTAAAATCGTAAAGCTCTGCAAAGCTTCATTAATCATTTTGTCTTTGATGACTTGTATACACCAAATAACTTCTATCGAATTGATGCTTCCTTCATGTCACGCATCTACTCGTTCTAAGGAATCAAAAGGTAATAATATTCCTATTACAAGTAAGTTCTCACGGTAGTGTCATAGAAAACTAATTATAGGCGCCATTGAATTTCCTCAAGGTCTTCGAAATAGTGGTTTACAACTGTAATTGCATCTTCATTTGAGGTAAAAACGTCTGCCAAAGTAAGGCGCGATTTTTTTTTAGATTTGGGAACAGGTAAAAGTCCCTGGAAGCTAAATCAGGAGAATAAGTTGGGTGGTCAAGCAACTCGTACTTTAATTCGTTGATTTTAAAACACTCTTGTGCGCTGGCGCGTTGTCTTGATGAAAAATATTCTTTTGCGTTGTAAGCCAGGACGTTTTTCTCGAATTTGTACATTTAATTGATCCAAAAGGTTGCAATAGTACTCTGAATTTATTGTTTTACTAAACACCTTTCAAGTCCCAAAAAACCGTTGCCATAATCTTACCAGCCGATTGACTTGTTTTTGCCTTCTTTGAGGCACTTCCTCCAGCTTCAGTCCATTGTTTGGATTGTTCTTTTGTCTCTTGGGTATAGTGGTGGATCCATGTCTCATCAACAGTTATGAAACGTCGCTTAAAATCCATTTTATTTCGCTTAAAACGATCCAAACAAGCTTGAGAAATGTTCATTCTTATGCGTTTTTGGTCGACTGTTAACAAATGCGGCACCCATCTTGTAGAAAGCTTTTTCATCTGTAGTTCTTCATGCAAAATTAAATGGATTCGATCATTTGAGATGCCCATGATATTAGCTATTTCACGCACTTTCATTCGTCGATCATTTAATACCATATCATGCACTTTGGCTACAATTTCTGTTGTTTTTGGACGTCCACTACGTGGTTCATCTTCAATGCTTGTACGACCACGTTTAAACTCAGTAACCCAATTTTTTTCTGTTGCATATGAAGGAGCACCTTCACCTAACACATTCACCATATCATTATGAATTTCTTGTCCCGATAAACCTTTTTTATGTAAATATTTAATGACACCACGCATTTCTAATTTTTCCATTGTAAAAAAATCGCGGATGCGTCTTTTGTGAACACCTGTTTCTATATGAAGGAGTTGCCAGATCGAACAAAAATTTAACATGTATTCCTAGAGAGATGGAAGTTTCCAAAACAATTAATTTTTTTTTTGTTTATACCGCGCTTTTTGTGCTAGGCTAAGAAGTTTTCGAACCGCCCTCGTATATATATATATATAATATAATATAATATAATATAATATGACAAAGAAGATGCAAGTGATATACACTTATAAGTAATTAATAATAATAATAAAACTCTTTATTGTACATCCACAAATAGAAATAAAGACATAAATAAAAACCTGCAAAAAGAAAAAAAAAAAAAAAAAAGAACATACAAAGCACAAGAATACTGGTGTACAATAAGTGGCCTCATATTAAGTCGTGCGATTTCTACCAGAGAACCTTAAGGCGCAGGAAATCTTATTCTGTTTTAGTTCAAACAAGTTAATATATTATTCGATGATTGTACATCTGAAACAAATACACGTAGGTAGTTGGGTTAATTGTACTAGTACAATTAAGACAACTATTGGTGGTAAAATTTTAACAAACCAAGAAATTTATGAATAATAATATTTGTCACATTATAACTTCAAAATTTAACAAATACATTATTTTATAGTTTTTATTAAATATAAAAAACTAGGGCAAATTTGTAACTTACCTTTTTATCGAGTAATTTCCTTAGGTATATTCGTCAAAATTTATATATTATTATTAAAGGCGCGTCTACCTCCACCTCAAAAGCAACGGACCTGTAGCTCCTCTGGTGTTACACTTATCATCAGGTGATCGGAACGCTCGTTGGCTTAGTCTCTTTTATGAAAAAAAAAAAATTAGCAATAACAAGAACAATTTTTGTCTCATAAATTAAATGCACTTGCCGGACGCCACAGAATACAAAAGTAGACAAAAGCTCTGTCAGGGAATAGTTTGGTGTGGCTAGTAACAAAAAATATTAAATATTTTGAGGTGGTACAATTTTCAGCCAGTACATTATACTAGACTTTCCCCTAAGTACCTATTATAAAGATTAATACTGATTCATAATATTTTCTTTTATTTTGTTTTACTTGATAGTACATTTTAAAAGTTATTTGTATTTGAGTGTAACAAATAAAAATTAGGTTACTCATTTTTTTGGATTATTATTATGTTGGGCCTATAATTGCTATATACAATGTAATATTTTGGCTTCTATATGTATTATTTTTTTTTAATATATCTATTGTATATAACATTTCCATGCCTAGTAAATAAATAAATATCTTCCTTTCTTCATTGTTCCGTTTCTTGCTGGGGTTTCTTAGCAGAACTGCCTTTCAAACAGGTGGTAGCTTTATGTTCACACGACGATTTAGAAGCGCATGCAAAAGTCTATTTTAATAAATAATATTTTTAATTACATATTGCCCAGAAAAAGCCAAGAAAAAGGTAGGCTACTGGGTTTTCCAATAGGCATTGCATCCCAAATGTGTGCCGCTTAATAAAGCTTAATAGCCGTTTTTTTATCTGGTTATTAGAGAATCCTCGCGTAGTGTAACAACGTGTGGCTGTATAGTTGTATATGCTATGGTTTTGGGTTTGATCCCAATAGGAGGAATGAAAGAAAGTTAAAAAAAAAATTTACTCATATTTTTATAACGTATATTACGAGTATGTATGTATGTATAAAAATAATTAAAAAAAGTTTAGCAATTTAACCAGAAAGTGAAATATAAGTCTTTATAGATAATTTCTTATCAAATACAGATAACGGATACACTTCTTGCTAACATAATTTACTGACTAATATTTTAAAAATATTTGGCTATTTAGATATAATTATTCTAGGTATATAGTGAATTACTAAAAAATATATTTAAATTATTCACTTTCATATTTCGCTGTACTAAGACAAATGGCGGCTTTGAGTTCCGTCACACATCATGATACATCTGAGGAATGTCTTGACACTAGGTTTTCTCTGGCTTCTCTGCTGTACGGGAAAAAGCGTAAATCTACTTTTATCCTTTTTTCCTTACAAGAATTATCTAATAGGTACCTATTGCTTAGGTGTATAGATAGATTTCTAAACCATTAGCACGATAAACACCGTATCTGATATGTACGTAATTTTGTTATTTTATTTACATTTAGATTAAATTATAGTACTTATTTTAATTATGAAACCTATTTTCTAATCTTGACGCTTAAAACCTATTTTCTAATCTTGACGCTTAAAACCGAGTGTAACATTACTTCACTATCATTTTCGAGGCCATTATGACGCAGTGGGACAGCGTTGGACTTCAAACGCGACTGATTGTGGGTTCGATTCCCACATATTTTAAATATTTTCATTTCTTCTTTCTGCCTTCTGTTCGTTCTTTCTTAAGTTCCGCCACTCAACACGCAATGATTCGATTTCGGGTGAAAATTGGAGAACGGAGTGTCTTGACACTAGGTTCTCTCTGACTACCTGGTACTGGTATTAAAAAAACCTGTTAAAAATCGTAAAGCTCTGCAAGCTTCATTAATCATTTTGTCTTTTGATGACTTGTATACACCAAATAACTTCTATCGAATTGATGCTTCCTTCATGTCACGCATCTACTCGTTCTAAGGAATCAAAAGGTAATAATATTCCTATTACAAGTAAGTTCTCACGGTAGTGTCATAGAAAACTAATTATAGGCGCCATTGAATTTCCTCAAGGTCTTCGAAAAAAAAAAAAAAAAAAAAAAAAAAAAAAAAAAAAAAAAAAAAAAAAAAAAAAAAAAAAAAAAAAAAAAAAAAAAAAAAAAAAAAAAAAAAAAAAAAATATATATATATATATAATATAATATAATATAATATAATATGACAAAGAAGATGCAAGTGATATACACTTATAAGTAATTAATAATAATAATAAAACTCTTTATTGTACATCCACAAATAGAAATAAAGACATAAATAAAAACCTGCAAAAAGAAAAAAAAAGAACATACAAAGCACAAGAATACTGGTGTACAATAGGCGGCCTTATAGCTTAAGTCGCGATTTCTACCAGAGAACCTTAAGGCGCAGGAAATAGCAAATTAAGAATTGGATAGTGTGAACAAAAAAAAAACAAAATCAATGGATTAATCGTAAGATGTACTTATATACAAATATATAAAGAAATAGATACATTGGACTTACATACATATATATACAAAATGTACATACGAAAAATACACATAAACACACAAGTGCTTATTTAAACGATTCTTAAAAATAAATAAAAATTTGAAAATTGCCTATTTAGCAAATTGAAAAATAAACGTTTTTAAATTTCTTTAACCTTACGATTTCATATATCCACTTTCTGCCAATTTAAAGTTCTAATGTGTATAAAAAACTTATCCTTGTCCCATCGCAACCAATCTTAACACTGGGCAATTCCTCATTTTATACGTAAGTATGTATAATACTCTGAAGGAATTTGAATCAACTAGCTTCATAAGACGACGAGACATTGCGTGTTGAGTAGCGGATCGAAACGCCGCGCTTTTTCTTCTTCACCAGAGCGGCGGAAATGAAAAAATATATATTGAAATTCCACCGAATGGGAATCGAATGCACGACCAATCGCTCTAATATATCCTGAAAACATAGCTTACAACGACAAATTTCCTCACCCAGAAATCGAAGTTGCTACCTCTGGACGCTCACATTTCATACAATTTACAACCTTCTATACCATGACGCAACCAATACTCAAAGCTTTGTATGCTGACTTTGAATAAGCTTGCATTCACGTTCGTTTAATTGGACATGACGATGGTGACTAGCTGATTCCTTTGTTGCTACTGAGTTACGCTAGCTAGAACTGTATACCGTTTACACTTAAAGGTGTTTCAAAAATATTTTTATTATATTTTCTCTTAGGGAATAGTGGAGAGAGAGTTTAAGAGAGTGGTGGAGCTCTATGTAATAAGATAAAACTTGATAATTTTAATTTTTTTCTGGTCAGTTTATAAGTGCCACAAACAATTCGCGTCCTTGCCTTTTTAAGATTTTAATAATTATAGTTGAATTATTGTTTTAATGCATTGCTTTAACGTTTTTTTTCTACTTGCGCTTCGTTTGTGTGGAGCTTATGAGCCTTCGCTGTCTTTTTTTTATTTTTCTCAATTTCGAATGTAATCTTAGTTTGTTGTTATTTTTAAACGTAATTTTTATCCCGTTCCCATAGGAACTTCTAGAAATCCTATCTCAGTGTTTCCATACACACCCTAAAGACATTACAAATAGCTTCACGCCTTTTCAGGGTTGTAGGGTAGAGAACCTTTTGTCAAGAGACTACGTCCTCCAATGTCCGTCCGAATTACAGACCTTGCGTGTTAAGTGGCGGAACTCAACGGCGCCAAGTTATTACATGCCATACTGAATTAAAAAAAAACATATTTTCTCAAAGTACAAATTGTACTGATTACATTAGTTACAAGAAAATTGGTAAAAAAAACAATTTAGCATACTTACCTAAACGTAATAAATATGTTATAAAAATGATAATTTAAAAATATAAAATATGATGTCTGAAACAATAATAAAACAATTTATAAGCGGATTACAAAATATTAAGTAAAATCGTATGGTATAAACGAATCAAATGACTTAACGTCTTCTAGCACCGTACATTAGTGCAATGAAACAATACCGACTCTATCTTTTAGTTAGAGGTAATATATACATAATATGGCATTCGTTAATTACTATTTTTTAATTTTAAACTACTGTATTTATAGATTAATTAGTATATGCAGGAATATATATATATATATGTGTTTGACTTACACACAATTTGTAAACTGACGCTCGTCGTGTTCACAGATATGTAAGCTTATAAATAAGTTGTAGCATTTATTTGAAATTTGTTTTGTTTTGCACAAAACAAATTTCTATAGCCAGAAATAAACAAAAATGTACCTAAAAACAATTTATCATGCAAAAATTACATAATCGAACAAAATACATCAATCAAACTGTTATATAGGGTGTTTTCTAACACCACTACAAAAAATCCATGAAAGATCCATAGACAATCGTTTTTTTGAAAGCAGATGTGCGCTTATATAGTTATATGGGGTAATAATAATACGCCCCTTCTATTACCCCCTAGGGTTGTACACCGCCCTTTCACGCCCTCTGGTTTGAAAAAGGTTTCAACACTGTTTGGGATAATAACAGTAATTAGGTATAGTGGTTCAGTAGCTTTTGCCAGTCGCTATACACTATCTATAGAAATTATATTAAAATTATTATTAAAGCTTCTCTCACACTAAGAGTGCAGAGCTATTATTGTTCCCTATATTTTGTATTGCATTTAAACTTACATAGGTACCTGCACTAATAATTACTTTCATATCACTTCACTTTGGTAAGACAAAGCGCGGTGATGAGTTCCGCTAATGAATGGCAGCAGCAGTAATATCTCGAAATCAGTAAGTGCAGAACGGAGTGACTTGACACTAGATCCTCTCTAACCTCCTCTATCATACTGTTGCTGTATTTTCAAATTAATAATATATTTTTAATAGCTCCTTGTAATTTCGGACATTCTAAATGTTTTGTTTACAAAAATATTACATTTGTCATAAAAGTTGTATGTAATATGATAATCCTATTATAGTTTATTAAATAAGTACAAAATTGCCTGTATTTTAACATAAATTCGCTTGAAAGTCCTATTTAAATACTATAAAAGCTTGGCTGTATAGAGTCCATAAGGCTACAAATTAAGAAATAAATCTTATTTTTATATTAAAATGTTAATTACGTAGAGTTAAGCAGTTTGTCTGGATATATAGTTGTGGGTTCAATTTCCACTAGAGTATGTTTTACAACAATAAAAAAATTGTTAAAAAAAAGTTTAAAGGAATATTTTCCTTAAAATTCCGCTTGAAATTATAGTCTCGTGAACCTGGGTGTTCTGGCAAAAACATAAGGTTGATGATATAAAAATATGGTAACGTCATCAGTTCCGGAAACGTGTGCAAATTTTGAAGCAAATCGAAAAAAATGAAAAAATGTATATATAAGCCATACATACCCATAGTTACATAAGCAGACATATATTTAGAATACAATTATGAAAACAGTCGTATAAAAATTTGAACGCAGCGGATTTTTATACTTTTTATACGTTTTCTAAATATATATTTTTCAATTTCCGTAGTGTGTGAATGCTACTACTGCTAATAATACGATGTATATTTTGATTTTCTACAAGCTTCAGACTATGGAAGATTAATGCACCTTTTATATAACCCAAACTAGTTACGGTTGATTTAACTCCCACACGCGTAGTTTAATAGTAAAACTCTTGTATTCAACAATCGTTAGTTTTATTTGTTCGTATCACGTTCACATTCACGCGAAATCCACGGCATAATAGCTGGAGGCTCTCGAAAAGTCACGTAGAGGAAATGTTAATTGGATTTGTCGGGTCGAGTATAAAAAAAATAGTTATTAATCACCTTAGGTTCTGTAAAAAGGAAATTATGTTAGAAATAAATATATTGGTACAATTTTATAATGTAAAATACTGTCCCAAGTTTAATATGATATAGAACAAATATCCGACGGGTAAAAGCTTAAATTTTTACACGGAAACGACCCGTCTATGAAAAAATATTGAATTGTATCTTCTGTCTTTTCGCATCTTTGTGTCCTGAGATATAATATTTGCTTACAATAAAATTAATATATGTTGTAACAAGCGTATAAGATAGCTTAATTGGCTACAATGCTGAATTCCAGACGGAGCGGATACGAATCCTAAATCATTATAAATTAAAAAAATTGTATTAATCCTATCTAGTTAGACAAAGTGCGGTTCGCATCTATTACTAAACAGGCAAGGCAAACTTTTAGATGTAAAGTAACGAATAAGTCTAAATCTATTTGAAAGTACAATAAAAATTTACATTATTATTTATCTAAGCGCCTAAGGCATCTCTAATTTACCTATCGTTATAATTTTTTTTCAGCTTCCCGCTTATCCGAGAACCTAGTGTCAAAACACTCCGGTCTCCATTTTCCACCAGAATTCAAGACATTGTGTGTTGAGTGACAGAACTCAATGTCACTCTTAGTCTTGCTACCAGAGCGGAGAAATAAAAATAAAATAATAAAATTGGTTGTGATTTCAACTGACTGACTGAAATGTTAATGATTTTCATTTCTCCGCTCCGGTACCTAAAACAAAGGTAAGGCGGAATATCTAGAACACTAGGATCTGTCTGAAACTGGAATAATCATTCCCCCGAGTTGAAATCGAACCCACACCCATCGCGTATAGCGCCACGAAGTCTTAATTTTCTTCCTATGAAATACTCGTACACAAGCCTATGTCTACTCCCTGCCTATCAAAGTTTTGTACACAAAATAATTTGCCCTGTAAATCTTTATCTTTCAAATTAAACCAGCGATTATATAAGCAATAATAGTACAATTTTACGACCACGCTACATCGCCTGACCATGGTATTTCGTTGTAACCATAACGGCTTGCCGTGTTACAATTTAATATGGCCAGATATAAACGGCCCTTGTTTACTAGGCGGGGTTGGCCACGCCCAATCTGGTCTCTCATGCCCTCGCGTTTCTCGCTCGGCTATCGATTTTCTCAGTTGTTTACTCTATAGAATTACGACGCTGCTCGGCTGGTAGCGAGTTCCTAATAAATACGTGTTGACTCAAAACGGTCGGATTATAAATGTGTAGGTATTTATTACGAATGCATAGGTATCTGGTTTCTGCTGATTCTTTGTTGCTTTTTGTTTGACATTTCATGTCAAATAAATTTTGTACGTTTTGATTTTATACTTAAGTTAACTTTAATATGTGGAATTGTGAATTGTATTTGTGTGATATTTTCTATTTTAAATTACGTTACGTATCTATTATAAATAACTAGCGATGCGCTCGCGGTTTCGCCCGCGTGGACTATACGTAATTCGGTTTCGTAATTTCGGCGGCTATCTTCAATTCAATGAAATTCCATTACTCTCTTATTTACTGCCTTTGTCAGACTGTAGCACGATGGCTTAATCTTCTGTAAAATATAGATATCAAATTGTTTTTTGAACACCTCTTTTACCTAATTTTGACATATGTAATTGAGATTTTGCATTTAAAAGGCGAAACTTACCAGAGCGGAATAATAAAAATAATTTGGAGAGCCAAGTTTACATATAGTTATATCTTCGAATAGGATTTGAGGCTTTGAACCCACCACCATCACGCGTACAACCACTGTACCACGACAGATTAATCATTCAAACCATATAGACCTAAAATTAGGCACTCTTTGAATACACAAAATGGACCAATTTGCAATATTAATTCCAACTTACAATGGCCACGTGGCCTTTATGCAGTAATGAAAATGTAATAAATTGCTTCATTGTACGCGATACTATTATATCGAGATTTTAATCACTTTATGGGGTATTTCGGTGTGATTAGTTTGGCAAATGTACGGCTTCAGTAAATATGAAATGAAAACAATAGAAAGCTGTCCACACTGTCATTTGAGATCTATACAAATAAATAAAATGCGTCTGTTTGTAATATTAAAATAACCATTTTTTTTTACTAAATGCCTATGTAGTATATACTGTATATATACTACCGAAATAACAAAAAAATATAATTTTGTCTGCCTGTCTGTCTGTTTGTTCCGCCAAATTTCTGAAACGGTTGGACTGATTTTGACGAGATTATCACTGTCTAGATAGCTGATGTAATAAGGAGTAACTAAGGCTATTTCTATTTTAGAATTCTACGCGGACGAATTCTAATTCATAAACTAATAGGGTGTGTGTTTGATCCTCACTTGGGGAAATGATATGTATAGATGAATATAAATGTGGCGTTGAGTTCCACCCCTCAACACACAACTGGTAGAGAAAGAAGTGTCTTAACACTAGTTTCTCTCTAACCACGCTGTCATTTAAAAAAAACATATATCATGGCAAGTTCCTCCTGCCGATAGGCATTTCTTTTGGTATATCTTTTTGTTATAATTAAAAGAACTCTTTCCATTTAGCTAGAAAACAAGTGTATATCAGATAGTGTATATAAGCTACAATTAATATCATGGTGGCGCTTTTGCAGTAGGAATGTACAAGAGGATTTTGAGTAAGAATCTAACCCATACTTACCCAATAAGTATATGCGGTATCGTTAAAAAAAAGTGTCGTGTTTGGTTCCGACATTGAGCACAAAGTGTAAAAATTTTATGGAGTCAGTGCAGACTTTACACTACCCGCAAACAAGAAATAAAAGCGGAATCTATAAAAAATTAAACATATTTATCAAAACATGCCTATATATTCATATTAAAAAAGGAAAAATATGAAATAGTCCATCGTGGCGCAGTCTGACAGCATCACTGTATACGATCGTGGGTACGGCAGTGAGTTCAATTCCCGCTCGGGGGAATGATTATATGGTTATTATTTTCATTTCTCCGCTCTGCTGACAAGACCGCGTTGAGTTACGCTCAACTCGCAATGTTTCGGATGTAAAATGAAGAACAGAGTGTATTGACACAAGCTTCTCTCTGCCCATCCTGTCAAAAAAGATATACTTACATTGTATTACAGATAACGTAATATTTAACTTATTTCAAGCAATTGCAGGATTACCGTGTCGATACATCGAATGAAAAAAAAAACCAACATATTCAGCTGCATATCTCTTTAAAGTTAAAATATTTCAAACGGTAGCTGTTACTGTTTAAATATTTACTTTGACGAACAAACGTGAAAATAAAAACTATGAATGAATAACGATTATTGTACGGGATCGACCGTCCTATATTTTTTTGACCGTGACATCTCTATTTCCTTTAATGTTGAAAAGGTACTTGTTTGTTGATCTAACATCTTAGTTGCTTTTGGTGAGTGGATATAATTTATATGTAACGTGTAATATTCAGTTTGTAATATTTCTACAATATTACAAACTGAATATTAGAAACTGTTATTTTTATTGAAAACTAGAGGTTATTTAATTTTGAATTAAATTATTAGTAATTTTTATTTTACTGTGTTCTCCGGTTTCCACCCGAATTCGAGACATATTTACTGGCGGAACAAAAAGATAGAATAAAGCATAACATAAATTTTACAAAATGTATAAAAATTTGAAAGCAGCGGGATAGGAACTCGCGTCACTTGGAAACCGTACAAGCTCTCTGCCCACTAAGCCATGCGTTCTATATCCGGATACGTCAAAATTCTTATATGCTTATTACAACTTATTTTTGTTGTTAGCATCTTTGTAGAGATCCCGCTGCGTTTAAATTTTAATACGTTTTCTAAAAATATGGTTGTCAATTTCCTAAGTGTATGATTACCACTTTAAAAAATGTTAAGAATAAAGCATAATTCAAACCTGTACACTCTTAGATATTACGCTAAAATAATAAACTGTTTATATCTTATGGTTCAGTCGAGTAGAAGGTCTTTCGAACTTAAAGGTTCATATTCGCCCAGTCCATGTTTTGTACACAAAATTTCAATATAAGTATTGGTTTATAAAATTATCTATCAAATTCAAAATGAATATTCATTTTATTTAAAATTTATTATCAGTTTTCTTTTAGTTGTTTCATGCCATTTTTAGCTATTTTAAGTAAATGTTACGTTTACTATACTACTACTTCTAGTAGTTGTATATAACTTCTAGAAACATCTATCTTCTATTAAAAACGCCGACATGATCTACTTTTACATAATAATTCTTATTATTATCTAACAAATCTATAGGGAAATCCATGTAAAATAATACTAAACCAAAATTAATGTAACTTCAAAACAAAAGAAGTCCCTAATGAATTGGCTCTCTGTACCAGTACGTTCAATTTCTGATAGAAACGCCCTTTTGTGAATATTGTAAATATTTATGTTGTTTTGAATCTTATTCATACTAGTTTTAGAGTTCGTAAGTTGGCGATGTTAATAAAGCTCGACTCTAGGGAGGTAACTTGATCGTCTCATTAGTCTTGCAATGAGTGTGATAGATTTGTTCGAAATAAACGCAATGGGCGGCCGATATAATATTTATGATTTTTTTAAGGTTAAATGAATGTTGGAGTAACTTAAATATTGATAATAAAATATTAAGTTATATTCTTGTGGTCTTCGTAGCGCAGTAAACAGCGCCTGACTATAATCTCGATTGGTTGTGGATTCGATTGCCGCTTGGTGGAATTATCATAATTTAATTATTTTCATTTCTCCGCTCTGATGAACCAGACAAAGCTCGGCGTTGAGGTCTGCCACTCAACAGGCAATGTCTCGAATTCGGGTGAAAGACGGAGCACAGAGTGTCTTGACACTACTTGTTTCTCCTTGACTACCTGGCTATGCGTAAAGAAGCTGAAAAAAGTATACATTAACTTAACATTTTATTACATTACTTTAACATTTTTTAACATTTTATTAATTTCATTATCCCGCTCTAGTAAGACAAAGAGCGGCATTGAGTTCCGTGACTCACACGCAGTCTTAAATTCTGCAGAAGAGAAGAAAGTGCAGTGACTGGACACTAGATTCTATACCTATCCTCTAAATATATGAAAAACTTGAAGCTAACTTAAAAAAATATAATATATTGATAATTTGTAACTTGTACCACACAACCTCCCTCGGGGATAACTAACGAGCTGTTAGCAAATATAGTACAGATGCGGTCAGAGGGCGCGTCTAATAGAATTTATGTACGTTAATAGATTGTAATGACTTGTGAGTAAAACATACTATTTGCATTATGGTAATTCGATTTATATAAATAATTTTATGTAATATAATTAATAATTACAATAATTTAGAACGGAGTTTCTTGACACTAGGTTTACGCTGCCTAACCTGTAATGCAGGAAAAGCGTGAATACAATTTGAACACGCACAAAAGGCTTAAATTTGTATATAATTTGCATTTTGTAATTAGATATTAAAAAAATAACCCATTATTTAACAACTATACCTTTCTTTTTAAGCAATTTACAGAATAATAAAATTGTATTAATAATAAAATATAATAATACCTAGACGTGTGTCGGTAGACAATTTGCGATTATACAAACTTTTTTACACAGCATCAATTTACACTTTTTTATTTAAACAATCTCCCCTTGCAGTGTCAATAACAAAATCTATTTGTCAAAGTGTGAGCCATAAATAATATCGCTTCGGCATATTGTGCGAAGAAAACAAACATACGCCCTTTGTAATTATTTTGTTTGCGCAGTTGGCAACACTGTCGCGGGCAGACGGGGCGCGGGCGGGAAATATTATATGCCAAATTTATTATTTGTATAATCTCTTTTTCGCGAATTATATTATAAATGAAAAATTAATATACGTAATAATTAGAAATTTAAAAGATATTGTAGAACGTTTATTAGAGGGATGTAAAAACGAAATGATTTATCCCAGTGCGACTGTAACGACAGACTTGTTGTACTTATATACAAATAAGTAGATTTAGTATCCCCAAACTTAATTCTTTAAATATCTATTTGCTATTGTAAAAGTGCCGACATCTTTGCGGTTCCAGAAACGCCAGCAAAAAACTATTGTATCGTTAATAGAGTGTTCCGAGGCGTAAAATTTGTGACAATGCCCTGCCCGTACTATTATCACGCCTAGAATTAGCTATTGTCAAAATATATGGGTCTTGCGTTTTTGTAATTGTTACTTCCCATGTATGGTTGGTTGTCAGATGGGAATAATTTAATATAATTGAAGTGAAGTTAGAAATTGTTATAAATTAAATAATAAATAGCTTCTAGCCATATATTAAATATTCTGGGTTAATACCACGATGGTGCAGTTTAAATATGCCAAATTATTAACATTGATAGTTACGGATTTAAATCATAATAACAAATTTTATTTTTAAAATATTTTTATTGATCCAGTTCAGTTAGACCTAGTGCGACGTTAAATAAAAAGTAACTAAATAAACACTAACTAACTAACTAAATAAAAGATATTATAGCAGCCCTTAGTATAAATTGAATTTAAATATAAATTACCACGATTTTCCGCGCATAGCATGGTAGTCAGAAACCGAATCCTAGTGTCATGACTCCGTTGTCCGCTACTTCCTTAATTTTTAATATAATAATATTGACTTAAAACAGGTCATTGTGACGCAGTGGGACGGCTACTGGAAATCGCGATGGGCTATGTGTTCGATTCCCACTCGGAGGCATGATAATAATTTAATTATTTTAATTACTCCGCTTTGGTGAATAGGACAAAGCGCTCCACAAGCTCGCAAGCGGACAAGCATGTCCACTCAACGTGGATGCCACTCGAGGAAAGTGCAAAACAGAGTGTCTTGGCACTAGGAAAAAAATATCACCAATATTATACAAGCTATTATTATCATAAGAAACACCTGAAAGATAATTATTAGCATCGTTGTTTCTTACTCCATCTTCTAAACCGTATACGTTTATTTTATTTCCCTACTATTTAGACGATAAGTAAAAACGTGTGGACAGTTGTGACAAATTTCTGGCATCGAAACACTCCATTAGTATTGACAATAGATTTTTTTGCTGCCAAGTAACTATTTGGAACCGTAGGGTTTCAATTTTCAATATAGCCGCAGATTGGTAAAAGCCGATCTCGGGCAACCACGGTTGTCACAGGAGTACACCTGCAGTGTGTAACCAGCTTATTATTAGCATCCAATTCACGTATTTTTTGATTATAAAGAAACAAAATCAGTGATATGTCACTCTGGTCTCCACTAAAACCAATATCTAAATATATAAAGTTAGTATTTGTGGCTATAATGGCGCAAAGTGATGTCTGAGTGACGCGAAGGTTGGAGGTTCGATTCCCACACGACCCAGTTGAGTTCCGCCACTTAATACGCAATGTCTCGGATTCGTACGGAAAGAACATTATAACATAATCTTTTTTCTGGCAGCCCTAATATGCGAGAAGAACTATACCTACTTAGACTTTAAACTGGTAGTTATTTCTTCTTAAGAAACTAGATAGCACGTTAATCTGCTGACGGAACTTGAGTACATCCGTAGCTTATAACTTAGGATATGTATATGAATGCCTAACTGACTTGGGTATGTACAGGTATATTGTCGCAACCAGAAAAAAACGTACGTAAAAAAAATAGCTTTACGCTTTTTCCCGCATAGCAGAATACGCCTAGTATCAACAAACTCGTTTCTCAAATTTCCTCTCGATTTTAAAATTGATGAGTGGCAGAGCCAAATGTCGCGCTTTGGTTTACGCTCTTGGCCTTATGAAAATCGTTTGACTATAATCAGCCTTCGAGTGGGAATTGAACCCGTAATAGCCTTCTATATATTAACATTTAACAATAGGTAATATTATATTTACCTACCTTTATGTTTCTCAAGAGAGTTACTTTATTTAAAGCAAAGCGACAAATACCACCCAACACGTTATACCTAAAAACGAAGCGACAATTCCTGTTTACCACAGAAAAAAATACATTATTGCTGAAAGGCTGTACCTTTTGATACCTTCTACATTTTTTATAATATGTACTCACTAAGTACTTTACAAGAAAAGAAAAAAAAACTAAATAAAGTACTTACCGAGGCGTTTCATTTTTAGCTGTAAAAACCAATGACGTGAAAACACTTCAAAAGTAACCGAGAACCTACGAGGAAGCGATTGTTATACAACCAAACGCCTTTCTAGTCTCTACACTGATCAGTTCAAGCAGAAATCCTTTAAAAAAATAGCAAAGGAAAAAGGTAATCAGCCTAAGTCTAGATATTATGTATGTATTTGGATTCTTATTTAATACTCTTTGCCAGAAAATGATGAAGAATGTTTATTGTTTTGTTATCGTTATTCATATGTAATTCACTGAATTGTGATGAATTTAAAATAACGAAATAAGGACTAGATAATCTAGAATCTAGTTAGTTGGTAAAGCTTTAAATTAATTTTATTTTTTTCTATAGTAGGTTTTCAATAGAGATTTTGTTCCAGCATGGTTAAACAAAATGTGGAACTCGGAACTAGCTTTAGCCCGCAACTTTGTTTCTGTGTACTTTCCCGTTCCCGTAGAAATTTAAATAAAACCTCCCTTTGTGCATACATTCGTCTCAACATTCCTGGAAGAACTTACATGACAAACTTCCGCTATATACGTCCAGTAATTTCGGCAGAGTGTTGTCTGTGAGACAGTCAGTTATAAAAGAGTTGCAAAGTAGGCAGAAAGAATCTAGTGTCAAGCCACTGCGTTCTCCACTTTCCACCCGAATCCGAGACATAGTCTTGTCACCAGAATGGAGATGGTGGATGATTTATTTTCAATATATTTATATTTGTTGATTATTATTATAAATATATATTTGTTGAACATTAGATTTTAAAAATTTTATCATTCCCCCGAGTGAGAATCGGACCTACAGCTATCGCGTAACTCTATGCCGCGATGGCTTTTAGTATATAGAATTGATAAGAGACTTCGAACAAAATATTTGAATTTAACTTTACACCTGCCAAGATACTAAAGCATCCAAATACCAGGTATCAGGTAGCATTAACACGTTCTTCTCAAAAACAGCATCTACTGTATTCACAATCCTAGAATAGTTTTACAAATATAACTTTTTTTTTAACCAAATTTTACTTATTTTGGCAATTTCCAACGTAGCTTAAATGTTTGAAGGCCTAAAATTGAGCTTAAAAAGTTTGTTACAAAGGGCTGATCTTATCTCCTGTTTTAGGATAATCTTTTGTTGACAGGAATTTACCTTTTTTGCGGTTTCCGAGAAACAAGGTCTTAAAGAAAGTGATTGTGAAAATTATGAGTAGGCAAAGAAAGTGAAAATTAATATTTGCTTCTGGCACAATCTGTAATGGCACACTCGTGTGGTGTCAAACTGTACGTAATGATTATAGGGCCTTACTGGTTTTTTACTGGCTGTACCTATAGTTGTAAATTTTTTGACAATTTATTTTTTAGAAAGCACAAATACTAATTTTGAGATTACACAAATAAGTATTGCTATACGAGTATGTGGAAAACGTCATTTGTTTATATATTATTATTTTTTTTGCTTTTAATGTTATTGCTTCGATAAGCACTAAATCGATTTTTATGAAAGATGATTGACAAAACATAACAAGAATCATCAAAATCGTTCAATAAATGACCAGATAATCGGGTAACTAACATTTAAAAATTCAATCGCAACTCCTTTCTGAAGTCGATTAAAAAATATTGTATTACTGATTTTTATATAATTGTTTTTCCTTTTAACCTTGTACAATGTAGAAAGTACAAAAATGTTTACATGAGGAATACTCGTTGTTATCGTTTTCATACACGCCCTAATAAAACAAACAAAAAATACAAAATCATAATAAAAATTACCAATATAATTTTAGAAATAGTACAATTCTTTTCATATCAAATGTCATCACATCGATATACCCAACTCAGTACACAAAGACGTCAAGCGTGATCGCTCTCAATTTGCAAAGGCATCTCAGGTAAACGAAGAAAAAAACAAACGTGACAAAATGTCTGTAAACATGTACCTACCTACGCCACCAAAAAAAAAATAGAAAAAAAAATAAGAAAAAAAGTCTATAGAATTCGCGAAGTTTGAACGTGACGAATTTCAAATTTGGTACTCCCATTTGTGTACCAGTGTTGCAATAGTGCGGAAAATTTACCATTATTAGCGGTATTTGTTAAATATAAAAATAGTTTATGATTGCAAAATATTAGAGCGACGTGTGCTATAATTGAACATGACGTGAATTCAATTGAGCCATTAAACGGTGCAATGGCCGTTAAAATTGCTTTTAACTTTGAGAGTTGATACGGCAATTATTTTTAAATTGGAATATTGTAGCGATACTTCGTATTTTTAATTTTATTTATCTATGATAGAGATTAATGTTATCCAGCCTATGATTGATGCGAGTTACAACGATGCTTGTTTACGTATTATTATTTTGTGTAACTTTTAGTTTTTCAATAAATGTTGATTGGTTTTTCTGTTTAAACTGATACTTGCAAATAATCTTTTAAAAATGTTTGTTAAAATTTTAAAGCATTAAAACAATATATTTTGTAATATCTTTATAAAAACCTTATCAAACTTGTTACAGTGCACCAAAACATGCGATCACTGGCACGCTGACATTAAAAGAAAAAATGAGCCACACAAGCAAAATGTTGAGGTGATTACACAAGATGGCGCTGTTAACTAACTCGTCCGCTAGCGGGCCGACAGCGACGCCGGCTGCGCAGGCGCATCACTCGACCACACCGCTACATCACTACTTCCACTATTTAAAACAACCGTCGCCTCTAGCTCAGAACCCTTACGCACATCACTCGAGTGCCCATCACATGGGCATGGGGCCCGGCCCTTTGGGAGGTCTTGGCCCATTTGGACTCTCTCACCATGGCCTGGAAGCAGTTGGTTTCCCACAAGGTATGTAATTTTATTGTTGGATTCCATTCAATAATCCTTATAAATAAACCATTTATACGTTTTTACAGCAATTTACTCCAAATTGCAAAACAAAAATCATATAAGTAACAGTTTAGCTTCTACATTTGACAAGAAATATTTTATTTTACAACATTTTTCTTTTTCGTTAATATCCAAGATAAGTAAAAAGTAAATTTAATTTCGCCGCACGCTCTTTCATTTAAGTTCGCGAATTTCAATTCTGAATATAGAATTTTCTAATTTATATCAAGTCTCGTTTATATAATGGAATTTAAATGACTTCATTCATAGTTAGTTACTTAGTTAAGATGGAATGTTTTAATATCTATAGATACATATACATACATTTTATTTTATTATTATATTAAACACTTTTCATGAAGTTTCTCTGGCATAGAATGAAATTCTAAAATTTACTTTTAAATTATTAAGCGTACAATTATACTAGTAGTTGTTGTTGTGTAAAAACATGTTATACGAATGTATAATAAAATTCTACAAATAATATCAGACTTGCCACTTGAACAATTTAAAATGAAGTAGAAAATTAATTATATTATTCTGTCCAGGAATACTATTTTGATGTTAATGTGTGGAATTCAATCCTGTTGATGCTCACTGGGGAGGCTACTTATTGTAAAACTATATTTGAAAATAGCAACTGTTGAGTTTTTCGCCGGCTCTTCTCAGCAGAGCTGCCTTCCGAGCCGGTGGTAGTTCCGCTAGGGCTGATAATACTGACCTTTTATGTTAATTGACGATTCGAAACTGCTTGTAATAACCTATTTGATTAAAGAATGTTTTTATTTTGATTTGAACATTCGTGGAATCCCACCCGGAGGAAAGATTCTACTTTAGTGACAAGACAAATCGCGAGTTGAGCTACGCCACTTAACACCCAATGTCTCGGGTTCTGGTGGAAAGTGGAGAACGTAGTGTCTTGAATCTATTTTCTCACTACCTACTCTGCCTTGTGGGAAAAAGCGTGAAGCTGGAAAAAAATTATAAATTGACAGCTATTTAGTACAATTATTCCCTTGTATGAATTGAAACCTACATTTTTTTTGTATTAAAGAAGACTGTATTGCAAGGTATATTATATCTCGCCTACCTAATATATAAAAAGAAAACTTACCTAACCAGTATATTTACTTATAGCTTTGCTAGAATCATATCTAAATTTAAACCAACTTAAGCTTTCAAATCCTACTATAATGTCTATTAGCATACAAGTATATCACTGTTTCATACAAATCTTATTACTGAACTAAACTAAATATTAACGCTAAAACTACGTCTGTAATATTATATCTCTCTAGAAATTATGTCAATTAGTTACGGCGCTCGCTACTTCAGCATTGACTTGGATTGATATATCTATATATACAAGCAATGCAATATGGCTTTTCTTATTTAATCTTAATTTTTTTATTATCGCCAATAGCGGCGTAGACAGAAAAACATGGTGATTTTTGTCTCCATTTTAAACCATGTTAAACACACCTCACTTTATTTTATCAATTTTTGAGACAGTAATAAAGCCATCGTGGAGCAGGTGTGAGGACAGCGTCTCTGTTCTACACACGGTTGGTTGTTGGTTGTTGGTTCGATTCCCACTCAAATGACAGAATGAATGAATAAAAATATTGTTTTATTTCTCCTCACACTGGATGTTTATCGCCTGGCTTCAGCGGCTGTGCTAACAGCCCGAATTCAGGAACCACACCAACGTAAACCGTCCAAGCGCTATGACCGCTTTAAACCATGCGTTTTTACATCCAGATGCATGCAATTCTTAATTCAACTTAACTTGGTAGAGCGTTCGAATTCTTGCAGTTTTCAGAAAAATGATGATTTTCTAAATATATGAACAACAAGAGTGTTTTCTCTGTGATTTATCTTCTGACTACCGTCTCATGTGGAAAAAACTGTGAAGCTGCTTATTAACACCAACCCATCTACCGGGATTTCCATCCAGGAATCCCATGACCACTTTCATTGGGTGTGTTCCAACTCCGTTCATTAATACACTTTCCACACTCCCACTCAAATAACTTGAACATCATTTCTAATGCAGAATAAGAAAATGTTATAAATAAAATATAGGCAAAGGAAACGACAACAACGGTTCATATTTAAGCCTTAAAAAGACATCGTTGCCTCCCCGTAAAGCAACACTACCACCCCATGAGGGGTATGGTTGTTAGCTGTTTTGAGTGATATTTTGAATATCGGTCATATTTTACTTTTCGGTTAATATTGTATATTTACCTAATGATGACAACAGTACATATTCGTTTTTAAAATTGGTATGAAACCGTAACTTAGAACCATCACACAGTATCTATAAAATTTGTATTTTTTACCTTCAGCCTCAGGCAGTGAGCCTAAGTGGTATAATGTTCCGTTCTCAGTTTCCATATTATAAATTTTTTGTTAATTTATTTCACTCGAGATAACATGTTATTATGCTTACAGCTATCACATCGAGTTTTAATATACTATTAGCTTCATCCGTATCTATCCAGTTTTCAATGTATAATAATGTTTTTCTGTTTTATTTTGACCCATTACTTGAGATGGCAATTACTTTAAGTCAAATCAAAAATCTAATTATGTTTTTAAATAATATTATTTTGTTTAATTACAATATACTGCACCTTAACGGCGAAAACTCTTTAGTTAAATTACACAGATACTGTTTACATATTATCGTTATAAATATATAGTGAAAATTAATAAAGAGCAGAAAACAATTTCTATGGGGCGTGTTTCTCAAAGAGACCGCAAATATACAATATTAACTTAATGCCTAGATCGATCTGTCAGCGTATTAAGGCCGGCTTAGTTTATTTATAAATATACTTAAGTAAGACTTTAATTAAAATCCTAATGAATGAATCGATCATATTTATATTAATATGAAGTTCAGTTTATACTTCAATTTATTGTAGTAGTTAATTAGGGTTTTTTTATTCTAGAAAATGCCCGTTACATTTTCTGTTATCTGTCGAAATCGTTTTCGAGTTCAGAAGAACCCGGTCCTTTGGAAGGGTTGCGTGGGGACACAGGTCCAACACGTAGAGGCCCTTGAGAGATAGCAATCTATTTTACTGTGACGCATCAGCCGGGATCGGAAGTAACCACAGGTAAGACCCAGAGATAGTCACCGGCTAATGCGTAGGAACTATGAAACATTAAGCTGGGGGCTATGGAATGGAATTTGGGTGGACTGAGTACTGGGCTATTGTATGAGGCTACCGGACTACATTTCTTTTTCTGTTATTATTATTGTAAATATTGTCGGTAACCTAACGCTATACGATATCGCACAAAAACGGGAAAATAAAATACGTGAAACAAAAACTTAGTACCCTCTTTTACGACATTTTTTTTTGTTGGAGTATAGCTAAATTTGGCACAGTTATACTTCATACTGAGAAGGAGTGTAGAATGCCAATATATTTTTTAAATAATGCTTTAAAATACATTAAAATAATAACATAAATGTAACAACAAGTTTTGTAAAGTTACAAACAATAGCAAAGACAAAGCGTTTAACACCTCAACGGGGCCACTAGTAAATTTAACAACATATGTCCAGCAAATCCCTTAAACATATTTTTAACACAATATATTAGCTTAGTCTGTCAATGTAAGAAAAAATGTTTACACTATTTTTGAAACACTTTTCGTCTTATTTACTTTCATTATTGCATACGTTTCCGGATCCGGTGACGATAGCATGAACCTAATATCCTTGCCAGAACGATACGAACTGATAATATTTTACAGTCCGTTTTTTGGTTCAAAATAAGTTTTTTATTAGTTACAAATAATTTCATTAATATAAAAAGCACTAGGCAGTGCCTCATTCGATATACTAAAGTAAGCTGTCAAATATATCACCACCACTGTGCCACGATGCCACGTAAAAGACTATTAGGTATTCAAAATTTAAGAACTTAATTTTATTAATAAAAATAGAAATCTAGACATTTTGTGTTCAGTGGCTGAACTCAACGTCGCGCTTTGTCTTAGATACCAGAGCGGAAAAATGTAAATATTTTATATATAATTATTCCTATGAGTGGAAATCAAACTAGCAACTAATCACGTTTAGAATCTGATGCTGTACCACTGCGCCACCATAACCTAGTATTTGATATGTTTCACATATTTTCTAGGTCTTTTTTATACGCAGTCGAGTTTTTTGTTTTTTAACATTTCTTTATTATATACGAGTATATTAATTTATAAAAGAAATTTAGTTACAATTCGAAAGATCACAAGCCAAAAAAAAAAGATAAATATATCTAAAAAAGATGAAAGAAAGAAGGCCAAAACAAAGAGAGAGAAAGACAATAAGTGAATGATACTAAATTCAAAAGGGAGTTTTTCCCCGAAGAGGTCGGATTACGATTTCCCCGAGATGAAATGGGGTGTTCGGATACTTGTGATATTTATTTATAATGGATCTGTAATATTATTTTTATCATTTTAGGTTATTTAACTGTAATAGTAGCCCTATTGACAAGTAAGATACGCGTTGCCATAGCAACTCTATGTCACTTTATATAAAAGTGCATGTCAAACACATGGTATTATGTAATAGCTATGTTTTAGCCTTTTAGTACCAATGAAATTTCAGGAAAAACTAATAACGAAATGGGAGAAAAAAGTAGACTATGCTCATCCCAAGACCATTAAGTATCTATGTATAAAGTTTCACCACAATCGGTGCAGCGGTTTTGTCGCGATGTTGAGTTACTTTAAGTTGAGTGCATTTATAATATATTACAATATGTAATCTAATGTATTTCTAAGATTTTTTTTTAAATATTTTCTTTCTACAGTTCTTCTCCACACAAGCTTTAACTATGCCAAATTGAATTTGAATATAATTTGTTTAATTTAAATTATTGTAATATGTTTTTGTCCACATAAGAATATCAGTTATGTCGATCTTTTTAGAATAATATTTCTTGAAATTAGTAGGTGTAAATTATGTTCAATAAGGCAATTAAACATAATTTACACCTACTAATTTCAAGAAATATTATTCTTGGTAATAATAATATTAGATATTAGAAATATTTTTTCTTCCAATACTTGCGAGTACATATATATATATATATGTGTGTCTAGATATTTAGATTTCTTTGCATTTTTTCATACATTTCTTCTAAGTAAGGAACGTACAAATTCATTATGTATTTATAATCCTGAAAAGGATTATTTAAAAGTGTGTTTTTTTATAACTCCGGTAATTTTTACAGGGATTAAGTTTTTTTTATTCTGCACTGCACTAAGTGACGTCATTTCAAACAAAATACAAGTTTATACCTAAGCTACTTTGCATAGCGTTAATTAGTTACTAAATATTTACAGTATTAATATATTTTTTACATCTTTCTGCTATAGTTTGTACTAAATATTTAAAAAGCTTTGTCTTGTTCAGGGAGAACCTAGTGTCAAGACACTCCGTTCTGCTTACTGTATACTGGAGCTACGAATTAAAATACTTTACGATAACTCCGTTATCTGTTTTCCAGCTATATCACTTTGTCTAAGTAGACTAGGGTACGCTTATATTGTAGACTACCTGTGCCCGCGATTTTGTCCGCTTGAAATTCTAAAATAAACGTACCCTAAATTACTCTTCATTAGCGATCTATTAATGATAGTCCCCACTAAAAGCCGTTCCAGAGATTTGCCGGAACAAATAGACAGACAGACAGACGGTAGAAGATTGTAAAAGATGTTATTTTGGTATATACCTACACAATATCTTGAATACAATACGTATGCGTTTAGTAAAATGCGGTTATTTTAATTTTACAAACAGACCCTCCAATTTTATTTATTTGTACAGATATAACCTTTTCCAGTAAATGACATTTGAATTTAAAACCATCGTTTTAAACATTTGTAAAATTTTCAAAAAGTAATTTATTAGATTTTGAACAAACTGTTATGATTTATGCTAGCTTTTTTTATAGAAAAGTTATCATAGTTGTCTATTTATTTACTAGGTATAAATTGAAAAACACAATTTTCCATGATAGCATTGACTTGGTTATTAATGTTATAATTTTGGCACGATTCAAGAGAAAGTATGAAAATTTATGTATGCTGAATGTAATTGAATAACGCCCTGCAGCACGATGGATACGATTTAAAGAAGCTGGCTGGCAACGGCTGCCCAAGATATAATAGGAATAATGGTAATTTTTTAACGGTAAGAGAGTAAAGTAGTGTTTCTGCTTGTACCAGTCTACGTAGAACCTGTCAAAGCATTACAGAAAACCTCTAGCAATATTGAATCCACGACCTATACTTTAATATAAATCAACAAAATCGCCGCATTAAAATACAAAAATAGAAAACAAGACCTTACGTAACAACCTATAATATAAAGACTTACAAATGTATTGTGAGGAATGTTTTGAACGCGACTTTATAACCGAAAGTTGATACATCCATATTACTGGTATAATAGGTAATATGGACACTCACACACTCTGGGTGCGTTGAGTCGTGACGTACAGGTAGTCCTCGATTTATATCCCATTTGGGGAAATATTGTACTTTGAATATCGGTTCTGATTATAATGTTTTGGAAGGAATGTATAGAAATGGTATATTAAAATAAAGAAAATCAGTTAAAAATACAGCAAGCTATATTACTTCTGTATGACAAGTATAAATTCTACGACAGTCAATAAGTTAGCATAACTATAAAAGCATTCAGTATATTCAAAATTATAAAAACATTTCTGGGTGGGATGGGTTTTAAATAATGAAAGAGGCTAAAGGTAATATATGTAAAAAAATCCAGATATCCAGATATCTTTATTTATATAGTATCAGTGTTTCATTTCCCCACTCTGGTAAGTCAACGCGCGGCGTTGAGTTCCGCCACTCACGCTTACAATGACTCGATACTGAGTGGAAACTAGAGGACACTGAACACTAACCCCCTAGGGTACCTACAACCCTTCTAGAGAGGAAAACGTGTGAAATTCAATAAAATATCGTAATGCCAATGGAATCCAGAATACAGTAAACGAAATTGACGACTCGCGACCTATTTGATTTAAAACCCAAATACAATTTTAATGTGAGACTAAATAAAATTAATCCGCCATTTTAATCCGTACCCCCATCCCTATCGTTCCTGTGATAATTGATGTATTGCCATCTCATTCTGACGCTAGATGCGTAACGACGGCAGCTGGACGGTCTTTTTAATTTTTTTCATTGTATATTTTTTATTGGTCTAAGCATTTTATATGGCCAGTCCCTTTTTATTCTTTTGTTGCTATAATTAATTCTTTTTAGACAAGCGTACGCAACGAAAAGTGAAATTGTCATTATGTAACGTATATGTAAAAAAAAAAAACAAATATATATAATGGTATTTTGTATCTGCAATTTTAGAAAGTGCCAACATATACTTTCTTGTTACAACTTTTTGTCAATATTAATTGTAGGGTGACATTTCCCTAATATTAATAACAACTATATAAGAGTAAGTTGAAGATTAAAGAGCGACTGTATTTCGACTAGATTTAGATTCTAGATTTCTCGCCGTCTTTTCTCAGCAGAACTACCTTCCGAGCCGGTGGTAGCTTCCTGTAATACATTTATATTGATCTATCTAACTACCTGTGCCCGCGATTTCGTCTGCGTGGAATTCTAAAATAAAAGTTGCCTAAGTTACTCTTTATTACATCAGCAATCTGCCAGTGAAAGTGCCGTCAAAATCGATCCAGTAGTTCCAGAGATTAGCTAAAACAAACAGACAGACAAAAATTGTAAAAAATGCTATTTTGGTATATGTACCGTGTACATATGCATTTAGTCAAAAACGGTTATTTTAATATTACAAACAGACACACCAAATTTATTTATTTGTACAGATTCCAAAGTGCTTGTCTTTTTGAACATGGTAACAATATTTTGATTATATAATGTAATATCATATGTATAGGTACCGTAATTCGATCTACCCATATAAAAGATTTCAACGCATCTTGTGCGTTAGGTCAAGCTTAAAAAAGTCAATTTTAGTTTGAAATAAAATAGTAATATTAATTGAATTTAATCAACGAAGTGCTTAAAATTCTTATGCCTGATAGATATTTTTGAAGTGAAATTTTCTTTAGGCGCCTCGAGCACTTTTTGAGTGAACAAAAATCATGGAGCTCGCGAAATCGTCACCGAACGCCTAATGTGAATATAAGTTTATATCAAGAGATGTAACAACCAGATTGATGTCGATAATTTTAATTTAAACATATGAAATTTAAATTATTTATACTAAAATCCTAAATTATAAGTTATTATTGCTATAGACAGTCCTTAGGACTGTTTATAAGTAGTTATATATAAGCTAATACACTTATCATAGCATGACTTGAATCTATTTCATGTACAAAAATCTAAATCTTATATAAAAAGACATTGTGTGTTGAGTGGTGAAACTGAACGCCGCGCTTTGTCTAGTCCAGAGTGGTCAAATGATAATAATTTAAATATATTATTATATATTCTCCCGAGTGGAGTGTATTGAACTCCCAACCAATAGAGAACCTTTTACAGACGCTGTCCCACTGCGCCACAATGGCCTTATTTACGCTTGTAAATTATAATAAAGAAAATAAATAATCATAGCGTAATTAAGTAAATTGAAAATTTATTTAAAGTAAGTAGTAAAATTCATTTTCGTTTAAGTAGTAACGATAGCGACCGCTTTTGAAGAAAATTTCAAAGCTTTTAACTTGTTGTTGTAGTCGCGAAGATAAGTATTTCGAAATTCCTAGAACATTTTAAAGTTGCGTGAAACATTCTAAAAGTTATATTATAATTCACTAGAAGCTTGAATAGTTTTCATAATTTTACAACTAAATTCCCACACGTAAGGGAATTACGTTCATTATTATATTAATACGAATGTAGGAACATCTTTGCTTTGTTTTATTTGTTTTTTTTTTACTTTATTTTAGAAGTGGTTATTAAAAAGAATATCTGCTCCATCATTGATCTTTTTATTAATATCTGAAGAAATACTTATGGACACAAATTTACGGAAATAATGCATAAATATAATTCATTATAAGTTTCAACTTTTTTAAACTTATTCCTACATCTAACGTAATAACATACATACTTATTATTTTTTGCTATACAACATATAGGTATAATTTAAAGAACACCGGAAATACCACCTGCTATGATATTTGGTCGAAAACTTACGATTAATTTTGTACTATTAGGAACCAATCGTTCGATAAATATAGGCATAACTATTCCGTTTCTCTCTAAGTGACTGACAGACATTTTAATTTACTGTAAAAAAGAAATTTTGATTCCACACCTGCTATTATTTGATTAAAGCTGCAACTACAACTACATTATAGGCAATAGTAAAGCTTTTTAAAAAAAACGTATAAAAAATTTGACGTAGCTGGATGTAGAACGCATGGCTTAGCGGTCAGAGCGCTTGGACGGTTCCTAAGAGGCGCGAGTTTGAATCCCGCTGCGTTCAAATTTTTATACGTTTTCTAAGTTATAAAGCTTATTAAGTATATACCTACTATAAAAACTTTCCTGTAACTTTTAATGCCCCGATTTTCTATTTCGGAAATGTATGTACAAATGTAAACTTGTAAGATTTTAACGATTCCATTAGATATCGATTTCCATGATCGTTAGGCCGTATGTTCATATTGTTGGCTTCACACCCAGTGACATGATGGCCGAGTTATCGATTATGTGACTCGACAGGTGAATCGGTCAACATACTTACTTTTGTCACTATAAATGACATAACTTTTTTCTTTTTAAATTTCTTATAATATAAACTAACATAAATTTAAGTATTATTTAACTAAATCGCTTTAATATTTTTATTATTAAAAATTTCTCTGCATGGCATTTGAACTTACAATTTCCATGTATATTTTGAAATAAAGCTATTTTTTAACCGGATTAATCATATCGGAAAATTATTTACACTTCACACTACACTTTACAGTAGTCCATTGTCACATGTAGTCGAAAGTGTTCATAACATCGGGTTTTCACAAATATATTTTTGGATACCAAAATATACGATTAATCCGGTTAAAATCTTTTATTTCAAAATGTATAATAATTGCGAAATTCAAACCTTATTCCATGTATATTGTATATATTCATTTTATATCAGACAGAATCGAAGTTAGTCATTACTTATTAAGTAGGTAAAAATTATATTTTTAACTACTTCTTTAGATAGAAGTGGTTTTTTTTAAGCAATGTCCGAAATTTTTTTATTCTTTAAAATTGAAATACATCATATAATGTCTTGAATTCGATCCTCATTCGAGGAATTTACTATGTTTATTTCACTGCTCAAAGTAAATACAAAGCGCTACGGAGTGTCTGGACACTAGGTTCTCTCTGACTACCCGGCTATGCTTGAAAAAGCGTCGAGCTACAAAAAAATTTTTGGAAAAAATTTCATGTACTGCTCAAGTAATACAAAGCGCGGCATTAATATCCTCCACTCAACACGCAATTTCTTAAATTCAAGTGGAGAACGAGGAGCTTGGTCACTGGTTGTCTCTGGCTACCCTGTGTAAAAAGCATAAAGCTACAAAAAAAAATCGTATGCAAGTTGTGCACTTAACAGTGGAGACCAGACATAGGCCGTCATTAGTGAGTACTGATAAATGAATGAACGCGAGAGGCTTCCGAAATCAATAGGAATGTGAGGTTCTATTTTTTTCTTTTTAAGACGTGTTTAAGTTTTTTGTCTCACTTTATTTTATTTTTGTCTTTTGTCGTCGTTAGTGGAGCAGTTTTACTATAAACGCGATTGGTTGTGGGTTCGATTTCACTTTAGAGGAAAGATTATATTAAATTTATTTTTCGGTGAAATAGGCCATCGTGGCGCAGTGGGACAGCGTCTGACTGTAAACGCAATTGATTGTAGATTTGATTCCCACTCGGGGGAATGACTATATTAGAAATATTTTGATTTCACCGCTCTGGTACCTAAGACCTAAGACAGTGCGCGGCGTTTCTTCTTGCCACTCAACACACAATTTCTCGATTTCGGATGGAAATGGAGAACGGAGTGTCTTGACAATAAATTCTCTCTGACTACCTTGTTTTGCAGTAAGAAGCTTAGATGAAACCAAGCGTGGCGTTGAGTTCCGCTACTTTAAACGTAATGTCTTAATTCAAGAGATACGCAGAGAATGGATTGTTATTGCACTAGGCTGACTGTGGCTATGCGGGACAAATCAAAAAGCTGAAAACAAAAGCCATTTTCAAATCCATCGTTATCAAGTTATGCTATTTTTGCATGAACGTCTTGAAATTTAAAAAATCTATACTTATCATAAAAATGTGACTAATCGCTGTTTGCACGTAGAAAAAATATAAGAAAAATATTATTAGGGCCATTTACCAATGTAATAGAACCCAAAATAATGGATTTTATATTTTATTTCCAGCTTCTGCATATAGCATATGCTAAGCTCAGAAACGACCTACTCGATTTAAATTCAGTTTTAACTATTTTATTTTAGTTAACTTCCTATAACATTAAGTGTATATTTCATTTCCTTCAGTTCATACATAAAAAAAAACACAACAATTTAAATTTGGTTCAACAAAATTACAATATAATAACTGTTTTATTATATTGGCTGAAACTTCAATTAACTAATTAGTTACGCAGCCATGTAGTTTATGCAGGCGAAACCGCGAGCGAGTCGCTAGTACTAAAATATAATTTAATAACAAAAGTCACTGTACTTGGATAAGGACAATTCAGTAATGTCATGGATGTAAAAAGGTAAATAAGTATCAATCATCACATTTTTTACGGCATTATAATTGTATAATCCTTGTATTTTACATAAAATTTCAGCAAAGTAATTGAATTCATTTAATTGATGACAAATCCTTTACAAGCGGTTAATTGCGAGATGTGGTATGAATTTAATAACGGCGTATTTAGTTTTATTTTTTTAATTCGATTTTGCGTGTTCGTTTGTGGGAGAATATAGCTTCTAGTGACTAGTGACTGTTATCTTTCTAGTGAAGTGTCTAGTGACTTGACACTTCTATTGATGCCATGAAATAACATCTAAATATACTTACATAGGAAAGCGTAAAACAGTTTGAAAGTTTGTTAATTCAGTTCATTTTTGGTTTTAAAACTAAAAAAAATAATAAAACGGTATAAACATATATTATACACACAAAGTTAAAATAATTAAAAATGTAACTGAGTTATTTTACTTACAATTTTTTTAATATTACTTATTATTATCAGTGCATTTAATTGTAATAACAGACCAATATCATATACTCACATATTCGGTCTAATTTTTATAGGTATGCTATATTATTTATATAAATATAAATTGTTAAGCATATATCAAATCTTATTCTTTTAATATTAATTTTATTTATATTTCAAATATTTCGATTGGTCATGGGTTTGATTCTCGCTCGGTTATAGGATTATATTTAAAATCTTTTTATTTTTCTGCTCTCCTCGTTTCGGAAAAAAGAATATAGTTGCAAAACAAAAACAAATATAACCGTAACCTCTCATCTTATACCACACTTAGGTATGTAAAAAAGAAATCTATTACACAAGTCGGTAACAGCATAAGTATTGGGATTATATTAAAAAAAAATTACATCCATTGTAGCTTTGTGATTGTCATTTTGAATCGTTTATAAAATTATTCTCGATAACTCTTTATAATGAGAGGCATTTTTAAAGGTCCTTCAACCGCGTGAAATCGGGGTCAGAATACTGTCGTACGCGGTCACTAAATTAACTATCATATTTTATAACGAATCGAGCGGCCAGAGCTGATGATACCACCCTGTATAATGATTTTTTTTAACAATAATTTGTTAAGTACGGAAAATATATTGTTGTGAATAAATCGAAATGTGATTATTTATATTGTGATATATGAAGCGTTTCGGGTTATTGCTAATTTTAATCGCCTTAAGAATATGAGGCCATATATTGTATCTAAAATATCCGTTTATTATAAAAAAAAAGAACAAGTTGTTGAGAAATTTAATTTAATGTTTATTGAGTTTCGAATTTATTTTCAAAT
Organism: Podotricha telesiphe; assembly: GCA_038994665.1. Taxonomy (NCBI): domain Eukaryota; kingdom Metazoa; phylum Arthropoda; class Insecta; order Lepidoptera; family Nymphalidae; genus Podotricha; species Podotricha telesiphe. The sequence goes on along the minus strand of JAOYRR010000434.1, from coordinate 1,386,472 downwards.
TACGGTTTTTTTATTTTTAAATATTTTATTTAAAAGAATAAAGGGAATTGAAAATGCATGAGTTTATTTGAATATCGAAACCTTTAAAATACTACTATATTGTAAAACTGATGTAACATCAAAAAGACCATCAGTATCTGAAGTAGTATTTGCATAAACATGTTTATTGTATCAAAAGTTACTGAAAGATTTCTTGTTAGTATATTTTCTATATACATATATAATAGCGTATTTCAAGGGTACCAACATTTACCCATTATGTAGTTTAAACTACGTAATTTTTGTTATAAATCGATTTAATCGATGATTTTAAAGTTAACAATCAAATAATAGATTCGATAAAAGCAATATATTATCTATAATCTGTTTATATCTAACAAGTTCAATTATAACAATCTGGTATTAGCATCTTGGTATCGTTTCCTCGCATCGTAAATAATATTAAATTTATCATTTATGAATTCCTACATAGCGAGCCGCTACCGTCGGCGCCCTTTGACGTGCCGCCATCTTGAGCGGCCATATTTGTTTTGCTTTTTTTATAAACTTTATAATGCAATGCTCTTGTCACTGTCAGCCGTTATCAAGGAAATGTCATTTAAGGAATGAATTTGCTACTATGATAAAAATAGATAAATACGAGCTCATTTTATGTTAGCACTTGCACTATGTATGTGTTAATTTTAAATAATTAAATTCGGTGCGTTTTTATTATAGTGTGTAATAATGGTCGTTTGTGTGTTGTGTGTTCGAGTGGCTTCGAGAAATTTACTATCCTAGGGAAATATTGCGATGAAAGGTAGGTTTTTATACTTAAATCGATCATTTATCCACATTATTTTTGTGAGTTCTCCATACAAAGTAACATTGGCAAAGTGATAAATGCTCTACTGGCACGTTAGAAGTGCCATAATTAATGTCAATTCTTTAATTACTGAACTGAACTAAAACTATTCTTAAATAATTATACAAATTTATCTAAAAAAAAAATTACATATAACACTATGTTTCTTCTAAATATTAGTGAATTAAATGAGACTTTCAATTTACGTAACTAATTTATAGTACTTAGAATACTACAACCCATAACTATACATACAGTTTTTAGTAAAATAAATCGCTTTCACATTGCATTTATAAGTCTCATCTCCCTTCAGATGTAAAACGTGTGAAAATTGTCACGCGGCGACACCCTCTGCGATTTGGCAAACCACCGCGAATGATTTCGCTTAAATGTACCTATTTGTGTAGATTTACAAGGAGAAGTTACATTTGTTTGACACAAAGAGTAACAGCAATCATATTTAAAAAATATTCATACATAGGTATATCAGATATTGTGTAGCTAATATTAAAAAAAATAAAGAACGGAGTGTCTTGGCACTAGGTTATCTTTGTCTATACAGCTATATGCGTATTGTCGTCTTATCTTGTCGGTTAGTTCTTAAAAGTTGGTCAAATGTTTTTTTAAGCTTTTATAAATATATATTGTAAGTTGATATTAAAAACAGAGAACGGAGTGTCTTAACACTAGGTTTTCTCTGCCTACCCTGCTATGTGAGACTTGTCGGTAAGTTCTTGATTGTCGACCTTTGTTAGACCTTTTTCTGTACGATCATATGGTAGATCCGTGAAAATTATGTTAAAGAAAGAAGTCGTCTCTTTTTGCATGCAATCAATTTTAAAGTATCTTCACGCATCTCACAATTTTATCGCCGAAACGAACCGAAACTCTATCTCACCGAACTGGGAAAAGCAAAATTATTTACAATATATTATTTACTAGCGACCCGCTCGCGGCTTCGCCTGTGTAAACTTACACAGGCGAAGCGAAACTGCTAAACTAGGTTTTATCACATAATTCGCAAACTTTTCTTAAATTAACCATTTAAATGGTTGTAACTTTTTTACTTGTAAACCGGTTCAATTAAATAAACACTAATCGTTAAGAGAAGTTTACCAAAGTATTATAGTCAAAAGTGCATTTCAATGGGATCGAATCGGAGATTAGCCGGTTCTGATATTAGCGTGCACAAACACACAGACACCAAAAAAGGAAAATTAAAAATAATATGATAAATACCCCCAATACTATTTACTTTCACATATCTTCCATGTACAGACTAAGACCACAGATACAGATATAGTTAATATATTTCCTTTGAATAAGCGGAATTTTACCTTTAAACATAGCTTAAGAAAAACTCTAAATAAAAATATCTTATTTTACATATATATGTACAATATGGTATGTTTATAATACCGTCTAAACTTATTAGTCTTGCCCCAGTGTGTGAAAGTTAGCACCTTTCTGTTTATATATGCAATGGACTTGTATCCCAGTTTCATTTGAGATGGGGTGCCTGGAACAACAAACTCGGCTTTTCACTTAATTGTATTTTGATATTGTAAATTAGATTTTTACTTAAGCTTGACGCTGTCACATGTTGATATTAGTGGGTTGAATGTTGAAACCAATATAGGATACTAAAATAAAAAGGCATAAAGCCTTAAACTTAAGGGTTTCTGAATAGAATTTTAATAAAATATATGTAGGACATATGGAATAAGATTATTATTTATTTATCAATAATTTTCTAATGATTGTTTGATTAAAACAAACAGTCTTAAATATATTTATGATTTCTTTGATATATTTATGATTTACGCGATTACTTCCCACGGTACAAAATTTATTTTCTAAACTTGCAGAAAGAAATTCAACGCCGCGCATTATATTGCGACTAGAGCAGAGAAATGAAAATAATTTGAATGTTTAATTCTTCCGAGTGGGAATCGCACTCACAACCATCGCGTCAGACGATGTCACAATGCGCCACGAGGACCATTTTAATTGTGACTCCTCGCTTTAAAAATACCTCTTTGCAAAACACACGGAGTGTACTAAAAAAATCTAAATTGTTTGCGAAAATCGTAGCCCACTGTATTTTTTTTAAGTCTCACCCCATCCATGGTGTTCCCCGCTAATTGTAAAGTCAACAACAGTGTTTTAGTGTTTGTTGCTTTTCCCCGAGGGCAATTCTCTTGGCTGTACGTTTGCGTGTTAAGTTTCAATACAGATAGGTTTTTTGAAATTTAGTTTTTTTATTTATTTATGAGGAAATTAATTATTTATACAATACATTTAGTATATTTTACTTCCAATCCAAAACTTTTATAATTTTAATATAAATAATTTTGTTAATATTATTAATGTCATTAGTTATATATTAATATTTTTTATTTTTATTATCAAAAAATGGACGTGAAGTTTGTATTTTTAATTTATAGCCTACCAGCTGTGTCCGCTACTTCGTCCGCACGGAATTCTGAAATAAAAGTACCTAACCTAAGTTACTCCTTATTACCTCAGTTGTCTGCCAGTGAAAGTCCCGTCAAAATTGGTCTAGTCGTTCCAGAGATCAAGCAAGTAGGAACAAACAGACAATATTTAAAAAAATGTACAGATTCATTTATTATTATAAATAAACGAAAAAAATTAGGTAAACCTTCGAAATATTAGGTCTGTTTTGACCTTAAATACGAAGACAAAATTGAAGCATAAAATGTTATTAATATGTATTTACTTAGAGGCTAATATAATATAGCTAATAACAAAAAGAGGAAAACAGATAAAAATTTAATCTATTACGAATTCAAATATCTTATCTACAACCTCTAACATACTAATATAATGTGTTTATAAAATATATCCATAATTATATTAAAACGTGGAGTTAAAAATTTTAGGATTTTTTTACATAAATATGCGGAAAAAGTGCCTTATTCTAATATTTAATATAAAATGCATTTGAAATGCATCATAACGGTATATATAATTATAACGGCTTGTTTTCGCCGTGAAATTGTCTGGAAGAGATGTCGACTTAGCCATAAGACCGCCTTTTGTACTATTGTTTTTTTTATGTGATACGAACGACCCGCTCACGGTTTCAGGCTTCTGGTTTCGTATTGGCGGCGGCCTTTTCGAAAAACAATGAAAATCCTGGAAAAAGTAAATGAAATGGGAAAAATTTGTTCTTCCTTGGCTCTCAAGTATGTGTATGTTAGATTTTATCGCAATCGGGTCAGGGGTTTGGCCGTCATGACGTCACAGACAGAGTTACTTTCGTATTTATAATTTTATAGTATGTCATTCATTTTGTTCTATATGGTGTAAATATAAAGGTATAATAATAATAATAAATAAAAAAGAAACCAATATTACATACACACATACTCGCTTGACATAACTACACTTTTGTGTATAATGAGTAGTGCCACAAATGTTTCTAAGGCAACGCATTTTTCACGCGTCAACGAGTCTACTAGTTTTTACAATATTATTGTACAGACAATAAATATTTTTTGTTGCAATTATCTACGTATCAATTTAGTAGCTGTAAAGGAAGCTCTAAGTGCACAAACACTTATATCCTCTTGAGGTAATATACACATGGGAGAGACACGTGGCCAAAAGAAATTGAGACTACTTTACGTATTGAAATGGAAGGTGTATTTCTTTTATTCAAAATAATATTATATAATATTTTTTAAAATATCATATAAAATTATCTCTAAATCATATATATTTTTAATATAAGCTAGAAGAAGCTTAACGATTTAATGAGAACATAGTGTTTAAAAGAAATCTTTTCCCCCTTCCGAAGTTTGAATGATTGACTGACGGAACCCAACGCAGCGCTTTGATTTATTAGGCTGATGAAATAAATTTTTAATGTCATGAATTTCTAATGTTATCATTATATATACTACTTTTGCGTTTACAGTTAGACATTGTCCCAATGCGTATTTTTTTTTTAATACAAACACAAGCTCTTAGTGAACAACTACAACAGAGAACCCCGAAAGTTATCAGACCACATCTCCACTAGGTGACACTTAAGTCGGGTCGTCACTTTCCGCGCGAATTCGAGATATTGCGTTTTGGGTGGCGGAGATCGACGCCGCCCTTTGTTTTATTCACCGACGAGGAGAAATAAAAAAGATATATGATCATTCCTCCGAGTGGGAATCGAACCTACTGCTATAACATGGCGATAACAGTCACACGTTATGACACTGCGCTACGATGGCCGCAATGATAAAATTGTGCTTAATTGTTATAATAAAAAAAAAACGACAACAGCAAAGAATAAGAACATAAAAAACAATTTGTTATTTTAATAAGAAAATTCACGTCGTATAAAGATAAAATGCAAATTGAAGTAGTATGATTTCTTAGTGACTAGACAGTAATGTATATAGCATTGTGTTACTAATTAATTATCTTTTCGGAACATCACTTTAGTTTGTTAGAAATAGGGTTGGCAGAATCTTTTACCGCTTATATACTAGAATTATTGAAATAAAAAAAATATACAAGCCTTTTCGTCTATTTAGCATTTAAAGTCAAAAAGTTCACATTTGAACTGATTAAAAAATCTGGTCAGTTAACAGTATAAAAACTTTTTCTTATACTAGGTATCACTATTAGCTATTATTTTTTTATTTTTAGCGTCCTATAGGCGGAGAACTTAGTGTCAAGACACTCCGTTTTCCACTTCGTGAAATTGTATGTAGAGTGGCTGAACTCAACGCCGCGCTTTGTCTTAGGTACTAGAGCGGACACATTAAAACATTTTAATTATAATCATTCCTCTGAGTAAGAATCGAACCCACAACCAATCACGTTTATAGTCAAGCGCTGTCTTAATTCCAGGCCTCAATATTATATGTTACATAACTATCAATTATCGTATCCCAAATTTATATGATTTCGTTATATTTTTTCCAGAAAAACAATTTTTCATATAAATATATAATATTAAAATAACATTCTATAAAATGTTTATAATAAAATTATCATTACAAGTTGCTTGGTATTGGTATAAAAGCGCAAATGAAATAATTACAGTATAATATTAATTTCTAAATTCACACGAGTGCTCGAAACAATTTCCGTATTTTTCAAGCAATCAACAAAAAGATTATTTCTTTAAAAAATCTAAATGAAATGAAATTACAGTTTTTAATCTTTCACGAGACATTGCAAATTCTTTTGGCAATTTACTTTCAATTCAATTTTCCCACTAAAAAAGACCACGAATTTTCATTTCTAAACGCCCACCATTAATTTTAACAGCCCTGTAATACGAAAACTTTTTACAAGAGAGAAATCCACCATTTTGAATGAAATGACGTATCTCGAAATGGCGCGCGATGTGGCGAATAAAAATCATACGACTTTCATGTATTCAGCCAACCATTTAATTTTTTAATTGTTGATTGCAGATTGTTTCTGCACAATGCTTTTTATGTGAAAGTTGTGTTTCAGCTTTTCTACAAAAATAATATATCTGATTTTAAATTAATAATAAATTTGCTGCAATAACATTTTATTCTAGGTATTCTAGGCTTGATACAAAAATTCTAAAGCAAAATAAATATTTTAAATAAAATTGCTGTCATAATTCTACTCAAGAACTTAAACTAATACTTAATATTTTCGTCTATCACCAATAGTTTGTCGTTATAAATAAAGATTATGCATTAGCATGAAAAATTGCTTAGCCTCTAGTGTGGATTGCTGTGAAAACAGATAAATAAGATGGCGCGTGTGCGCCGCGTGCGCCTCACAGATTATAAATGACTTTATACAGTAGCTGGTGACAAATTGTATAATTGAAACGAAAAATTAGAGTCCTTATAGTAGAGTGAAGAAATTACGAGTAGTGTTATTTTAAATAATGGGAAAAGGGAAAAAAATATATTATATTATTATAAGTTATTAAGTTAGTTGTTACAACGCGGCGTTGAGTTTCGCCACTCAATACATAATAATCTTAAATTTGGACGGAAAATGGAAAACAAAATATCTTAACAGGTTATCTCTGACTATCCTTCTATACGGGAAATGCGTGAAGCTAAAAAGTACTTGTATATAAATTGTATGAAGTGATATTACCAAGTTTTGATTAAGATTATTTTATTCTTATGTAGGTTACTGCTTATTATAAGTCGAGTTGTATTTTGTAAATATCTAGTAAACATCTACATAGTTGCATTGTTACTATGCCGCATAAGCATTACTCATTGTTTATTCGAATTTATAATTAACTCTATAGATTTTTTGTCTTGTATTAAAACACAAAAAAACAGCTTTACGTTTTCCCCCGCATAGCAGGATAGGCAGAGAGAGCCTAGTGTCAAGACACTCCGTTCTTCAATTTCCACCCGAAATCTTGACATTGCGTGTTGAATGGTGGAACTCAACACGCGACAGCGAAGTAATGAAAATAATTTAAATATAATCGTTCCTCCGAGTGGGGATCGAACCCACAACCAATCACGTTTGCAGTTTAAAGCTGTACCACTGCGTGTTAAGTTCTCATTTTAATAATAAATAATCATTTCATTTAAAGTTGAAATTTGATTTAAATTATTTTTACATTGCCTTAGAAAGACTTTAAAGCACTGTTACAAAACCCATTCAGTAGAATACGTAGGGTGCTTTACCATAGAATTTATCTCGCCCTCCCACTCTGTGATAAGTTAATCCGTGGTACCCCCTCGTGGACACTTTGTGTAGGGCATACTTATATCGAGATTTTTTTGTAACTCACAACTGTTTCATTTTCATTTTAAGGTTCTATCTAACATAATATGTTACCTATTATAATTTAATAATTTTTATTTCTCTGCACTGGTGGACAAAACAAAGTGCGGAATTGAGATCTGCCACTCTAATACGCAAATTCAAGAATTTAGATGGAAAGTCGAGTACAACAGCAAATTCTAATACGTTATAAAAAACATGTGTAATAACTTCGATTTTTTTTTATTTAAAGGAACCATTTATCAAACAAAATTAAGCTTCGCTGTGTTACCACGGCATTATTCAGCAGTATTTTTACGAATTAAAAGCGCAGCGTTGAGTTGCGTCACTAAACACACAATGACTCGATTTTGGACGGAAACTAGAGAACAGAGTGTCTTGACGCTAGGTTCTCTCTGACTGCCTTGCTATACGGGAAGCTGCTAAAAAAAGTATAATTCATACACGTGATAGACACCCATCGTTTGCATAAGAATCTACAATGTTCATAAATTAATAGAATAATTTATTTACAACAGAAGTAAACGGAAGTGGCATCTCAACAAACAATACAGGATATTCCCAAACAGTTACCCAAATAAAGCAAACTAATATCATTCAATCATATTTAACGCCCCTCGCCTATAATTTATTTGATAAATTTCAATTTACCGACAACTCGGTTAGCCCCTGCTATGCAACGCTGCCAACATTATCATGGTAATAAAATAACTCATTGATTTCTAAGGGGCGAAGCTGAAGAAAGCGTTCAATATCCAACTCAATTTTGCTTACATAAGGTTGAAAATCAGATTCGAAGGTGCAACCACTGCTTCCCTTAACGCTAATCTGTCACAACTTGTCTTGCAACCCCAGGGCGATGTTGCTAGTAGAATTTATGTGTTAACATGATTTATGTGTTGCCAGCCCTCGTTTTAGGTGATGAAATATAGCTGGTTATGGTTAAAATATAATGTATTTCGTACATAGAACCCGTATGTAATCATTATTGTTAGCGTTTGCAACTGATGCTGTTATGTACGCATATAATAAAAACGTAACTGATCGCTGTCTGTACATGGAAGATATATAAGAAAAAATATTATTGAGGCCATTTATCAATGTAATAGAAGCCAAAATAATATTTCTTAATTTTTTTTTCTGTTTGTCTGTTTTTATTATTTCAAATGGTTCATAAATAAAAAAATTACAACAATTTAAATTATAAATTTAAGTCAAGGTTGTGTTTAAGTGGGAACGTGGACGGGTAAGAAAACTAAATATTATATTAGATATAGCCGTGTAGTTTACGCAGTCGAAGTCGCGAGCGGGTCGCTAGTATACTATATAGAACTCATTTTAGACAATTTGCTAGACAAATCGTTAGAACAATGAACTGAAATCTGTCAACCCAACATACTTTGGAAAACGTGAGGAGATTCATATCTAGAGTCCTAGTCCTATTTTATGTAATATATTTCAATTTTATTTCACAATATATTATATGCAGCTAAGCAAACTTTATTTAAAACTTACCACAACTATAACTCGTATAATAAAAGTCATTAATGTCGCTTCGAGCCTGTAAGTTATCTTTAAGTTATCGTGATCCAGTTGCAATAACCTTTCAATTTGCAATTTCATTAAATGAGATATGGTATACTAGGTGTATATCCTAGTATTGCTTGTGAAATTTGTACAATATTATTGTAAGGTGTACATTTTTGTTTGCAAAATAAGCCAGAAGCTTACTTGCTTATTATTATATTTTATTTTATTATAGGCAAAATTCAAGGTAAGCAAATGATTTCTAAACTTAAAATACCTTTATCTCTCAAAAAATATGTCTAAATAAAATAAATATTAACTCAAATTGTTTGGCTCTGTTGTATACTTTTACATTTTTGATTCACAGCAAATTTGCTTTCCAGCGATGTTTTGATATTGTCGTGGCATCATGTTATGTTACACTGACTGCAAAGTACAAAATGTTTTTTTGTTTATCCAGAACGAATCTGATGTGTAAAAATAAAATGATATATTTTTTAAGACTTATCTAAGAGAATTATAATATTTTAATTTAGATTTTCAAGGAAATAAAGCCATAAATATTGCAATATATTTTACAAATCTTATGTTCGTAATAAAAAATTGCACAATAAAAGAAGAAAATCACTATTAAAATATAACGTACCTTAACATTTATTATCCACGGTATTTACGCAAAAAAAATCTTAATTAATTAGGCGCATCCCCAAACTAAACAACGCTTCCAAATCCTTAGGCGTCCATTACGCGCTGTCAAACTGACAGTTGACGTATAACATTGCCAGCTACAAAATGGTAACTATGCATACACAATAAAGTTGTTTTTAACCGTTCACATCTCACCCCTAAAAATATTTTACACGTCATTAAAGTACCGTAGGGACGTCCCGGGGTCGAACTCTGCGGAAAACGGGAAAATAATAAGTTTCAAACGACGCTTGCGGTTTTGTGTAGAGGCGCGTGGCGGAGATTTTTAATGCCTAATTACGTTGAAGTGTACAGGATTGTTACCTTAGAATTATTGTTTAAATATTTTTGTACTTTATAAAATCTTAAAATAATAATAAATAAATAGTATTCCTTTAAATCGGGACGTTTATATTTATGCGGACTAGTAAAATAAGTTCGATAAAATAATTCCTCGGGATTCGTCAGAGACTATTTAAAAGATAAGAAATAATAATCGAGTTAACGTTTACTAGGTTATATTGACAATTATAATACTAGATATATGTTCTGTAGTTATATCAAATATAACCTCTTTTTTCAATAAACTATTATTGTTCTTTTTTTTGAAATATTGGTGTTATATACAAATTAATAAATGTTTTTTTTGTCATTATATATAAACTATACTAGTGTAAATATTATATTATGGTTCATTTAGGTTGCTACGTTCCTTACCCAGTAGCTCCTAAAGACACTTGATTTTAATGGATGAGATCTTTATTGACAGGTTATTACAATGCGGATACATCTGCAACTGAATATGAAAAAGGGAAGCTATTTGACTTTTTTTTGTCTTCGTAATTTTTGAATTGAGGTAAATTTTATCTTTTTCAGTTATTGAACTGACTATTTAAGAATAATAAGATATTAAGACGTATCGTTGCGAATATTAGTTAATAGTTTTAGTTAAGTAGGTAATTTATTAGGCATTGAAAATAAGGATTACAAATTTATTTCCAAAAACACTTTGCAATTTAATTCACAAGATCATAACTAATTTATTAAAATTATAAAAACAATTTATTTCTGAAGGCTTCAACTAAATTGAAACTATTGTAATTAAACTTTGTTTTCTACTTGCAGCGTGTTAAAGTATATAGCACTTATGACAAATCAATCCTTGCTGCAGATCTTCACAAAGAGATAGCATTTTAAATGTCAAAATTATAAACTACTTTCGCTTTTCAATTTTTATAATCGAGTTTAATTCAATTAAAATGAGGTATTAAATAATTATTTTTTTTAACGCACCATGTTTTTTTGTTTCTTTTTTTATTTTTTTTTATTGAATCATTCTTTACAATATCTACTATATGTCAGTGGTTCGTACACCTACATATGTAGGACTACTTTATACCATTAGATACAGCCAATGCTTGCTATTTATTGGCCTTAGCATTATTTTTAAAGTTTTAAATAAAACATACAATAAAAATTATGTAAATTTAATAAATTTTATAATATTAAACGGACAGAAGCTAATTATCTTATATAGATATAATATATTAGTAATATACCGTTTATAACTTTTAGTTTTATTGAAGCGATCAATCTCGTAATCTGCCTGTCAACAGCGTAATGTCAGAATACCAATCATTTCGGATATCAATTAACATATTAAATAGCAAAAAAATACTATTATTTATACTATAAGCGATTAGTATTCGATAATTTTAGATGAATCATACCGTGGCTACTTTCGAAAGCTTAACCTTTATCGAAATCACCTTTTGGATCGATAAACCGTAACAAGATACTACACGAATATACCATTAGCAGTCATAGACAAGCGAGCATAAACAAGCTAGTAGCCCTATCAGAAATCGGCCGTGAAGATAATATCGCAGCCAACGCAAAAAAAAAGAAAAAAGCCATGTCACGAGGATTAGAGCCCGAGCTCTCATTGTCAACGATGACAATTGAAATACATCTGTCCCTTTTTAACTCAGCTGCTATGTATACGGGGGAGCGGGATGGATGTATGTCTATTTATTTTCACTTTTCTATGGCTAGGTAATGTGACAGTTTTCGTATGAAATGTTTGTTTGGAATGGCTGAATGGGGGTTTCGGGATACGTATGATGTATTATTTTATTTTAATCCGTAAGCGAGCGGCCGATTGAAGAGTCTAATAACGATTTTGCGCCCCCGAGTTTTGATGTACGATCAGAGTTTATAATTTGGTACTATGAATAAATACCTGAATAATTGTATGTAATAGAGCAGGACAAATAGTTCTATGAAATAACCAATGTAGTTGATAATTTTTAAATTGACTTATTATAAATTTCAGTGTTTATAAGTTACATTTTGTTAATGTTTTTTTAAACGATTTATTGTAATTTATTTAATCTGAGTACTAAAGCTTTCTTTAGTCCGACTATTTAGTAAGATTAACCTCTAGGTCAGTAAATATTTAGATTATATTTCTACCATTTACATTATACATACAAAAACACACTAATAAATTTCAAAACGTGTACAAGACAAGCTACTCATTCACTAAAAATGTTGTAACAAAAGCATCGATTTAGAGCAGACATACAGTCTACCATAATCTATTCATTAAAAAAAACGTACAACCAATTAATCATCTAATTGTCAGCCATTTTGTTTAACGAAATGTCAACCATCTTGTTGAGAAATGTAATTCAAGTTTAAATAATGGCCGTGTAGTATATTTGAAGAGATTACACATTTAAAATGTTGTATGACCGACTTTCTGTTCCTGTAAGACTAATGATGGGTACGTTTTAACAATTAATATTGTCTCTGGTTTTATTTTACATTTTTAGTGATGTTCTAGTAATACAGGTTCTAGTACTTTAACATACAGGTTACTTAGCCTTCAGGTATCAAGTACAGCTTCAAGCTTTTTCTCGATGCGGTGTTACAGATGCTTTTTTGCCACACCACTTTGGCGTAGGTATCAAAGAGGAAAAATAATTTAAGTTACAACCATTCCTCCTAGTGGAAATCTAACCCACAACCAATCGTGTTTACGGTCAGACGTTGTTCCACTGCGCCACGATGGTGTCTTCGTATCTTATTCTAATGCAAAATAATTTTGGAGAGTAGGTTGAAAGGAATTCATTTTGTCGTTTCGATTTCCTCTTGCCGCATTTTTAGCCCTGATTTTTACTTATTATTAATATATTTAATTAGATAATCAAAACATTCCTATACATAATATTTAAAATCATAACCCTAAAGATTAATAACAGTAGCTTCACGTTTTTTCTCTCACAGCAGGGTAGTCGGAGAGAAATAATGTCAAGACAATTTGTTCTTTAATTTTCGCCTGAATACGATACATTGCATGTTAAGTGGCGGAACTAAACGCCTCACTCATAAATGTACTTAAATAAATATATTTTTAAGATTACATATTAAATATCACAAGTATTTCTTTAATCCTAAATGGTAACTAAATAAAAAAACATTATACACTTTTTAACAAAATGTAAATCCATACAAATTAAATACACAAATATATACTATACATATGCTAATATTTATAATATATAACAAATTAAGACAACTCAACGGGACTCCGCATATGCATGTGCTATAAAACAACTATTATTATATTATGTATGTAGATTAGTTTTTGTCATTAGTATTCAGTTGAAACTGGTTTCTTTACGTTTTACGATATAAATTTATTCACACGCGACTAAATGATGCAAGAAATTAATTTTGGCGCCCAGTTCATATTCTAATTTGTTATGTATAAAGGTGTTTTTTAGTATTAAAGGCATATAAATCGAATTAAAATATTCATATACCGATTAATTTTAATCGATTTATAAATTCTTTGCAAAGTGTTGTATATTTTGTTATAGATAAGAAATATACAAACTTTTTTGGGATGATATCAATTAGTCTAGTCAATCAAAGTAGGATTTATAGTTTTTCACAAATTTATGTGTTATATTGTTGATGTTTTATTTCTCAATTTATTACTATGTGTATTTAATAAATCACTCGCTTTTAGAAAATACTTAGGAGTCAGTATTAACGGTCCTTTATATTTTTAGCATTTTTTTATATGAAATATATATTTTATTCATTATTTTACTATCCAGTAAATAATTTATTAGTACCCATTTATATTATCTATAACATATATTTTATAATAACTATAAACATTGTTAGATCGAGATTGAGTGGAGTACTCTTACAAATTACAAATATAACTTCCGACGGTAAATAAAAATTCTCCCTAAGTTCTCTCTAATAGGTTCTTCTATACCTGTCTTAGCTGTATTAAATCCTAATTCAACTAAACTATATTTTTAACATTTTTTAAAGTGTTATTCACACACTTATAGAATTGAAAAACATATTTTTAGAAAACGAGAAAAAAAATAAGTACCCCGCTGCGTTTAACTTTTTATACGTTTTCTAAAAATATGTTTATTTTTAAACTATACTTATTTTACACTAAAATCATTTTAAAATTTAATTTCTTTTCACCAGGTGTAAATCCAAGAAAGCAAAGGAGGGAACGTACAACCTTCACGCGAGCGCAACTGGACGTGTTAGAGGCGCTGTTTGGAAAAACTAGGTATCCTGACATTTTCATGAGAGAAGAAGTGGCGTTGAAAATTAATTTACCAGAGTCTAGAGTTCAGGTAAGAATGTAATAACCGACGATGATTTATATATTTAATATTTTTTGGCATAAATAGTTAAAATGAGACAAAAATCTTTAAATTTATTTTCGATTAGGAATTTAGCTAGTGGCCTTATATATATGAAAATAACATATAAATTAACATTAAAATAATAAACTGGTACTGTAAATGAAACGATTTTTTCGCTTTCAGCATGTATTTGCATATCACTATGTATGTATATATGTATATATATTTCGTACGGTATTACGAACATATAAGCAATAAGTTATTATTTGTTTGTAATTTTTTTTTTATGTTTTTTAATTATACTTTTATAGTAGTAATTATAATATAGTTTCAAAAAGAGCTAGCTAAAGAAACTTATTTGATTTCATCATTTTTTAATTTAGCACAATTTGAAACTGGTAAAGCTTCGCAATTTTTTTTTATATTACATAGTCCGTAAATAAAATATTTTCACTTCCGATATATACACGTAACACAAGTGAAATGTAAAGAGTTCGGAGAATATAATGTCGCATAATTAGAAGATGCAAATAAAATCAATTATTGTTACAACTTGATTTACACAACAAAAAAAAAACAAAAACCACGTAGTGTTTTGGCACTTCAATCTTTCTACCTTTCAAAAAACAAACTGAAAAAAAATTAAGCCGATGGTGTAAAAATCATTTAAATACTCTTAAACGAATCATTAAAGCAGAATTTAAAATACTCAAGTAGCTGAAAGTTTACGGTTCTTTTAACTTTATATAATAATTGGCTGTTTACTCAAACTAATTTAATAAGCGATAACGATACGTTAAGTGGATTGAGGCTTCATTTACATAATCTTTTTAAATAAATATATGAAAATCGAAATTTTATCTGGCACGAGGCGAAGCCGACTAATATTGAATAAGTTTAACAATTAACCTAAGACACGCTGGATATCAATCATAATTCAGAGATTGACGAACCACCCGCAAATGAAAAGATATTATATAACGGCTTAAAATATATATATTTTTTCTTGATATGATGAAGAGTACGCTGCTGTTAAGTTTTCGAAACATTGGCTTCTATAAAAGTTTTTTGAAGTTCCACACGGCGTTGAGTTCCGTCACTCAACACGCAATATCTCAGATTCTCGATTGGTTTTCTCTATATACCATTTTTTGCGGGAAAAAAGGTGAAGCTGTAATTGTTTTTTATTATGTCTATATACAGCTGTTTATATAAAGCTGCTTATATAATGGTGAATGTAATCGAGAATGAATGAACATAAATATATTCAACTGAACAAAGAAGAGAAGAAGAACCAAATGACAGACAGAAGTTTCTGATAAGTCGGTTAAAATTAAACTTTCGAAGCGCTTCGCCGTCAAAAGCTCACGTCTCACTGAATTCTGATTCGCTCAAACGTTCAATTTATACCAACACGGATAGGGCATTAGCGCACAATCGAATTATGCGTTCCAAATTTGATATTTGAAAATCGAATCATTTAATCCTAACCATTGTTTAGTGATGTTGACATCGTAACGAGGCAGAGACTTTCATTTTCATTCCGTGTGGGATTTAAAATATTTTAATAATGATATTTTCTGTAAATTCGTTTATATAATATAAACACACATGTTTTTTGTAAAGGTAATTTTTTTTTTAATTGGTTCATACATCTTCGTCTCTTCTTTACTCTTTACAAGAAAGTGAGTTTTAGTCGAAGACCCCGTTCCAGCTTGAGAATGAAACTCACAACTATTGCATTCAATATGAGATGTCCCAACAATACAACTAATTGTTTTTCAGTTTCAAACTTTTTAAGCAGATAGAACATAGTGTCAAGACACTTCGTTCTCCACTTTCGAGACATTGCGTGTTGAGTTTACCAACTTAATTTAAAATAATAATTTCCTCAAATGGAATCGAACCCATAACCATCGCGTGTACAGCAGCGGTTGCGTCACGACGGCCTCACTATTTAATTTGTTTTTAAAAAACTTAATAAATATTTAAAATGTATATAATAGTAATAAAACCTCATATTTTTTTCTTTAAGGGTTAATGCAATAACCACAAGCAATTAAACATTAAAAATAAAAAGAATATACCCGTTTACATGCTATAAAAATTCCTCGCTGGGATTAAAATTTTCATTCACTCATTATTTCAATATCCGCCATCTTGGTCATTAGTCTATTCTCTTGATTATAATCTGTGCAGGGCTGTAATTGGTTCTGATCGCATCCACAGATAACTATTAATTGCTTCGTTTGATCAATGTTTATATTATTATATAGAAGTTTGTAGTTTTTTTTAGTTTCTGTATATTTATACAGCAAGTAAAATAAGCCTTGACTTCAGCATTCGTTCTTTAATATAATTTATTTTAAATCCTCATCATTTTTTTACATTATTGTACATGACAAGAGTATTGCGGTGCAATAAAAGAACTCTAGAAACGAGATTGGTTGCGTATTCGATACCCACTAAGAAGAATGAAGCGCGACGTTGAGTTCCGCAATTCAACATGCAATAGAGAAGAACAGAGTGTCTTGACACTAGGTCATCTTTGACTACCCTACTATAAGGGGAAAAGCGTAAAGCTGCTATATTACATTATATTGACCACAATTCAACAGATGTTACTATAATCGACAGCATGTAATCGTTACAATTATTTGTAGGGGTCTCAGTACGATACTGTGTGTACACCAGCTTATTAGTAAGGTAAGGTAGTGCTTTACGCACTTTGTATTAAGTTTGGGACATACGATAGCAATGACCGCATACCATTGCCTATTTTATTAAGGGTGGAAGTTTATATATGTAAATATAACTTTGAAAGAAATTAAGCTTAAACTTAGCTTTTGTTATTTTGTGGAGTACGTAGAGCAAATCAGTCAGTCAATCAGTTGAAGAGTGTGTAGGCGTTAAATGGGAACCAGTATGGTTCTTATTAAATGTTATGTGGTGCAACGCCTTACGCCAAATATTTGTTTAGACCTAGAACTTGATTTACCTTCATTACAATACCAAATGTCACACAGTCAAAGTCAGTTGATCTTACAACCATACAAAATACAATACAGTACAATACATATACGCATTGTTAAGTATAAAAAAAGTATAATTACAAAATGGCGGATGCACATCTGTTCAATCGTTCTTTGCTCTTTTTCACGTACTTTATTAACTCGTTACATTGCGAGGGCGATAATCCACGCGAGGTTTGTGTACGCACGGAATGTTTCTGCTACCGACACTGCAGCTAAATTATACTGGCCCTTCATGTACTTTCCTTAGTGATATGGATACCCGATAGGTTATCGTTTTTTATACATTGTAATAAAAAATACGGTGTAAACCGTACGGTGTTTGTCAAAGAAATTGCGTTAGATTTTTGCCACATAACTCATGATATCTAGATATCCCCAAAAAGGCATACAAGGATATTAAAGGGCACTTAGACAATAACACATGAATACTATTTTGAAATAAATAGCATTTTATCTTAATCAATCTGTCAAAATATATATCTAAAAGTCAATTAAGTTTTATCTGTGTATTCGAACAGCAATATTAAATTTTCGAAATGTTAATTGATTATATAATAACAACTTCTAATATAATCCTTTTTAAAACAGGTTTGGTTCAAAAACCGACGGGCAAAGTGTCGACAACAGTTGCAACAGCAGTCCAACTCGCAGATATCTAGCAAGTCGTCGTCCAGTTCCAAAAGCATATCATCTACTAATTCCATTAAAAGTTCCTCATCGTCAAAGATCTCCACGTCCAAAACCCTAACAAACTCTTCCAATTCCTTAACAACTTCCCAGAATACCTCCAGCATTACAACTTCCTCCCCCAATCTACCAACACCCACAACTTCAGTCAGTCCACCAATTAACGTTATTTGCAAAAAAGAGGCAGCCCCGTCTAATTATGACTCGTCCCCATTAAACAAAAATTTGTCTATCTCCCATCACTATAATTCAAATGACGCTTTAAGAATTAGCAAAGACTCAGATTCTATATCTAACGTCCACAATTATGGTGTTACTCCAAAGCAAGAATTGTACAACAGTCCAAAAAGATTAGACTATTCAAGCAAAGTAGATTATACAGAGAAGTTTGGGAGTAACCTCGTCAAAGACCAATATAGCTCCCGTTTAACGGGTAACCTGACTCCTTTAGGGTCCAACTCCTCTATCATGACGACTCCCTCTCCTCCTATAACTCCTCAAAGTCTGAACGGTCCGGGGAACGTATACCATCCGGACAGCTACAACAGCTTCCATTGGCCGGGCAGCTCGGACTATATAAGAAGTTACTCGAGCTCTCACCATCATCAGGGATATGGACAAAGCGCTTACAACTCGCCGTATTATCCTAGTCAGGTAGTTCTTTATTTAATTTTTAATTATTCATTTATTTTTTGTCGGTTATGTTAGTTTTTAATGGTGTAATTTCACTTTATCTTAAATACTTTAGTGAATTAATAAAATAACATTTTATTTTATATCGATCTATTGATAATGCGATTACTGCTTTTACTGAGTGACTTTTTTATTTCATTAAATTGACATTATAAATATATTAAAAGAAAAATAATACTAATTTCAAAATAAAATGATGTTTTTAAAATACATTTTCTTTCCAGATGGAATATTTCAATGGTTCTTCGGTGAATCAAACCCACGGTCATTCACACAATTTAACTGCGAACGGCAATCAGCTCTACAACCAAGTGTCGTTTAACAACCCCTCTCCCCCCTCCTGGCCCTCTCACCCCAACATCCTCTCTTCAGGTCCGGAATCCCCTGAAAATCAACCTCAAAACACCCCTCACTTGAGCATGCTTCAAGCGTCGCAAATTACGAACTTTTCCAATTCAGGAAATAGTTATTTCGCACCAGAAAAGTACGGAATAAATATGGTGTAGTGTTTCTAGTCTCTTATTTCGTAGGTGTAAATATCCTATTTGAACTAACCTCACGATTTATTCAAGGCTCTCTTGCTTCTGTACTTAATTAATCTGTGGTCATCTTTTCGAGTCGTGTTTTGGACGGCTGTCAAAAATATGTTGCCATTTCCGTGCTTTTTCGTTTCCGAAACGAAATAGTGACGTGGTTTTGACAGCTGTCAAAATGCGATGTAAGTACATATCAATTTTCGTTTTCGTCTGTAGTGTCATAAGTTAGGACTTTACTGAGCAAAGTGACTTTGAATAAATCACTTGGTAGAGAAACTTTAGTCTTCGCTCGTAACTTAGATTTTTGGGCAAAACTTAAAATCGCAAGGTGGACGTTTTAATAATCAAGATTAAAAAATAATAACAAGTAATATTTTTTTTAATAGCCTACAACTAAAGCAATACGTATACATCCGTGAAAAACAATAAAATCTCATTGGTCGTACGATTTTAAAATTTGCCCATTTTCTGATTTACAGTTCGCCCAAATAAGACTTTAATTTAACGCTGCTTTAAAATCGATTTTCAACGAAACAACCTTCAAGGCCTAATTACATTAATATCGGCTTAAAGTTGCCATATTAAAAAAAATATTGTTGCTTGTACATTCACTTGAGTCATATCACTTATTGTATTAAAATAATTTAGATTATGACGACGCTTGGTGAGTGCGCGTACATTCATTATAATTGTATATATTAAAGATTACGTAAGAATTTTTATTTTTAAATGAAATTTGTAAATGTGCGTGCTATAAATGTATATGTGAAATGTGTAGACGATAAATTAAGTGTTAATTAGTGGTCACAGAGCCGTTACTTTGGAGCTTCATTTTCTTATGAAATTAATTAAGAATTGAAAGGTCAAGATATAGTGGGTTTTCAAAGTGGCCGATACAGTTCCAAAGCTCGGCATCACTCTGTGGTTAATTTGATTTTTAAATTGTTTACACACAACAGTGCAAGAATAATGTACAGACGATGTAAAAATAATTTATATTAGTATAATTATTCGTTTTACCAGAATTTGCGTGACAAATTCTTAGATGCGACTATAATTTATTTGTTTATAACTATTTGTCAAAAACAGAATTCGCCGTTACAAAGAGATTACTAGGTTTAAATTATAGAGAGTATAAATTATCAGTTTTTAAAATCGGAACTAAATAAACGGATGGTTGCAAAAAATCGGTTTTCGTTAGATATCGATATTATATAAATGTTTCATTATTTGATTTTTTTTGAGTAAAATCGATTAATTCAATCATTTTTGCACCGATTTTTTGCAATTATATTTTATTTTACGGTGAAGTGGTTTTCTTTTATTTAATTTACGAAATCGTAGTTTGAATTGTAATGAAATTAAATATAGTACATTTTATGCTTGAACATAGCTAAGTTAGTGTGTACCGTTCGAACAGTCAGTGTATTTTTGTTTTAAGTTAAGTTGTAATATTATTATTAATTGATAGCTATTGAAATATTGAATCCGAATATATGCATATAAAATACTGTTATGTGTTTCATTTTACCTCCTGTTTAAATAAAAAGCTTTATATAATAACCATTATATTATTATGTGATAGAAAACCTTTGACCCTGTGCACGAAAATTCGAATTTGACTCAGTTCAAGTTTATATAGAGACGACAATAGAAACACATTAAATTACTAAAAAAGTACATAGTACACATACCTCTATGTGTTTGACATACACTTTATACAAAAGAGTATAACAAACGCTTTGCCAATTCAATTCATATTTTACGTGTCAACAAGTCTAATTGTCTTAAAAAAGTCATTATAGTCTTAAAAAAATCCAGTAAATTTTTATTATTCGGCTTAAAAATAGTTAAAACTTATATTGATTTCTTTATATACAAAAAGTATTATAAACATAATTTCTAAAATTTAACTATTATTTTATTTGAGTTAAAATATCTAAGATACCTAGCATTTACCAAAATCCTTTTATTTATAATTTTTTATTGCGCCCAGTTATTAAACAACACTTATCCTTATATAAGACACTAATGAAATACAATTCTCCAAAAGGATTTGAATACACGGCCATTGGCACGACGATAAGATCAGATTTCTAGTATGAAAGAAGCAACATTCGCGTAGCATAAAAATAGTTAAAACTTATATATCGACTTGCAATTACTGCAATGATTATACATTAATTGATTTAAATACAAAAGAAAATATAATATATATAATTTCTAAATCTTATATACTTATTATATAAGATTTAGAAATTATATATATTATATTTTATTCACTTAACTTTAGTAAAATAAATTATACTCAACATTTAACAAATTCCTTTTTTTATAAGTTTAAATACCACGCTGTTGGTTAACAACACCTATAATTATATTAAAAAAAAATACAATTTTTAAAAAAGATTTAAATACACGATCATTGGCTACTATCACTAATCAAACACGTGCCAATTGCAACAAAATTCAGCTTTAAATTTTTCCTGTATTTATTTAGTAAGGTAGCAAAAGGGACTTTGTGTTAATACACTACGCTGTGGGTGGCGGACTATAACGCCGCGCTTTGTTTTACCAGTCTACATTATCATCCCACCGAGTGTGAATCTAACTCACAATCAATTCCGTTTCCGTCATGATGCGCTCACTTTTTTTTAATTCTAGAACTTTCTTTTTTAGATAAAACAAAGAACAACTTAGATATTCCTTTTTGTTACAAAAACAAAGCTTAAGGTTTAAAATTTACATTAATTTGAACCTGTCTTGCAGAAAAACATAACTTTTACCAAGGCATATCCTTATTTCTTATAGTTTAATTAGTCTCTTATATACTACCATCCTGATCTACGGTTGTCTAGGTTTAGTAGCTACACAACAAAAAAGTTTCATTCAAATCTGTCCAGTATTGTGTCCGAAGTCCGAATTGCTCTCATAATTTACATAATGTAATTTATATAGTTTTTACGAACGGTGAGAGCATCCGTCCACACGGTGTCTCCGTATAATGCCATCGATCTCAACACACCGACATAAAGCATGGAGAATCTGGCGCTCCGACATTCGGCAGTAACCTGCCGAGGGCACCAGCGGCATTCATAAGCTTTGCCGCAATTTGGACGAAGTTCGACGTGAACGACCATCGTCCATCCAGTATCAGACTCAGATACTTCATCTGGGTCCCTACCTCCACCTCCTGCACCTGGATGCGCAGAGTAGCCCCACGGGGAGGTTCCTTACGCGGGCCATGGAATAAAAGGGCCTCAGTCTTTGCCATGGAGACCCTCAGACCCAGCGCTTTGATGCGGTCGACGACAAGGCGCGTGCCGGCTTCGATGGATGACCGACCGGGCCTGAACCCGACCTGAGCCTCTGATAGACCCGGATCTACTTCCTCTAGATGCTTATTAAGACGGGCGGCAATGACTTTTCAAAGAGCTTCTCATTCAGCAGCACTTTCGGGCTATATGCAGAAGGAGAGTCCAGAATGCGATCCTCCTTGAACAGTAGACACAATCGGCCTTCCTTCCAAATCTTCGGGAACACAGAACAACGGGGAATAGCTTGCAGAGTATACGTCAACACAAAACCCATTAATTAAATTCAATTACAATTGTCTAATAAAACTATATCGATTTTACAACTCGTGGAATAGATGTTTTAGTAGATAAGCAGACATAATTTTCTTGGAATATGATAAATATTGAATGAATCACAAAAAAATATGGTAACAAAGGAAAGATTAGACTTCGATCACGTTTTACTCTTTTACTTCTACCCGCATTGACTACCTGTCAAAGAGACGACACTCCTTTTCAACCGAAAACGATACATTATGGAACTCAACTCCGCCCTTTGTCTCGTACCAGGCAAAGAAATGCAAATAATTTAAATATAATCATTCCTCCGAGTGGGAATCGAACCCATAACCAATTGCGTTAGCTGTCGACACCGTACTGCGCCACGATCGATCGAACGATAGCCTACAATCATTTTAGCAAATTTGAAAACAATACTGTTTTATACTTCGACCGTATCTATCTATCTATCTAGAAGCCAATGTAAGAAAACCCTACTTCACTGTTATGGCCCACTATGTACCGTATAAATTAAAATAAACAGGATTAAAACAAAAACAAAAATAATTGTTTTGTATTGTATTCGTATTGGTTTTTAAAATATTTCTCTCTCTCTCTCCTCGCATTCTCTCAAAGTATAAAGTATAAGTGACCAAATGATACGGAATAAAAATATAAGCGAATTTTGTTGGTACTATTGTACACATAAGACTTGTCGACTTGACGTCTTGGCAACGTGTATTTTTCGAGTCACTTTATACAAAAATGTATGCTAAACACATAATATGTATGATATTCATTTTATTAATTTAATGTATTTGTAATGCATTATTACAATTAAAAATATTGGCTTTCTGCAATCATTCTCTATATACATTTTACCTAGGCCAAATTCCGCACTCCATGTACATTATTTTAGTAAAAAAAAATACCACAAAGCGTTTTCAAAGCTTGTCTAAACAGGCATTATGTTGAGTTGCTTTCTATTTAACAGATAATATCTCTATGTGGGTGTAATGTACACTAAAGTTTCCTCTACCTTCAAAGTATTAGTCAAGATAAATTAATACGATTTCTAGCATAATACGCTCTTTTACGTAAGGGCTTGAAACTTGGAGCATCTTTTCATACAATTTGTTCACGCTTAATACGATTCTTCATCTCATTCATTACGCTGTTTATGCTGTAACGCCAGCTAATGACAAGCTGAACAATATCTGAGAATATAATAGTAGAATTTATAAATTCTAAATGTTTTTGCAGCCAGTTACTTTTTGTAGGTTAGTTAAGTTTGTATCGTATTGGAGTGGATTATTTATTTAGTTTCAAAAATGTTCTTTAAATCTTTTAAAAACCAAACCACGTCAATTGTACATGCCATTAACTCACACAAAGTGGGCCTAGGTGATGTTAAAAAAAAGAGCAACTCCGATAAACTTCAAATTATCAAAATCTTTTCATCTCAGCCAAATATGATATAAGTAAAACTACTTTTAACATACTGGTATTCGAAAATATATTTGACTGTATCTTGCTCCCTGGTGTGGTAGCTCATCCAGTAAGAAACCAGGGCAGTACGCGAGGCAATTAAGAAAGCGTTGGCGGTAGTTTAATATAATAATTATATCAACTGACAGACGAATGCCACCTCAGTCTACCTATGACTACGGACTACTGTAAAGTGTTCCAAACTTCGGTTTTCTAAAATATATTTTCGAATACTATTATTAATATACGCTATTAATTCGGTTAAAAATAGTTTCATTTCAAAATGTGTAAGAAATAGCGAAAACCAAAGATAAGATTATATAGTATATTTGTAAACTTGACATATGCAAGGCAAGAGCAAGGCTATAAACACGATTGGCTGTGGGATCAAATCCCACTCGAGAAAGATTATATTTAAATTATTTTCATTTCTCCGCTCTGCTGAGACAAAGCGCGGCGTTGAGTTCCGTCAGTCAACACGCAATGTCTCGAGCTCGAGTAGAAAGTGGAGAAAAGTGTCCTTACTGATTACTATGCGGTAAAAAGTATAACTCAAACTCCAAATTTTTGAGTTGAGTTTGAGAAGTTGTAAGATTTTTATTTCCTTTACTCAATTTAATCGTCGGTAATATATTTTTAACTAATTTGATTTCCGTAATTAAAAAGAAATAGAGAACGGACTGTCTTGACACCATATTCTTTCTGTCTATTCGGGACAAAGTGTGAAATTGATAACAAAAAACTATTAGATGACATTCACTGTACACCATGTTCGCAGCTTTAAAATTTTCTTAGGGCATCTTTTATTTATAACATAAGCATTTTCAATTTTAATTTGGCTTCTAACACTGGATACCTTGCCATTAATTATATTTTTTCTGTGACACGTACAAAAAAAACATAAATCTATATCATATCATATAATCTGAAGTAAACTTATTAATTTGATTTTCATAATAAAAATCAAATGAATAAGTTTAATCAAACCTGCGTTATCGCGATTGGGAGTGAGTTCGATTCCCACTCGATGAAATTATCATCAATTATTTATTTTTATTTTGTACGCTCTAGTCACAATACAAAAAACGATATTGTGATTCGCCAGTCCACAATTTGTGTCTCTAAATCAGGCGGAAAGTGGATAACGGAGTGTTTTGGCAGTAGGTTCTCTCTGCTTACCTAACTATGGGTAAGGCGTGAAGCTGCCTTTTTTATTTTATATCATATACATATTATTTAGTATCTAATGAAAAGCCTATACATATAATAAAAATTTAACTAATCACTGTCTGTACGTGGAATATATATAAAAAATTATATAATAGAGGGAATTTATCAATATAATAGAACTCTACCCACTGTTTTGCCACTATTTTCATACCCACTATTTTCTTTTCTGTTTGTCTGTGCGTTTGTGCACGCTAATCACAGAAAGGGCTGAATCAATTTAAATGCAGTTTTGTTTATTGTATTGCGGTAACTTTTTCATAACATTTAGTGTTTATTTCATTTCAATCAAAATAAAGGTTCATAAAAAAAAGTTACACCCATTTAAATTATAAATTTAAGCAAAGTTTGACGCCAAGGCCAAGGGTCGTTAGTTATTAATAAAGTCAGATTAAAGAGCAGTCTGAAATATTATATGCATTATTTACTAAATATAATTTCAAAAGAAAGTGAAATTTTGCACCAACCAAAATTACAAAGCCAAAATTTTCAACCAAGACATTCCTGTTCTTTTATTTCACACGAAAATAATCTTATTATAAAGTATTATAAAAAATAGACAACACTATTTAAAAAAGTTATAAAAAAATTGATACCAAATTGTTGTTGTTATATAAAGAAGCTGTTAATTAAAAAAAGACACAGATTCTTATTCATATTTACATCATTACTTTGTTTTTTACCCAATTTTGACACTTTATAAACGAAACTATTCTTATATTTTGGGAGACTTAGTATTTACGACCACAGTCTTCTATAAAGTGTTCGAAATATCGGGTTTTCTAAAATATGTTTTCGATTACCAAAATATACACGATTGGCGTTTAGTATAGTTTCATTTAAAACTGATATTCATATCTACAAAGAAGTCCTTCAACTAATTATGCATAGCAAGTGCATATAAACTGGCAGCTAATTAAGTTAGCCATAGACGAAATTGGCCGCGCCTCGAACCCGCGACCTCGATCGATAGTAGACGAAGCCGTAGCAGAAGCCGTATTAGGACCGACGTCGACAATACTTATACAGTATGTTTCAAATTTAATTATTGTAAATTTATAAGTTATATAAAACTTTTTTTAAAGTAAACGTTTTTGCGAGTGTTTTTTTTTATTTTTCAGTTTCCCGCTTTTTCTCACATAGCACGGTAGGAAAATTTAACCGTGGAATGTTGAGTCAGGACACATTGTCACGTTCGTCTTGTCACCAAAGGAAAGAAAAGAAAATAATTAAAATATGATAATTCCTCCGACCGGAAATCGAACCCACAATCATGGCGTATACAGTCAGGCGCTGTCACACTGCGCATCGATAGCCTTATAATTCAATCGTAGATGTCATAATAGTGATATTTTACTTATTTCTTGCGAAAATATTGCAATTAACCTATAAAAATATATGAAGTTTTCTAAATTTCGTTAAATTAAAGATCGAGGCAATTGTTATACACGCGATGGTTAGATTAAATGGCACACAAGTTTGGATTCCCACTCAGAGGAATGATTATATCTAAATTATTTTCATTTTTCCGCTCTGGTGATAAGATTTGTCTTGTAAATCGAGTTCCGCCACTCAACACGCAAAATCTAGGATTCGCACAGATAATAGAGAACGGCACTCCGTTAAAAGCACTTCTTGATACTAGGTTATCTCTCTCTCAGACTTCCCTGCAAAGCGGAATAAAGATTTAACTGAAAAAATTGTCATTATTAAACATGAAATTAATTTATTTCACGTATTTTTCGCTGACTATTGTTTTCATCTCTATTAATATCTATTATATCACCATAATTATAAAGTATATACAATGATTTATTATCGTTTTTTATTTATACTTCAATGTATTTCAATATAGGTATTTAAGTTTTGTAATTCAGTTATACATAAGACAAAGCGTGGCGTTCAGTTCAGCCGCTCAACACGCAATGTCTAGATTTCGGGCAAAAAGTGGAGAACGGAGTGTCTTTACACTAGGTTCTCTCTGGCTACCCTGCTATACGGTATAAAACGTGAATAATAATAATTAGTGCAATAAAAGTAATTTTAGAAAACGTATGAAAAATGATACAGTTTTTTAAATACAAGTTTTTTTATTTTTAAAAACACCCGTGTCACCTTGTTTTTTTTTAATAAACAATTCTGAACAGCTGTATACACGACACTGACAGCGTTGCATGGCACTATTTTTAAATGTCTTTAATGAGATCTGTTAATGTGATATACCTAGCCACGTTGCAACATTACCAGGACGTGACGTCACTACGGTGATATAAAATAACCTTTATTAAATAATAAACTATTGTGTATTTAACGATTGTGTACTCGTATATATATAATATTATAGAAAATATATGTTACTGTCAAAATCCGAATTACGGTAAACACTAGGATTTCCAAACAACTTAAGATTTACCGAACTGGGGCTCGCTCACCTAATATAATCAACATTTAATAATAAAAATACTCTGTAATAACAGAAAAGTACTTTTACCATTAAAGTTGGTAAATATGAAAATTTACAGGAATATTTTAGGATTTATCCGTAATTCGGGCTTTTACGGTAACATATATATATATCAATATACAATTTTTTTAGGAGTAGCGGATGCCTATTTTGTAAAAGACGCAAAAAGAAATACTTGTTCAAATTATTAATCTATTAATTATAATTATAAGTAAGTTTTCTAAACGAATAACTTACCATGCTATTATACATTTTGCCTCAAGCGAGATTCTAACCTACAACCATTGTCGCTAACTTCGCTACTTAAGTAAAGTATTCAAAATCAAATTAAAAATATCCTTTTCTTCAAGCACTTTTGAATCTATATATGCTGTATACTTTTGAATTTGTATATGCCGAATGCCTGCAATACCATCTTATTATATTAATTTAAATTATTAACGTACAGTTAATAAATAAAAAAAAACTGTCAAGTGGCACTTGTCGTAAAAAAATGTTTTTGTTATAAAAATATGAGGCCATTGTGGCAGTGGCAGTAGGCTCTTATAACAGTAAGTGTCACTTTAGTGGGTTCGATCCTCATGCGGAATAATGATTATAATGAAATGAATTTTCCTTTTCGCTTCCCCGCTCTAGTAAGTAAATGCGCGCCGCCGCCGACTTTCGCCACTCAAAACGCAATATATCGGGCGGAGAGTGGAGAATTAAATGTCATTTTTTAGTTGTTATTTTGTATTGGTAAACAAACAGTATTACAGTAGGTATTGTATTAAACATACAATGCAACAGAATAATAAAAGTAATACTAACACCGTTTACCACAGTTTATTGTAGACATTAACAAATGATTGGCGGACAAATTTTAGAGGTTTCAGTTACATGATAGTGTTAATTTTTGATCATTTTAGATTGTGAAGTTTTTTGGCTTTTAGATTGGACAAGTTTTTTAAGTTTTTTAAGTCGATAGTATTACAGTTCTTATTATAGGAGTAACCGTTCTGAAAAATGGAGATCGTTTACCAGTATAGGTACGGTACCGTTTGGTTGCACATAAACGGCAAAAGACTTAAGCTGCAAAAAAAATTAGGATGAGAGAACTGTCTTAAGCAATTAACATATGAATAGTTCAATACGAATTGATTTTTAAAAACAATATTTATTCCAAATATGTTTACATCACTTTTTATTTTTTATTTTCTATAGATAATATTATAGCAGTAAATTTATACGAAGAGAAAAAACTAAATAAGATGTGTTTTGACTCCCACAGGAGCAAAACATTCATTGTTATAGACCTCCCACGATCTCACATAGATACAAAAGTTCTATATTTATTTTGCTACTGGTCTATATATTTTAATAATAACTTTGATTGTCGCGATTTTTACACATTACAAACGAAATTCTTGTAACCGAATTAATCCTGTATGTTTTGATATTCGACAATATATTTGAGATGAGTCCTGATCTGTAACAACGGACCACTTCGAAAACAACTGTAATAATTTCAAATACTAAAATATAGGCGATTAATTCCGTTAAAATAATTTAATTCATAGCATGTTTTTTTAAATATAATTATTAGCGTCTGACTGTAAGCTCGATAGTTGTGGGTTAGATTCGTACTACGGGGTTATATTTTAATTATTTTCATTTCCCTGCTCTGGAGAGAGAGAGAGAGCGCGGCATTTCTATCCCGAGCGTTTAACGCAAATTCATTTTTTTTTTATTCTATAGACAAGGCCAACAAGCATTCGGGTCACCCAATGGTAAAGGAGCACGTCCCCGTGTAACACCTGAGGAGCTACAAGGATGTTGCCGGCCTTTAAGATGGAAATATAAGCGCTTTTCGAAGGTATCCATGTCGAATCGACCTGGAATCACTGCCGCTGGTAGGCCATTCCACAGTTGAGTGGCACGTGGAAGGAAGCTCCGACGATTTTATTATAATTTATAACTTCCTATTTACACTCCGAAAAATTATTTTCACTAATAGACTAACAGTCAGTATGTTTGAAACATATATTCTCATACGAATCTTAAAAAAGGTATATACTTCCACTTATTTTAATGGCTGCTATGCTAGAACAACGTCTTTCCCTACAGGCAGTAGCTAGTATTCTAAGATAACAAATCAATATAAAAAATGTTTATAAAACGGTAACAACAATGACTTAAGTTCAAATAAATAGATACCATCAGATCTGTGTGACACTTGTCAAATATCAAAATATTTTGTGCGCGCTTTGCGTGACACGTCACATCCGTCTATTCCCAGGGTTGGTACTGGAAATTAAAAAATAGAATTAGACTGTTCGAGTCTATGTCGTTTTAATAAAAAAAATAAATTGTGTACAGTTTTTGGTGTTAATACGAATTTTAACAATTCATTTTTTAAATTCAATTATCCAATCCATATTTATTTAATACTTTGATTATATAATAGAATTATATATTTCATTTTGTTTTTGAGACGACGGCTTCCTAATAAGATCTTCTGTAATGAATAAGGCTTAAAATACCGCACTTTGCCCTATTAAACCAAGCACCAGTAAAGTTGATTATAAATTTTTTTTTTCTTTTATGGAAGTCGAGAGCTTGTATGGAATAAAGTCGATAAAAATGTAAATATTTAACATTAATTAATATAATTCATTTAATTCATCCAACATATAGGCCGATATTATATCTTCTTGAGGACATTAAATTTATAATACACAAGTTAAACATCCATTATTTAATAAATATATTGTCATCTACACAAATTCCAGACAATTCTACAAATACAACCCTACAGGTGCTCCACATTGAACGCGCCGCGGTGTCTCTAGAGCGGTTTTTTTTAATTTCGATGGACGTTTATTTTCATAAGAATAATAGCATTGTTTACGGACAAGATATTTAGGAATTTGGATTTGTCAGTTGTATACTGTAGTGCGTGACTGTGCGTTTTGAACTTACCGGGAGTTGTTTGATAACACTTCTTTTAGTAGATGTATGTATGATACGACATCGTTTTGTATACAATAACTATTTTGTGGTACCCAGTGCTCTATAATCCAGCGCGCACCCTTTCTAAATGGAGAATACTACGTTCTCCAAAATGCGCGAGTGTAAAAATACACCTAACGCTGTATCACCTAGCACTCAGCATTTCGAAATGAAGAAGATTAGAGAAAAGTCCATTATCCAACCACTCCTGTCCTCCTGTGCCATTATAAGTTCCATATGTTTGTGGAATCTGCTTTCCTTGCTTTTTCTCTCCACCTGGCTCGATTGGAAGCATCGTGACCGGAAACGTTGTAACCATCTCATCTTCGGTCTTCCTTTTTTTCTGGACCCAGAGATGTCCAGGTTCAGGATCTCAAAATATTCTATAAGCCCAAATCTATTTAACACATAATATAGCATAATGTAAAAACGCTAATGTAAAGATCGTAATATCATATTGTCAATTCGTTTAGTTATCTCGATTAGACATTTATACCTGTATAATTATAAAAAAATCTGTTTGTTAATAATTATACTGTCATATAAATACTTTTCGGTTTAGTAATACGAAGTTAATTATAATAAAGAGTTTGTGTTAAGAAATATTTTATTTTCGTATTTTTAATCTGTATTCAAAATTTTAAATGAGTAAAAGTTACTGTTTCATATCTACAACTTGCTAAGACGCTTTCTAACCTGTCGATAAATGAATTTCAAATATGAATATGAAATTAATTAGTAGAAATCTTTGTATTAAAGAAATTATTGTAAGAAAAAATAGATATAACAATTTGAGTAATTATCTGATTGGAATATATTTCATCTAATGTATTGTGCTACAGCAAGTGTTATATATAAAACGTATTTATTTAAAAAAAACAAACAAAAAATGTAACCAAAGTAACTCAAAAATACTCCAATTTATCTCCAGAACATTATAAATAAGGAAAATAATGAATTAATATAAATAAGCAAATAACATAATATAAAAAATTTAAAAACCGGGCGTCTTAACACTAGGTTCTCAATAGTGTCAATTTGAAAGCTTGCGAAAAAACCATTATGCTATTACTGTAAAAAAATCCGACCTCATTAACATTCACAAAAAATATAAGGGCCAAACGAAAAATATTATGCCAAATTTCATATTCCTCCATATGAAATTTGGCATTTTATATGGAGAAAGGCAGTATTTATTTATAAGACTGGAATAAATATTAAACACACTAGTAGTCTGTGTTAGACATAAACCTTTTGTATAAAGTGCAACTACAGCTAGTTTCTTTAATTAGACAAAAACAATAAAAAAATTTAAATCGAACACACAATAATAAGTAATTTTGTCTTACCAGGGAAATGAAAATGTCATCATTTTCCCTAGTGTAAATCAAACTTAGAACCAGACTGTCTGCCTGCGCCACGATCGCATCACTAATAGTAGGTATATCATATACAAATAAATCTTTTAAAGCGATGTAAAGTCTATTTACAGGTGCATTAGCTTATAGGTATCGTGTCTAGGCAACTTAGCTATTAAGAGGATTGCAATGTACTAGTGTCCGATGTCAGTCTGATAGCTTTTGTTTAAATATCTGTCGACACTGTCTACCGGTCAATTGGAGCAATTCCCAGATTAATGCCAAAGGTATTTTTCAAGTTTAAAATACATAACATATAATAAAAATACATCAAATTAATGAAATTTCAGATATTCTTCTACTACTATCCGACGTAGAAAAGTATTTTTGTTACTTAATAATAAATTCTAATGTCTGTATTTGAACTTGTGATTGATGAACAGGTCTAGAAATATGAAACGGTCTCTAAGAGATGCAGGTTAAATTTTTAGTGCAGAATTTCTTTGGGTTTAGGATCTCAACGTATTAATATGAATTGTGTTATTTAAAAAAGGGCCACCTTGCGGCAGTGCCACTGCGTCTGATTGACGTGATTGGTTGTGGGTTTGATGCCCACTCGGGGTAATAATTATATTAAAATTATTTTTATTTCTGCGCTCTGTCACCGTCCGTCCGTACCTATGACAAAGCGCTGTGTTAAGTTCCTCCACTTAACAAGCAAATGTCTCGATTTTTCCCGGAAAGTTGGGAACGACGTGTCTTGACACTAGGCTCTCTCTAGCTTTCCTGGCATGGCACCCCGCCATGCGGGAAAAAGCGTAAAGCTGAAAAAACACCTTACAGACAATTTTAGGTATAGTAACTCCTGTCAAATATATGTGTTATAGCATCATACTTTACAATTTCATTTAAAATACCCTCTTTTTCTATTCGTTAATTATCGTTAATAAAACCTTTTCCTTTATAATTAAAAAATAATTAAGCTGAGATATCCTATTCTAAATAAAGGTTCATTTTTTCTTTAAACGCAACCACTTAAAGTAATGGATTAAATCAAACAAAAAAATTAACACAATACGTGGGTGGTTTACTGAAATATTTACACTCTCCTAATTTCGTGTCAGATGAGCTAATCCCAGCACCCCAAGTACAATAATGATATGATAAAAAAATATATATTTAATCAATTTTGTTGAAAAGTAGAATCACACGCTAAGCCCGCCTCGATACCGAACATCAAAATGTCAAACCGAACCGAAATACGACACACCTGTCAAATATTTATTTTTTATCTGTATAGACTGTAGATAATAAAATCGTTAAGATGTGACGTCTGTGTTATATGTAAAAAAGGCATACAATATTGGAGCATTCATTCAGCCACAAATCGCGTTATTAACAAGGAAATTGTAATACTTTTATTTTTATTTGCTGTGTCAGCTTCTTGCCTTTCCCAGAATAGAAACCCTTATGTTCAGAGAGAAACTAGTGTCAAGACACTTCGTTCTCTCCTTTCCGAAATCGAGACATTTCGTTGATTGGCGGATTGATTCTATATTTACGTAGAAATATATCTTGAATATCATTCAGAAACACTCATTTGCAATTTTCATGCTTGTATTAATAAAATTTGAACATTGTATACTAGAAATTGGAATAATGACTTTTGACGTCTTTTGGCACTTTACGAAGACGAAAAGTTTTTGCTAATAATAAAATAAGTAGACATTAGAAAAGTGCAATGCGTGAAACATACTTCCACAACAAAAACTAACGTACAATCTCGTAACTTTGCCGAGACGATATACTTTCTTATGATAACGAGTGAAGTCAGAGGAAGTAATAAAGTTTAATACATTATCAAGTTTTCGATGTCTAAGACCGCTCGATATTTAACACTTTGACACCGGCAACTAATCTGACAACAATTATTTTTTGTTTTCATTTTTTAGCTCGAGTGTCATGGTCGTTGGAATAATCCTTTTAAACGCGTTATTGCATCGTATTTCTGAACGAAAAACTTGTAATAGGAAACTTGGTATGTGAGGTTAACTTTAAAGTAAAGTCTATCGAAGATTTACATAGAAATTGATAAATAAGGTAAGGTAAGGAATCGATTTTTTACTAAATGTATATAGGAGGTAAATGGATGGTAAAATGGAAAGCCATTTCAAAATTTATGAAAGGAAATTCCAATAGCTTAAAATGTTAGTTACTTCGCATATAGCTCGAGAAAATGTGAAACTGACAAAATATATTTTCATTTATTTACTAAATGTCGTATATTTAATAAGTCGCTAGTTAAAAATGCACTCACTAAGCATTTACAAGGTTACAGAATAGTATATTCGAACAAAATTTTAACTTTTTGTGTTTAATTTAATGCGATCGCTGATGATGATTGATGATGCGAAATTATTCAAGGTTGCCACAGTGACTTCATGCAAAGTGAAATTTCAGATTTTGTGCCATGAAGTGTTTTGAAAAATCTATTTTTAACATTTTTAAAGTGTTAATTACACACTTAGGAAATTGAAAAACAAATTCTAAAATTGTTTTTGAAATATCTATCTCAAACAGAGGCTCTGGATGAAAAGCAGAGCCTTACACTCGATGCGATTCTCTGAATGTGGATATTTTCAAATCATTTTGATAGAGTATATATATTCAATCAATTTTTTTATTTAAATCTTGACCCGTATCAAAAATAAATAGCTCCCGAGTGCATTCATGTTTCCGCCAAATCATTGATCGACGATCAATAAGATCTATACGATCTATGGATCATTCACACGCTGTATCACTACAGGTGGCACTTGTGCGCAATGACTACTAAGGAATGTACTGTATTAAATATATAGCGATATAGATAATATTTGTATACTTAAAAAAGGCAAAATGCTTTAAAACTTTTTTTTTTGGTTTCTAGCTCATTTCCGCATAGCATACCTTGCTATCAAGGAGAACTTAGTGTCAAAAGACTGTTCTTCACTTTTCCCTCGAAATCAGGACAGTGCTAGACGCTGTCCCACTGCGCCACAATGGCAAAATGGATAGCATTTTACACTTAAATACTTTAATATAAACATAAAAACAGAAAATTATGAACTTAAATTCTGAATACTTTGCATATATATTTCAGCACACGTAATTCACTGGAAACAAGCTCAATCGATCACACCCATTGAATTTGTCAAACTATTCCTTTTTAGTTTCGATCATAGAAAATATTTTGGAGGCGTAGGTTTTTATAATTGTGAGTCAGTGTGGCCTGAAATGCGTTTGTCGTGTAATCCCCGAAGGATATGGATTATTTTTTATCAATTATTTTTAATGTGCCCGACGTGGGATATGCCATTATTCAGTTTATTAACTTTTTTATAACGATAGATATGTGGTTCTAAGAACGGTCGTGATGGACCGTGATGGGTAGTTAGTTGTTACAAGAAAACTGGCACAGGTATAAAATTATTCAGCCTTATGTTAAGCCTCAAGTGCAATTGAGTTTCTGATCACGAGTACCGACAAATATTGTATGTAATACATGAAATTCGTATTTTAATAAGATAATTTATTCAATTTTGCACACCATCACTCAATAAAATATTCATATATAAAATGTAACATCTTCATATATGTCATCATCTTCCTTTTGGTTAGACTGAGTGCGCCTTTGTAGGGAACGGTACCGAATATACAAAGTTTAAATATTGCAAATTTTCCAACTTCAAATAAGGAAGGTTTTTTTCGATAGTGAAAGGAAGTGAAAAAAAAACGTGAGAACGTGTCTATGGACAGGGAATGCCCTTTGTCCGAAAGTATAATGCAGTTTATGAATGATTTTTTTTCTTAACGACGGTGTGCACAGGTGTATTTGTTTGTGATTTGTTAGGAATTGATGTTAATTTTTGTGTACGATGCCTAAATGTACCGTGAACAAACATTACTTGCTACAATACTACTCTATATATATTTTTTTTAGTTTCATGCTTTTTCTTGCATAGTAGGGTAGTCAGAGAGAACCTAGTGTCAACACACTACTGAAATCAAAACATTGCGCGCGGTACCAGAGCGCAGTAATGAAAATAATTTAAATATAATCATTTCCCCTTAGTGGGAATCGAATCCACGACTAATCGCGTTTACATTTAGAAGCTGTTCCGCTGCGCCATGACATTTTTTCATTATACTTTAAAAATTAACTAACAATCATGTTAAACGACTGGTGACCACACTTGTCTTATTTCAGTTCAAATTATAAAATAAAACTTTTAATTAAGCTATCGTCGTATAGAAAGTATTAAGTAGATATATGTCTATTGTCGGTGATTTTTTTGATAAAAATGACAGTAATCGATTTCCAATGACCGCCTTTCAAAACACAGTTCATTTTGAGCGTAATTACATTTTAAGTAAAATTGCCAACAAAATTGCCAAAAAATAAATTTAAACTATATACGACTTAATGTACCTACCTATCTATACTTTTACTATGACCAATATATACAACCTGTATCTTTATGTATATAATAAATACAGCTTCACGCTTTTTCCTGCGTGGAAGGGTATTTAAAGAAAACCGATTGTCAAGACACTCCGTTCTCCATTTTCCACTCACTTCTCACTGTATACGCGATGGTTGCAGGTTCGATTGCCACTCGGGATAATGAATATATTTAAATTGTTTTCTTTTCTCCGCGCGTGTGACAACACAAAGCGTGCCGTTGAGTTCCTACACTTATCACGCAATATCTGGAATTCTGGCAGAATGGAGTGTCTTGAGACTAGGTTCTCTGTGACTACCTGACTGACTGACTGTGAAGCTAAATTATGCCTTTTATAATTAAATTTATACAAATTTTGATTACTGTTTAACAAATGTTGTATGACAGATTATTTTAGTTCCTGCACATTTTATTATAAAATGTAAAGAATTCAATGCAACAACTTATATTACTCGCTATAAATAATAAGCTTAAAACAAATAAGACTCAAACACTTACTAGATAATCTTAGATATAATACATTTACAGCGGCCATTGCATCTTGAAGTTGAAGTTCTAAATTTAAGCACCGAGCGTTGGCGGCGAAATAACCATAAACAACTTTGTTTTTTTCTGTCTCTTTGTGACTGTATCCTGCTCTTTTCAGCCAGACCTTTTTAAGGTAGAAATTTATTATATTTATTATGTATACTTTCGGCCATGACCAGTAGCCGTTTTTAATTGTGAATTATGGGGTTATTTTTTTTCTTTTCACATTTCCTGCCCGATCGGAAGGTCACTTTTGTGTTTTTATAGATCTGGATTATTTGTTATTTATTGCTTTTTATAATTGGATTAGATATGGGTATTTGGGGATTGATATTGAAATAGTATTTTTATATTTTTTACGACGGATGTGCTTCCCGGTTCCCCTGTAAGATAGGAAACACAGCTAGAGAACTTAAAAAGGTTTAAAACGTAGTAAAAGGTTTAAGAAAAAATAATCTTTTATTTGTTGTTATTATTATTTTTTTATTAACAAATTAAAAATAGCACACAGACCAATCAATGAGTGACCAGGCAAATTATATACAATAGAATACTTTTTTTACAGCTTCACGCTTTATCCCGCATAGCAATGTAGGCAGAGAACCTGCTGCCATAACAGTCGGTTCTCCGTTTTCCGCCGCAGCTCGAGACTTTGTTGAATTCCGCTCAACAAAGTAAAGCACTTTGTTGAGCGGAACTCAACAATATAATCATGCCCTCAAATGCGACAATCATACGCTGTTCCACAATGGCATCATAGAATACATAACAAGCAAAATAACAGGGAAAGTCAGTACAAGGAAAATGTTGTTTCACTTTAAATTTAAATACCCGTATATAATGACAAGTTAATTCTGAACAAATCAAAAGTTATAATATAAAGAGAATAGCATTATTCACGTTTTAATACAATGCATGTATGATATGAATTGCATTACAATGGCTATTGTATAGAAGCTAACAAAATTTCATAATCTAGTATCACGTTTAGGATTGTATACCCCCCACGGATTGATAATGCTGACATTAGTTATATAATTTTATAGAACTTTCACATTTACAGCCCTTGACTTACAGAATAAATTAAAAAAAACTTTTAACAAACTAACCCACATATTGTAACAAATCTTAACAATTTCTTTAAGGGTTACAGAAACTTGTATAGTCCCAATTAAACAGTATTTTGTGAACAGCTGGCAAAGATTAAAAAATAAAAAAAAAAACGAAAAAATATAAAATCGCGAAAAGGTAAAAAAGTTAGCAATTCTTCCCGACAAAATTATAATCGGCAATGGAGCATGCTTCTTAATCCATCAGATTTTTTTGCGTTTGAATTTTTTATTTTTATTTTTTTTAAATCCCGTCCCAGCTTTACGTCTTCGGGCCTTTGGCATCTTTTTGAGCGTAAAAAAATGTCGGATAAATGCGTAACAAGTTTTATAGGAGATACTTACATTATTTAATTTATATTTATTACTAGCGACCGCTCACCGCTTCGCCTGCGTAAACTACACGACTAAACTATTTCGTATTTTCGCCCGTCCTCGTTCTCACTTATTCACAAACATTGCTTAAATTTATAATTGAATTGGTTGTTACTTTTTTATTTATAAGCCAATTGAAATAATATAAACACTAACGTTAAGGGAAATTTACGACAATGCAATAGTCAAAACTACATTTACATCGGCTACAGCCGTTTCCGATATTAGCGTGCACAACCGCACAAACAAACAGACAAACAGAAAAGAAAATTAAAAATCATTGTTATGAGTTCTTTGATATTGATAAATATTTTTGTCATATATCTTCCATGTACAGACTGCGATCTCTTACACTTTTATTATATATGTTGATATTACGTAGGTGATTTTCTGTAAATTTTAACTAATTTTTAAAGTAATTTTTAATGGTTTTACTCTATGTACCAAAATGTACAAGTATTAGATACAAAAACATCCTTAACGTTAAAGTAATCTTAGCTATAAATTACTGTTTTGTTTATTAATTAGGTAAATACAACAACTATTAAAATTTCTTGCAGCAATAAAAACTTTCAGTTACATGTTTTGTTATGACTTGAGAACATGCCACAGAGAAGATATAGTAAGACGCCATTCTTTTTGTTCTTCAAACTTTGGACTCTTTCTTTGGAAATTTTACGCAGTTTTTTTTTATGATATTGAATTATTGATAGATTAAATTACTAATAAAAAAGTGATTATTAACTACCCCTACATATTTTGTATAGTTTTGTCTAAAGTGACACAAAATACTCGTTGTTAAGGCAATTACCATTTACACATCAACGAGGACACCATGTGAGCATATTCAAATCTTCTAAGCAAAGTCTGGGGCAGACACAGCGCAGCGTTAAATTTCACATTAGGCAAAAGTTTGATAACGAGCTTTTCACAAAGTTCTAATAGTGTGCCTGCCATTAATCAAAAATAGATATGAAAATAATAAACAATCTGAATCAACAAATTCAGTTTTTTTTACTATTCACGTATTTTTGCGCATAACAGGATAGTCAGGGAGAACCTAGTGTCAAGACACTTCGTTCTCCATTTTCCGCCCGAATTCGAGTCGTTGTTTGTTGAGTGGCGGATCTCAATGCCGCGCTTTGTGTTGTACCAGAGCGAAGGAATTATATAATTTAAATGTATATATATATTTCTCCGAGTGGGGATGTGGGTTTGAACCTACGAAATCGCTGCTGTCACACAGCGCCTCTTTGGCCCGAATGAAAATTCAATAAATCCAAAAATATATGCTAGAAAAGAATTAAAAAAATGAATAAATTAATTATTCATCAAAAAGCTAATATGTGGTTAATAATATGGTAATGGTAATAGGTAAAATAATAAAAATGTAATAACAACAAAAAATATATGATGTATTTCCAAACGAAATTAGTCAATATGACCGGTAACTTTAACGTATGTAATATATCAAACGATTAGTTCGATCACTACTTGTGTTTAATTGTCGTCATTATTCTTAAAATATTTATAATATAAATTAAAAGTAATAAGTATGTACATTAAAT
This sequence comes from Podotricha telesiphe, assembly GCA_038994665.1. NCBI lineage: Eukaryota > Metazoa > Arthropoda > Insecta > Lepidoptera > Nymphalidae > Podotricha > Podotricha telesiphe. Next base: position 1,345,810 of record JAOYRR010000434.1, on the reverse strand, counting down.
TTATACCTAACAAAAAATATTATATTTTTATTTATAAATTTCTTTCAAATATCATACTTTGTAAATTTAAAAATCTCAAAAACACATTAAGTCCAATTTAAGGCTGTTTCAAATGGGCGGAGACTGGAGTGGACACTACCATGACAATTTCCCTTATAAGACTTACAGTCTGGTTATTTTCTTTTTATCTTTATTCTTTGGAACTCATATTAGTAAGTTAGTAACAATAATAAGTTCTTTGATTTTCACGATTAATACACATTTTGAAATGAAACTATTTTTAACCGGATGAATCGCGTATAATATTGGTATTCAAAAATACGTCTAATTTAAAAAAATTAACGACGGCTAGATAGGACGGATAGATTTATACAGGTGATAAATGTGTGTTTTAAAAAAAGACTAAGACTAACGTACGTACATTTTATATATTCCTAACAAATAGCTGACATCTCTCTATCATTCAAGCATAATGAATATTTAATTCATTGTTTTCAATAAAGAAAGAAAGGGCGAAACATTCGATTACTAACTAGATAGCCTCGCACGCGCCGGGAAGTGGCGCGCAAATTGAGTGCTCCAATTACGGTGTCGAGTTATATGGGATATGTACGGGGTGGTTTTCTATAGCGATTGTAGTTTTACTAACTTTAAAGATGGGGAATGTTATATTGTTTCTTCAGCTATCTTGGGATTATGAAACCGAAATTACATTTTGTTTAACAAGTATAATAAAATCTAAGAAAACATATTAAAGTGCAGCGTTCCGCCACTCAACGCTCAGGTGGCTTGAATTGGAGAGTGAAAAACGGAGTGTTTTGACACTAGGTTCTTTATGGTTACCCTGCAATTCAGCATAGTAATGTGAGCAAATAAGTGTGAAGCTGAAAACAAATTAATTCCTCCAGTATTTGTATTCACGTTGATTATTAGATAATCACGTTGGAGGTAGCAACTGCACCGTAACGATATCTAGTAGAAAAATTATGATGGTTTTATAATTATATTTAAGAGTCAAATAAACATCTTAAATTTTACTTTCTGATAATTAATATAATTTTATTTTTTTAAAAAGTATGAGCATTCAAAAGGATATTTAATCTTTTATTACTATAATATTATTAGAAAAAGATTTTTTTTTCTATATTTTTCACCAACCTATACATAACAACCAACCCAGTCTCTCATTCCCCATTTGCAAGAGACACGTGACCTAAAATGGTGGCGCTTTAAGTTCGTATAAATCAAGAGGATTGGCGGCTAATCGACTGCCTCAGGCGCGAAAACAGGCAATGCCATCGGAAATACGTTAACTTATGACCGTATGTAAATAGAGGGTAATTGATATAACAATATTGGCTTAAAACTAGTCTGATTAAAGTAATCTTTACATATAAATACTATTGGAGTGTCTTCTTGTAATATTAAAACAATCAGTATCAAGTAACAACACATAAACCTAGTTTACTAAAGAAAATTCAATTTATAATTTATTTAAATGATCAGTTTTTTCTGTCTTCTGTAAAGTTCGTGAAAATGACATAAGCGGTTTTGTTTGTTAAGGGACAACATACAAAAATTTTTTTTTTACAATTTTCGGTCTGTCTGTCCGTCTGTTTGTTTCGGCTAATCTCTGTGACGGGTGGGCCGATTTTAATTAGACTTTCCCTGGCAAATAGCTTATGTAATAAACAGTAACTTTGGCTACTTTTATATTAGAATTCCGCGCGGACGAAGTCGCGGGCACAGCTACTATTTTATATGTTAAACACAAATAGAATGGTAACGTCCTAAATTATAACCTAAATAAGTTTTAAAATATTTTTGAATGTTAAATTATCACACACACCTGCCATTTAAATATATAACTAAGTAGGTATATAATACTGATGTGGCTTAGTTTTTCAAATATTAAGTGAACATATTTACAGTAAGTTTCTCGTAGGTAGGTGTTTAATACTTTTTTATTTACTGGATAAGTCTATCTGTCTGTCAATATACAAAAATCTCAGTTTTATCTTTTGTACCACTAGTAGTCATAGTCGTAGTTCACTACTTAAAATTAAACTTCAATCAATATTAAATAAATTCACTTAAAACCAGTTACATTAAAAAGCTACTTTAACAATAAACCAAAAAGCTAGGAAATGAGTTACGAGACTAGCATAAAAAGTTAACTTTTTTATTCGTATTTTTACACAAGTAAGAAGAATATTCAATTACAAAATTCAAATCAACAAATCGTATGAAACCAAGTATAATTCGTTCGTTGCTTACACCAACAATTTCTTTATAAAAGGGATGGCAAATTGAAAAGTCGAGTTCCGTGTAATCGAATCGATTCACGGCCCACATCAAAGTCTTAGATTTAATTCGATAAATCGCTTGAAAATTATCGAACAAGCAGAATTGGCACTTCCCTAGATTACACGGGAACGTCATTTGCCTTTTTAAATATACGTGTCTATTTTGTGTTTGTAATATGTACCTTATTAAGATATTCTTATATTTGTTTTTTCATCTATGGATTCAATTTAAACGTTTGTTTGCAAATAATACTTTCAAAATTTTCAAAGATTTTTTATAAATTAAAAATAAACAGTACTTGCTGTGCCTTTAAATTTTTTTCAAACGCTCTATTTAAGTTACATAATCTATATACAGTATATTATCAATACAGTAACTGTACTGTATTGATAATATACTGTATATGGTGCATTGATAATATACTGTATACTGATACAGTATATTATCAATGCACCATATTAAAATTGTTAAATAATTATTACAACTTTACTTTGTTAACGTCTCAAATAAAAGGTTTTTATAAAAATTCGAGAATTTTCTAAATCTTAGTAAGCCAAAGATAAAAAAAAATCGTTTAGCGAAGGAAACTTTAATATATTTTGTAGAACACATTAGAAATTAACTGATGATAGCAGTTGCAATAGCCCAATAGCAGCGTTGTCGGAGAGAACCTAGTGGCATGACATTGAAATTAAAATAATTAAATTATCATCATATCACCGAATCGGAGTGCGATTCGATCCACAACCAACTGCAACAATCAGACCGAAAAATGATTCGGGCGGAAAGTGGAGAACGGAGTGTCTTGACATTAGGTTTTGTCTGACGGGTATCCGCTGCCGTCAGAAAAAGCTTAAAAAAATAATTTCCCTCATATAGTCAATTAAATCGATAGATAATATGTAGGTCTCAACTGTATTCAGATTATGAATTCGATTAATATCGACGCTGCTTAATACCACTGTCTCGATTACCAGTTATTACAAACTTTTTGAAAAGTAATAATGGATAAATAACAATTAAAAACGAGATCCTTGTTTTTAAACAATATAATGCTTATTATAAATTTTATATTCAACTTTAACTACTTGTTGATATAAGGAGAGAATTAAAGATAAAAACTTATTTTCTTAAATTTGTCGGCTTGACGCTATTTCCCTCAGAGCAGATTAGTTAGAGAGAACGTACTACACTCCGTTCTCCACTTTCCATCCGAATTCGAGACATTGCGTGTTGAGTGAGGCTATTGTGGCGCAGTGGTACAGCTTTAGACTAAACGCCATTGGTTGTAGGTTTGATTACCCACTCGGAGGAATGATTATGTTCAAATTATTTTCATTCCTTCGCTCTGGAACAAAACAAACCGCTGTGTTGAGTTCCGATATAAAATACGCAATGTCTCGAATTCGGGCGGAAAGTGATGAACGGAGTATCTTGACACTCGCTTCCCTCTGACTACTCTGCTATGTGGGAAAAATAAATAAATAAATAATATTGTTAAATAAATAAATAATAAATTAAAAAAAAAGTTGTGAGCTCCATACTAGGTACTACATAGCAAATTTCTTTTAACAAATTATAGAACTTCTCAAAGTGATTTGATTGAAATAAAATAAGAAATTGAATTTAGGTACATTACAAAGTGAGCCAAAGTGATTTTATTTGCCGCTACGCCTGAACCCCAAGTTATTGCGTTACTGCCGCATGAAGTTAACCGCTTTGATCCACCGTTTGATTGTCTGACGTCATCATCTTATTTCCTTTCGTTATACTATAAAGGTTAAATTGCAATACTATAATAGTTTATTAAGTAACTAACTTAAATAGATTGTACCTGGATAGCTACTTAGAGCATTTAATATGTTCCTCTGTCAAGCGTAATGGACCTTTTTTAATAAATTTAGTTAATTTTGAAAAAGCCATAAGTTTATTTTGTAATTGTAGGTAAAAATATTAAGATGTCATTATAATGCCGTTGCAAAACGCCGCCGCCGCCGTACTAAAACCACCTCAAAACCGATCGACATCAGAATATAATTGGAAAAGTATTAACCATGAACCTGTACCCTTGGGTCTTTAATAAAAAAAAAGTTAAACCCCTCTTGATGCTTACCAAGGCATAAGAAACACTTCCTTGCGCCAAATGTCCGATATATTTGCGTTCCCCTTCACTCGACGGCCCTTACATGTTAAAGAATCCATAAATAATAGAGTTGACGCACGGGATTGTTGGTCCCCTTGTAAATTTACTCTGTCTATGGTGCCTAATGCCCCCATTGTCTGAACGGATTTATTATTCATTTTCCTAATACATCTGTGATCTGACGGTTTCGGTTATGAGTTCTCGATTGCGGTAAGTAGTTTTTGATATTTGAGTATCAATTTTATTTACTTGTTTTTGGTTAATAATTTTTTGGGTGATTGATGTTTATTAAATTGTATTTTTTTCGTAAATAGTAGGTATAAAAAAAGAAATAAATATTTTATTTTATTAAGGAGAGGAGATTTAAGAAGAATTTTGTGTCAAAAAATGTTTTAAATTTTTTTTAAGATGAACACCTTGAATTTTTGGCTAAAACGTTATTTCTATTAATACAATAAATGAGAAATTTGTAAAGTAAAAAATACATATAGGTATAATAGTACTCAAACAAATTCTAGGCATTAAAACGCTGCCCTTTTCCTTTACTCAATAAAAAATAAAAAAAGGACCATAAACAAAAGCGGCGCGAAACTTATAGTTTAATAATGGCGTAACATTTGTTTGAATTTGTTGGTTGAAGTGGCGCCTGCTGGCAGTTTTATTAAATGGCATGATACCTCTTTACACTTGCTTATTGCCACTTGCGGTTTGCCCTTTTTTTAATTTCAAACATAATGAATATTTTGCGCAGATATTGCATACTAGGAAAAGTTTGATACTCAATTTACTTATACTTTCATATTGATTTCCTTTACATACGTGACATATTCATCTTATTAGATTTTCTTAAAAATTTCATTTCAAATATTTTAAATTATTGAATCGATCGTTTGATATTTATTTTTGTGACTTTATTAAACTAGACCCTGTTATTATTTTTACAATATTAACCAGATTGGGACCTTGTAAGAATTTTGTTATATTAGATATACACACTTTGATGAGAAAAATAACAAATTACAAATAGCTATAATGTCACACCATGTTGTAAGATCAATTAGCGACAAAGCGCGGCGTTGAGTTCCGCCACTCAACAAGCAATGTCTTGATTTCTAGTGAAATTAAAAAACGAAACGATCTTAGGTTCTCTGCCTCTGCCTGCCTACATGCATACAAACATATATATAAAATATTTAGGAAAGTTCAAAATTCTATTATAAATAAAACAAAAAGGCCACTTTAATTAATTTTATTCCTAGATAATTACAAATTTATACTGAAACTAAGAAGACAAATTAACATTTGTCTTAAAAAAGCTAATGCTAACGCTTTATTAGATTATTTTTACTAAACAATAAATATACCTAAACGTTTTTCATTCAATCGATTCAATCAATCGTTAGAAGATCTGTGGTTTCTACGATTTTTATACATTTTGAAATTAAACCATTTGTCTCAAATCTACGACACCAGAGAGCAGGATACAATCAGCTCCTTCTGCGAATCCAGGGCATTGCGCGAGGCCACTAAGAAATCGCTGGCGGTAGTTTCATATCAACTGACAGACGAATGCCACCTCAGTCTGCCTGTGACTACAGACTGCTGTAAAATGTTCAAAACGTCGGGTTTCTAAAATATATTTTCGAATACTAATAATATACGCGATTAATCCGGTTAAAAATGGTTTCATTTAATTCATTTAATACGGTTTCAATCGTTGATTATTCAATAGGTTCAGTAGGTTAGCTGGGTAGTCTGGATGGTACGGCCATATAAAGAGGAGGCCATCTGACTACATTGGAAATTTTGTGTTCCATCTTATCATCCCTGATCGTAGATCACTAGGAAGACACAAGACAAGGTCGAAGCATGTAGTACTGCAGTATAGGGATTCGTGTAAAATCAACGACAATTACGTCCTGGACCCTATAACCATGTGGGACGATAGCAAGGAAGTGACACGGGCTGTTCGTTCAATATAGATTATTACGTAATTAAAATTGTATATTAATAATCCGAATGACCCTTCAATTTATAATCAAAGTAAATGGTTTTTAAATTGAATTGTAAATTTATTATATTTTTGATGTTATCGAGGCGCAGCTTATGAGTACAAGTGCGATTAAATGTAGCCTCGACCTCCACTTGGCGGAATGATATTTAAACAATTTCTAATTATCCGCTCTAGTAAGACAATACCCGGCGTTGAGTTCCGCCACTTAACACGCAATGTATGGATTTTTCAAAGCATCTTGACACTAGGTTATCTAGAACGAAGTGCTTTAAATAAAATAATTATTTTTTTATAAAACCACAAAAACTTTTTTAGGTAGGTTAATATATTTGAAGGAACAAATAGTTTTTTTTTTACAATTTTTTTGTACAATTCAACAATTCAAATTTTTACAATCTTTTTATATTTGTTCATATGAATTACCTAAACCGCCCGACCACAATAGATTTGTTTTTAAATGTAAGAACACAAAGCTATATATATTTGTAAAATATAATATTATTTAAAGTGTTAACAATCACGATAATAATTATAAGCTAAGCCTAATAATATAAATGATATGTATAATTCAATTTCAGAGAACAATGACAAGTTATAAATTCAGTTTAGTAAAAACTCTGAAATAAAGTGTCTTTTTAGCCTTGATTGCGCATTCTATATAAAAAGAGCAAAACATATAAAAATATATACATATATAACAAATAGGTAACTTAAGGTAACTTGATCATTTTTAATCAAATTTTATGTCTAAAAGCGAAATTTAATCCAAATAATGTAAACCAAATAAACCAAAACGTCTGAACCAAACCAGTGTGTTAAATTGGACAAAAAGTAGAGAACGGAGTAACTCATCAATGAAGTCTCCCTTACAGGAAACACCTATGGGAAAATTTATCATTAAAATAATTCAACAAAAACGCTTTCAAAAGTAATTACGCATCCTAAAGAATATCGGGATAATATTCAAGAACATTGAATGTAAGGATTTCGTTCAAGACTTTCTGACATTAGTAATATAGAAGAATTTGTGTGTAAAATATCAATGGATTAAAGCTTATATGTAGTTGGTGCTGAACACATGGCTTAGCGGTCAGAGCGCTTGGGCGGTTTTAAAGAGGCGCCGGTTCGAATCCCGCTGCGTTCAAATTATTATACGTTTTCTTAAAATGTCTTTCCATTTACTAAGTGTGAATAACACTTTAAAAAATGTTAAAAAAGAGTTGGTGTTTTTTAGGCGTGAATAGTTTGATCTAATGGCAACGTTTACGGGAATATACAAGTCTTAAAATGTTAATAGGCATTAAGATTTATTTTATTTATAGGATGAATTTTATATTAAATAAAATAAAAAACTTCATTATTATTTTATTATATTATATTATTAATTAACGTAAAAAAGTATTAAAATAAAGAACACAATTTACGGATAAGAATGAAAAATAAAAGTGCCTGCCCTGAAAAGTATGCATCTTTGTACGAACATATTACTATAAAAGTATGTTGCGATATTGAAATGACTTGAAGTAACTTCATATTTTAGACAAATAATCTAATTTTCTAATTCCTAATTAATTTTCTCTATACAACATTCTTCTTTTATGCCTTTTTAATTTTCTTTTACGTGAACACATTTTAAGCCTATGATTTATACTAACATGCCTATTCTAAAGCTACTCGAGCTAGATGTATGTAATTTAATAAAATATCGAGAGAAACTTGCGATATCTATGGTAAATGGATCTCAGAAAAGACGTCCATTTTGATTCGGAGCAAGAAATATGCGTAAAGGTATGTCTATAGGTACGATGGAGGCTACGCAGTATATAGGGGACAGTGAGAGTGCTGTACTCTAATATATATTGATGCTGGTACAATCCGCGTTATGTGTAAAATATAATATTTGGGAAATTAAAACTGAAGTTTTGATTTTTTTATATGGTTTCGAAAGTTTAGTTGACATGTTGGGTATCAGTAACACATACATATACACACACATATATATACACAGTGTAAATGGAGAAATAAGTTATATATTAGGTAATAGGCTTTACCTGTTTCTTTCTTGAAGTATGGAAAAATTGTAAATATAAAATAAAGTTTGTATAGTTATTATAAATCCACCGTTGCGCAATCTGGATTATTTTGTATACTTTTACTTTTATTTTCCCATTCTGGTAAAACAATAAAACCCCACCACTCAACATTCAATATTCTCAAAAGGGTGGATAGAGAACAGAGTGATTTAACTGTAAGTTATCTCTATTGGTGCATGTAATTCTAATGTGTTTCATTTCGTCCTTGAATTAAATATATGTTTCTTATTATTTCTAGAATGTTACCAAGGTTAATCAAGACATAATAGATTGTTTTTCATTAAAAATAAATAATTTATATGAATAATTCAAAAATATTGTTATAAGCTTGGCATTTTTAATCCCAAATAAAACATTCTTTTTAGAAATTAGTTTTCCTAATCAATTTAAAAGTGACGTGTGTAATTAAAGAGTGGGATTTGCCTTGAGACAATGTCATTTTCAATTTATTCATTAAAGTTCCTACAAAAATAGAGGAATATAACGTTTTATGGAATTTATAGTAATAATTTATATTTTTACAATAATATAAATTCCTGATGCATAATTATTTCAAATTACAATTATAAATTTATAACTTACAATCTAACTAAGTAGCCAAAGAGTTAATTGGAATGGACTGACACCTGAACCTAGCCTAGGATTCCCTGCGTTTTTAGGTCGCCATATCCTTCCCCCTTGAGATATCATAAAATAAACAATCCTTTACAATTACTATTGCATTAAGTTATTGCCATATATAAGGTAAAATAGTTACAAAATATCATACGAATCATAATTTAAAAAAATTTTAACAATTACAAGAAAAATAATTAATATAATACACAAAAATAAAATATTTAACAAATGAAAAACTTGTGGGATATACCATGTTACGCGCAGCAGCCGGCAACGGGGCGCGGCGTGCGGGCTGAAGATAAGCGGCTTAGCTCCGCATCCGAGGGAGATAGCACTATAGCCAACAACTGTACAACAGAGTGAGACTACACGACATCACTATATACATCTGCAACTATGACTGCGTACACCGAGTCCCTTCAATCAAATTCAAAAAGGCGTTAAGTCCAGTAAATGTTGTCTTATTTTAAGCTTTATTTATCTGTGTTTAGTTTTTGTTTTGTATACTCTGTGGCTCTCAATTACGTGACGGGAAATATGGCGCTAAAATAAAAATACATTTTCGAGGAATATCTACGACGCTACAACTAAAGTTTGCTTTGCTATAGTTATGTACAGGCACAATTTACCGTGGCGTCTAAACAGCTAATTTTAAGAGAACTTTAACCGAGTCGAGTAAAGATTTCGATGTTTTTTATTTTAATAATGGCGGCCTTACATTGTAACGTAATGTCGCCTTCTTGTATACCCAAATTTCATAAAACCTCTTTTAAGTATATTTTTTAAATTACACTCATTAGGTGTTTTTAAGCCGAGAATCGACGAGGTGAAACGTATTAGTTCTACGTCATAAAAATATAAATTATTTTTATTGGCATCCATGTTTTTATTGGTTTCCTTATTATTTATACTTTGCCTTTGTCTTTTTATTAAAATAACATTTATATGAAATAAACTTGGTTAGTTTTGCAGACCTCATTATTTATTCCAGTAAGATTATTGAGCGTGATATAATAATTGCATTATTTATTTTATTTTATTTCCTGTATTTCGTATTGAAAAGATGCCTAGTTTTATTCTAAAAGACAAGATTACAATATTCGGTATTGTGTGAAAAAAATGCTTAATATCGAAATCGATATATTGCGTATTGAATTGGCTTTGCCTTACCTTTGTTTTAGATCATCGGCAACGTTCTCGAAACTTCATAGGTACATCTACGTCTTGTAAAAATGAACAATTAAAGTAAAATTCGCAGTAAATCCCATTACTATTATAACTGCGTTACAATAGCGCCAGATAAATTTTCTTTTTAAAAATAAAATTTTAAATATCTTAATAAATATTTTACTTGCCATTAAAATATCAGATATCAGGTAAAACCTTGTAGGTATATTTTTTAATACGTAAGGCAGGTATTTTATAATAATTCATATTCACATAGAGTTATAGGTCCTATTTTACAAACTAATGTCTAATTGAAATATTATTTAAATTTCTAGATCGTAGCGTAATCGGACAGAGTCGTACTGTAAGCGCGATGTTTGTAAATTGAAAAATATACATTTTTTTTATAACTTTACTAACCCAGTAAAGAAAGCGCGGCGTTAAGATCCAACACTTAGCACACAATGTCTTGAATTCTTTTGAGCTACTACCTACGTACTACCTACGTACCAATTTTCTAATTGTAACAAAAACCTTTTAATATTTTCGTACAAAGATTATTTCTCAATATACCTACCTACCTATTTAGGTGTATTTTTTAAAACTGTTTAGAAATTCACCCGTGGTTCTAGGATGACCCTCAAGAGCAGCCGATTCATATACTACTAAGTATTTACGTTCAATATTTTAAACAATTCGTTTCTTAAGAGGATACGATACGAGGATATACTTATATCTAGATATTATACAAGGCATGGTGGCGACAGCGTCTTAATCACAATTGGTTGTTTCTCACTCGGAGAAATGATAATAATTTAAAATATTTTCATTTCTCCGCTCTGGTATCTAAGATATAGCACGGCGTTAAGTTCCGCCACTCAACAACTAATGTCTCGATTTTCGGACAGAAAGTGCCGAAAGTGTCTTGACTCTTGACACTCGTTACTCTATGACTGCTATGCGGAGAAAAAGATCGAAGCTGCTTTTATATATCATTATATTTTCAATTATTATCTACCTTTAAAGAAAATATACTTATTTCTTCAAATACCTATACAAATATCTAAAGAAGTGTACTAGCCACAAATAAACAATAATTAAAAATAAAAAATATATCTAATAATCGCAAGTTACACAACAAATCAAAGTAACCTGAGCCCACCATTCACATTCTACATTCTTCCGCTACCGCTCACAAGCTCGAATGACGGCGGCGTGCGGCTTCAGTCGATGCCCGGTGAAGGCGGCCTATTGAGTTACCGAAACAGCTAGCTTTACACGTATCTTGTACTTTGATTAAATAGATTGGTTACTAATTAAAAATGAACGACAGACTAATATATAATTAAATGTGGGATAGACTAAATATCAAATAAGTGACAATTAATGTTTTTTTTTTTCAGCTTCTCGCTATTCAGAGAGAACCTATTATTTACCCACGACCAATTTACAGTCAGTCACTGTCCCAGTGCGCCACAATATGAAACATATTATTAATTAAATACAGGACACATTTAATAGTATAATGGCAAAGACGAAGAGATCGTGGTGCAGTGTTAGAGCGACGGGCTGTATACGCGATAGTTGTGACTTCGATTCCCAATCGGTGAACTGATTATATTGAAATTATTGTCATTTGACCGCTCTAGTGACAAAGCGCGGCGTTCAGTTCCGCCACTCAACTCACAATATATTGAATACTGGTGGAAAGCGGAGAACGGAGTATCTTAACACCATATTGTAACTGGCTTCCCTGCTATACGAGAATAAGCGTAAAGCTAATAAAAAAACCTAATTAGACAAGAAATTTTATAGTACTTACATACAAATACAAGCTTCAGTTACCATTTTCTACGTCCAGTAGTTTCGTCTTGTCTTGTTGTTTATAATATATATATGTAAACAAAGGTAGTAGATTTTAATCCCATGTGGAATCCGAGACATATTATTTCAAGGGTTTGCAATATTACACATTTAAATAAACGTCACAGGTTTTAAACCCCCTCTAGAATACAGTAGAACTTTTCTAGCCAATTCAGCTGTGTGCGTTTTTAAGCTTATATAAAGATTAGTAAGCACGCATTTTAAGTACATTTTGACTTGATAGTTTCAGACGACAACAGGTAGTTTCTACAGCACAATCTAGTCTTTCGATGATAGGATAGGTTGTAAATGAAGGATTTCTAGGCGTTTGCCCAGCTTTCTTCCCACAAATATTACAAGATAAAGCATCTCTTTCCCTACGTCGTTTTATGCAATACCCTACATAAAAGACTTGACGAAGAATGTAATTTTTCATTAATATATAAACTTTAATTTTATATGATTTTATATTATCAGCGAAGCAACCGTGCCCTAAATTGATTTTTTACTAGGTGAAACAAAGGTTTTTCATATTCCTCTGCTACTTACAAGCGTGCAGCGTTGTGCACTTAATTGTTTTGTGTTGAATTTTATAAACAAATTGTAAAATAATTTGTGAAAAACCAATTGTAAAAAGTGAAGATGGAAATAAGTTACGGTGAATGATAATAACTATTGGAATAGCGTATGAGTAATACTATATACTGATTCTTATTATTCCGAATCAAATTGGTTTCGAAAAATGACGTTTTTAATTTAGTATGTACACTGACATCTATTGAAAAAATATTAAAGAGCTTTCAGTGTTGTGAGACTTGTAGTGCCATCTATATTTTAACTGTTAACAATTAATTTTTGAAACATATTTTTAAAAAATGTATAATATAAAGTTGATAATATACAAACTTATGTAATTAACAATTAAAACTAAACAACAACTTATTTCAATTATTATAACAATTTATATTTTATACTAGCAACATCAGAAAAAAAAATATATTGACATTGTGCTTGCAGCATGCACGTTGCAACACTTTCAAAGTCTAGACTCTACTGCTAGACATGGCGCGCCTCAATAGGATGTTAGGAGTGTTAAATATATTTATATGTTTTAGTGTATTTTTATGTTGTTTTACAAGATCTGCAAATGCAAATGTCGAATTAAACGAAGACAACTGGCAGCAAATGCTTGATGGAGAATGGATGGTTGAATTGTAAGTGTTTACTGTCACCGGTACCATACCAATTTTCAGAACGTGTCATAATTTTTCCGTCTATACTAAAAAAAAGACTGGTTCTTGTTAAGGCAAACCTAAACTTTGTCGTGTTTAATTTGAAATAACGTAATTTATACATAACATAGTTTAATAAAAATTAGTGATTTTGAGAACATTTTGTCTATTGTGGAAGGGTCAATAAACTATTACAAGGTCGTTAAGGTCTAAGCACCATTTTGGTCATCACATTGCAGACTATTGTGTTTTTATTTAATAGAAAAGTTTTTTACAAGTATCTATTTCATCGTACACATAGTAATTGAAGTCAAATAGAAGATTGCTCCATCTAGGTATGACTCATATAATAGGCTAGTAATTGAATACTGCACGGATTTGTAAATTTTCGTTGCATAATATCCTCGTGAGTCTGATACTGTTGTACTCTGATTTCATCTCTTTCATTACTTTAGCTATACTTAGTAATTTTATGGTTTATTGACCTAAAAGTAGCAATATATCAAGTATATTAATTATACATACATAGAATGTAATAATCTTGATAAAAATGTACATATTATATCCTTTTTTTAAGGAAAAATTAATAACACTTTTTTGAATATTTGAAATGTACAAAATACACATGCCTCAAATTATATTGTGGAAACACATACATACTTTTTTATAAGAAACAGTTGTGGTGGCTGTTGTTTATAAATATAACCAAGAATGTATGTGTAATGTGGAACAATGGGACAGTGTCTCACTGTAATCATTATTGATAGTGGGTTCGATTCCCACTCAAAAAAAGGTTATAATTAATTTATTTTCATTTCTCTGCTCTGTCAAACAAACCAAACTGCAATGTTAAGGTCCACTACTCACAACAATGTTTTGAATTCAGCTGGAAAGTGGAGAACAAAGGTTCTCCCTGACTACCATGCAGTCTTTTATATGTGGGAAATAGTACTAAGCTATATTTATCAAGAATGTAGTGTGCATATATTTGTTTATACAATCAAAAACAATTAGAGACAAAATGTACCTGCAGTATGCCATTATTTATTAACTTAATGTCATAACAATATAAAAGCAACTTATCAGTTATTAATAGTAACAATATTATATTATTACTTTTCTAAAATTATATTATTAGATGAGATTGTACTTGAAATAAATCTGATGATTATCATAAAAGGGTGCAAGAATGACTTTATAGTCATCCTTATCATTAATGAGAAACAATTTTTTGAACATGTTCTCTCTAGTTTCTGGTTTAAACTAATTTAGTATCAAATATATTTAGTTTCATATTTGTATGCTATCTATAAAATTTGAATTTAAATACTATGACTATAATATTTATATATTATAATATTTATATACTATAGTCATAACATTTAACATCAGTAAATTTTTATTCAACTGGCTTTTATTGTGCACTGTTGAATTGTAAATGTTTGTATTTCTGGTTTTGATTTAATATGATGGTGAGCATATGCGGTCATGTCATTGTCAAAGCAAAAACTATATATTATATTGATTGTGTCGGGCAGTTTTGTAATGTACTAATAATATTTGTCACTGTTATTATTCATTACAAATGTTTCTACTTTAGACTTTCATTTTTGTGCTATCTTTTTTCTTTGCTGTTTTTTTATTTGCTTAAATATTGTATTAGTATTCATCAATATAGTTATCCAATTACCCTTAAAAAATAATGAAACAATATTTATTTTAAAAATTTAAATTGTAACTATTTACAAACAAAATATATTATTATTATATATTTTTTTTAATCTTCTATCATTACTTATTATGTTTATCGGACTAATTAATTATTAATTTATGAGAAACACCTACTGTTAAACGAAAATGGATGATGGGTGCATAATGACATCATACCGAGAACAAAATTAGCTGTCTGATTCACTGTTTATACCTTATTATGCTTTAGGCGGTGCTAATTTCTACATTGTATTGATAATTTTTTAGTAAATGACTTGAGAAATGAAGAGTTTATGCAAATTATTTTGGAGGGCTGTTGAACACTTCGAAATAAAATATACCCTAAGTGCTGGCCAAGGTTGAAAGCTGTACAAAAAGATTTTTTTTTCAAATCCGTCCAATTAGTACCTCTCAACAGACAGACATTCTGTTTAAATCGTTGAATCATATTCTATTACTGTTTTTTTATTCCCCTTAATATTTTTTCGTAAAAATATGCCACAACTTTTTTACTTAGTGAGAAGTAAGTTGTATATGAATCCCCAATTTATTGTCGCTAAATATTTTCCTAACAGGTGATTGTTTTATATTTGTTGGCCAACAAAACTAGTTTAATATGATATTAAAATTAAATACTTTATTGGGCCGTAAATAGTTTATTGTATGTGAATATAGGGATTGATTTTAAAAAATATTTAAAAGAAATTGACCCTATCGAGGCTCGAACCTGCACTTTTTGAAAACCGCTCAATCGCTCTGATCGCTAAACCATACGTTCCGGGTTATGTTGAAATTCTTATAGGCTTATTGCAACTTATTTGTTCTGTTAGCATCTCTGTAAAGAAATTTTTACAATTTACTGCTACGCAAAGATTACTTCTAAGAACACACTTCGTTTGGCAAGACAAATTCCTATTAGTTAAATATTTTAACATTTTAAATATATTATTAAAAAGTTTAGGCATTGATAAACATTTTTAGAAAATGTATAAATGTTTGAACGTAGTGAAATCGAACCCGCGAACTCTTTAGTTTCTAGTACTAATGATATCATTTAAAACCTATATCCTATTTGTGTATGTCAATGAAGCAATCATCACAGTACATAGGTCAAAAGTCAATGTAACTAAACACTTAATGGTCGTGGGCTCGATACCCATTTGAGTGTGCTGTTATATTTAAATTATTATCTTTTGCCTGCTATAAGACAAAGGGTGGCGTTAAGTTCCGCTATTCACCAGGAAATATTTTGAACGAGAAGCAATATGTGAGGAACTGGGCTCCTTTATTTTACCTTTTAAACGAGTATAGTTTTTTTTTATTTAAAATTATTTAAACATCAGTTCTTATCCGGTTCTAAACTTGCATACTGCACTTACAAAGATAAAAAAAGGGAAACATCCGACTATTGTTATATGAGATACTAGTAATTCTGTTTACCGTTCGATACTTCCTATATATTACCGTTGTCCGATTAATTGTTTACAACAGATATATTTACAACTTCTTGTAGTAGCTCCATTGCGTAAAATACGCGTTGCCATAGCAACATTTATGCCACAAGTGTTTTTCACACACTTAGGAAATTAAAAAACATTTTTATAAAACGTATGAAAATTTTAACGCAGCTGGTTTCGAACCCGCGTCTCTTGGAAACCGTCTATAATTAACGTATGTCAAATATCTGATTATTCATACTTCTTCGTCTCCTCATAATCTTTTTATATGATACATAACCGTTGTATGATAAATTGTCACCTTTTTTCAACACATATATATATATTTTTTATTAGAGGCCAGTAGACGCGTAAAATGTCTTTGACATACACTTTTGTATAAAATGTGTGTCAAACACGTTACAGATAGCGTGTGTGTGTGTGTGATATTAGTTTTATTACATATTTATAGAAAACATATAATTTTTTTAACGCAGCGGGATTTGAACCGCCTCTTGTAAACCTCCAATGTCCTACGTGTGTGAAGAACACTTTAAAATGTGAAAACTATTAGTTTTATTTATTTATGGTTTTTCTAGTGTTTTTTTTATGAAATATGTAGATTTTCTGTACTCCTCCGTAAAAAAGAGTCGACAGCTTTTCCTACACGTATCAATATACAGATATGTTGTGTGTATTTTTTTTTATTATATATAACGGGTATAACGTTACTATGATATTTTGTACAAAATCAAGAATTACATATATTTAAAGACTATAAAGAAAAGGCAGTTCTGGTATGCGTCATGAGTAAAGGTATTAGAGAAAGTGCTCACTAACTTTCTGCTAGATTGGTTCTTTCTTTTAAAATTGAGACATATTTGAGTGTTACAACAGCTGCAGTTTTTGGTGCAGCTGCAAATCCTGCAGTATATATTTTTTATTTAATATGTTTCTTACACACGTTTTCATTTTCTTAATAGTTCATGTTTTTTTACAGCTATGCCCCATGGTGCCCCGCCTGTAATGCACTCGCGCCGGCGTGGAAGGAAATGTCGAATAGGGCCAAGACGAAGAAATTGGATCTGAAGGCCGGAGCTATTGATGTGACTAGCTCACCTGGGCTCAGTGGACGCTTTGTGGTCACCGCATTGCCCACTATATACCAGTTAGTGGGTTCTTTTTAATCTTTACGTAATAAAAAACAAGAATGTAGTGTCTTGACACTAGGTTCTCTGTGATTACCTTGTTATGCGGGAAAATGTAAGAAAGTTATAGGTTGATGTGGTTTGGAGTTTTCATACAAAGATGAACTAAATTGCTTTCAGTATTGCTCTTTATTCGCGGGGTATATGTTCTGTAAAAATGTCCCGAATATAGAAGCCGTCAATATTAAATGTTAATTTTAATTTTAAAAATATAAGAAATAATAGTTGATCCTATGTGACAAAATAAAAAAAAAAGACAAGTATATATATATATATATATATATATTACTTGACCATATTCATTATTTATTATCTTGAGCGGCGATATCATTTACCAATATCCTTTAGGTATATCTGTAATAAGGTTTATTTTACTTTTTTTATTAGTCTGTTCGATGACTTGTTTACAAAGTATATTCGGTTCGATACCTATTGGAATCCTTTTTATTAATATGCATATACAAATGTACCGATTAGATTTGCGAACAAGTAAATCTTTAGCCGCGACTACAGGAATTTTGGCGCTTTTTTTAATACGCTAATAGTGAAAATGAATGGAAGCGCGAATAAGGCTGTCTGTATATAAGGAATTAGTATAATAATTATAACTAGATGTCACGTTGAAGAGTACAACGTTGCGTTGCCATAGCGACGTGTATGTCAAACAAACGCGTACCTATTAATACTAACAATACTATCATCATGTCAATAGTATTTATTAGTAGTTAGTATTTATAACTTAATTTATTATAATAGTATTTATAACTTAACTTAATTTACAGAGATGCTAACAACAAATATAAGTTGTAATAAGCGTATAAGAATTTCGACGTAGCTGGATGTTGAACGCATGGCTTAGCGGTCAGAGCGCTTGACCGGTTTTCAAAAGGCGCGGGTTCAAATCCCGCTGCGTTCAAATTTTAATACGTTTTCTAAATATGTATTTTTCAATTTTCTTAGTGTGGGAATAACACTTTAAAAAATGTTAACAAAAAATATTTATTTTTTATGGATTACTGTAAAAATTATATCTTTCTGCACTTCGTCTCCATACAAACTTTAGCTATGCCAAATATTCTCCCCCAATACCCACCCAATTTTTGTAAAAAAATTTTTCAATATATACATTTAATTCAAACTATTAAAGTTGTCACGGACGTTATTAATATTATTTTAATAGGTATAATGATATAGTTAAGCTAAGCTTTTTCTTAAGGCAATGCTCAATTGTAATAAAATATATATATTTGTTGTTAGTCGACAATGCCTACAAATGGTAAAAAAAAATAGAGAGCGGTAATTAAAAATCACTAGAAGTATCTCTTAGATATACGAGTATACGATAGAACTATATTATGATATAGCAAATATTAAGTAAATTATACTAAATATTTACAAATGTAGTGCTAATTAAGGGGCTGTAGTGTAAAGTTTTATCTAAATTCGTTCAGTACTTTTTGTGTGAAAGAATAATAAAGGCCCCGTTGACGCACGCGTAAACACGCGTTGCCTTAGCAACGTGTAAGTCATCTCTTCGATCGCTTCAAGCGATAAGGCCGCCTTATTATATTTTTCGATCTATTTCTTTGTGGATAATATTGTATTTGTGTGTGTACAAATAGTGCACTTACATTTATTTTATTAATTTCATGTACTTTTTATGCATTGTTTTAAAAAAACATCTACTCTACATACTCCTTTGTACGCATCATTTACATAAAACGGAGTACAAAGATTTTGGTGTGAATCAACTAGATTTAGATATAGACTAGAGATTAGATCACTTTCTGCCCTGTAAAATATTTTAATTTGGGCAAATTTTAAACATTTAGTAAAGCAAAAATTTCTCGTTTATCTGATTGAAATAAAAATATTATACGTTTCCCATATATATTTAATTTTAACTTAGTATAGGAAAAAGATTTTTAGAAAACGTATTCAAATTTGAACGAGCGGTTCTCGAACCCGCACCTTTCGGAAACCGTGTAAGCTCTCTGACCATTAAGTCAAGAAGAGCTATTTTGTTGTTAGCGTCTCTGTAGAGAGAATTACAAACTTCTGATACCTAATAATTATTTCTGAGAACAATCGAGAATGCTATTTAGTAAATACTTTTAATTTTAATAATAATATTTTATTATAATACGCCAATTCTATTAATGTTATAAACCTAAGGGAGAGTGGTTCTCGTTAGGGACAATGTTCTTGTACTCATATTTTTTATCAGTTTTAGAGGCAAGTTTTCCCGGATACGCTCGCTGTCCATATGCGATAATAGACTCTTTATTTCTATATTTTCCCTGTTAATTATATTTATTATAAAATAAATAAATTCAATATTTTAAAATAAATTTTTAAATTTATATTAGTTTTCATTTATGCAAATTGATAATTTAGTCAAACAATTTATGTGGCTTTTGTTTATTTATTTATTTTAGCTTTCCGTTTTCCCCCTCAATTACAGGGTATTATGATATTTCAACACTTTGCTGTCCACTTTTGTTTTATTTGTATTAAAAATACCTAGACCTAAGGTTTGGTTTTGGCCAAAAAATCTATTTTCTTTACTTACTGAGTGCATTAATAACCCTAGATTCTATGCGAAATTTTGTAAATTGAAATAATTTCATATTTACAATTTTTGTGTGTTAAGTATGGAAAATAAGTGATTATTAATATACAAGTAGTTAGCTAAAATGTAAGATTTTTTTAGTATATATTTTTTTTTTCAGTGTAATAGACGGTCAGTTCCGTCAATACAAAGGGCCGAGGGACGCAGATTCGATGCTCGATTTCGTTGAGAAGAGCAAATGGAAGCAAACTGAAGCGCTGCCATCTTGGAAAGCCCCCGACTCTCTGCACATGGGTTTGGTGGCGCAGTTCTTTAAACTTAGTCAGACGCTAAGAGTGAGTTTCTTTTTTAAATGGATAGAATTGGTTTTAGTACTAACTTTATTTTATAAATCTAAATTATATATAATTTTCTGTAATGTTAAAGTAAGGTAAATTCTAATAAAAAAGTTTGTCTTACCTAAATAATGTGAGCTAATAACTATTTTAAATATGCATTTCAATATTAAATACACTGCGAAATACGAAAATGACATGACAATCTTTTCTGTTTTCTTTTTTACAGTGAGAACCTAGTTTCATGACACTTTGTTCTTTCCTTTCCGCCCGAGTTCGGGGCATTTCGCGTTGAGTGCCGAAACTCAAACCCGCTCTTTGCCTTACCAAAAACCAAGCGAATGAAATATTCCAAATATAAATCATTACACCGAGTGAGAATCGAACCCACAACCACTTCACCGCAATCGCAATAACCGCGTAGATGTTTAGTTATTACTATATTATTTACCCCGCAGGGTATCCACAACGTGCTGATGGAGACGTACGGCCTCCCCACGTGGGGCTCGTACCTGATATTCGCTCTGGGCACCATTTTCATTGGTGCACTGCTAGGATTGGTAATTTTTGTAATATACGCTATTTTTTCATATTCATTTTCATTATTCATTCTTTTTAATCTGCTATTTTTTGTTTTATCTGTGGTGGTGACTTGTGTTTTGTTATCATGCTTGATATGATACATACATACATACATACAGAGAGTGTACAGCAAGTTCTTTCTATGTTGACTGGACGGTAGTTAGCTACGAAAGGCGTTACACAAACAGTATTTTAAGGAGGGATTGGTGGTTAGTTGTGGTGAGCATGAGGGGGGGCGGGGGGGGGGGAGTGTACAGGACAAATGCTAGTGACTATGTGTGCGGTGTGTGTAGACATGTCCGGTTAAAAAAAAATGCGCTTTTTGTATGTAACGTTGACACTTTTAAAGGCGTAGGATGATTTGTACAAATTAATTTTAATTGATTCCAATTTATTTTGGAATAGAATTAGTACGAAATAATAACAATTGATATCAAGCATTCCCACGCTTTTAGACCAGTAACATTGATTTTCGTCAAATATTTAATTCATTTTACTATTTAATTTTTGATTAGCTGTAAAGCGTGGTTTCTAGATATTTTTTATATTTTGTTATATAGGAAAAAATATTATTAAAAAAGTTAGCTCAATATTTTTTCCCGCATAGCAGCAGAGTAGCCAAAGAAAACCTTGTGTCAAGAGAATCCGCTCGAATTCAGGGCATTGGGTGTTGAGTGGCGGAACTCAACGCCGCGCCGTGTCTTGTACCAGAGGCAAGAAATTAAAAGAATTTGAATATAATCACTCATCCGAGAGGGGATCGAACCCACAGCCAATCGCGTTTGCAGTCAGACGTTGCCACGCTAAGCCTTATTATATTCATATAAAAAAAACATATTCCCGCTGAGTTTCTTACGCCGGTTCTTCTCAGGTCTGAGGCATTAAATTTAGTGAACCGGTGGTAAATTGTTTGTATGTTCAAAAAATTAAGCATCTAACTGCTTATTATGAATACAATTACTTTACTTTGACTATGATGATAATCGGTTCAATTCTCACTATTTATATGTATATATAATCATAATATATTTATGATTCAAATATAGTTTTAATGAATTACTAAAAAAACATCCAATATGGACAGGAATATAGTAAATGAGACTTTTTTTACTGCTCTACTAATAGCAAGAGGTTTTAATAATTAAAAATAATCAATTAATGCTCAATTAATGTTAAAAGTGCTTATTGCACATATTTAGTCTTATAAAAAAATAGAACATCCTACTCGAACCCGCACCTTTTGGAAGCCGTCGAAGCGCTCTAACCAACTGAGCTATACGTTTCCAGATCCTAGTGTGTATAATAGACCTGCTGTGTCCTCCGCGACGATCCGAGCGCGTGCTGCAGCAGCCTCTGGACGCAAGACTCGACAAGAAGTCCGATGATGAACAGGTTTGATACTCTACAGTATTATATAATATAGGAACTATGACAGTGATGATTCTACCTAACGGGTTCCATACAGATAATATATAATCAAATGTAATAATTGTGAAAATATATATTATTTAAAATTAGCACAGAATTAGATGAACAAAAATTAGTTTAATCGGCATTGTTTACATGTGGATGACCTTATCATTGTAATATGTATGGAACTATATCAAGCTTTATTTTTATTATTACTTTAGAAGTGATATAGTTCAAAGCTTCTAATTTTGCATAAACAAATAATAATTGAAAGCCTATTCAAGTTTATCTTTTTTTGAGTTAGGCCACTTTTTTTCTCTGGATACTTTTCCTCCTCAATCCGAGGGGTCCTCTTGCTTTTGACGTGACGTTCCTCCAGTATCATCGATACTGTCTCAAAGGTCAACCAAGGTTGTCTCCCTTTTTGTAAATTAAAATAAATAAATACATTATTAACAAATTTAATTATTTAATAATCTAACAAAACCACTACAAAAATCTATTTTGTTTGATATAAGATCATTTTAACGTAAAAAAAATATATATTTTTTTATGTTACCTTTATAGTACCTCTAAATTCACACTTCGCCACTGCTATGTGGATTGTATTAATCATTTATTTCTTTCTATTTTATAATTAAAGACAAAGTTGGCGGCGTTGAGTTCCGCCACTCAACACGCAAAAGCTTCTCTCTGACCGGCCGAACGGGAAATTGCTTGAAACTAAAAAAAATATATTTATAATTTTATTTTCGATTTGCTAGGAGTTAATAAACGACGACATCGTCGACGACGCGAGCCCTCAGGACAGTGATGCGGAGAAGAACTCACCCAGCGATGTGAGTTATATACTACTTAGTTTTTCTATTAATATTATATTATTTTGTCCAGGAATACTATTCTGATGTTAATGTGTGGAATTAAATGCTGTTGATGCTCACTGGGGGGGGGAGGCTACTTATTGTACAACTATATTTGAAAAGAGCAACTGTTGAGTTTTTCGCCGGCTCTTCTCAGCAGAGCTGCCTTCCGAGCCGGTGGTAGTTCAGCTAGGACTGACAATACTGACTTTTTATGTTAATTGACGATTTGAAAGTGCTTGTAATAACCTATTTGAATAAAGAATATTTTGATTTTTGATTAACAATTCTCACATTATTTATAGAAAATATTAATGTTTTTTTTATTATTAAAATGTAATTTATGATTTGTTTCGGTACTTTCATATATTGTACTGTATTATTGCTCTCTCAAATAATTGAGAGCATATTAAACAGCCAGCTCCTAGTTTATCTGGAGGAGCACTGGTTGGTGACTTGATGATGGTTGACTCTCAATATGGTTTCCGCCAAGATGGCTTAACTGGTGACCTTCTATTTAAGGTAACCACTGGACTGCTGCTACTAAAAGGGAAACAGTGTTTGGCAGATAGTTTCAACATGGCAAAAGCTTTCGATCGATTGTAGCACATGGCTCTTCTAGCGATACTTCCATCTTAGGGTTTTCCCAAGAGTTTATTCAATTGGGTCCCCAGCTGTCTCACTGGGTGTAACATCAAGGTAGCTGTCGATGGTTATTGCTTTAATTACATGCCCGTAAACGCTGGCGTCCCCCAAGGTCAACTTGCTGTCCCCTACACTTTTTCTTATGCATATCAATTACACGTTGGAGGATCCTAGCATTTATTGTTATGAAAACTATAGCACGATGGAATCGTGCAGGATTTTCTTGGGAAAACGTCGACGAGTGCCGTAGAAAACTGGTGTCTTATGTTGCGACTTTCTTTCGTAATGTCCAGCCTTCATGGGTGTGAAACGAACCTGGTTCAATTCAACCCTCAGAAGACAAAAGTTTGCGCGTTGTCCACTAACAAAACCACTTGTGTCGTGTCGTCAATTTTCGAGAACAATCCTTTTAAATCCGCGCTCAGTAGCAAATAGCATGCAATGCGAATTCAAAATATATTAAATTAATAAATTCTATAGGATTTATGATCAATATTATCTTTTAGTCAGTAGAGAGAGACGAGCGTAAAGGCATTTTAAAGGGACCCCTCAACCCACTAACACTAAACACTTGTGTGGCGAGTCCCAGGCACTACTTCCACGGTGACTCCATGGAATGCTAACCATAGTTTCTTCACTTCTCACACACACTTGTCATGTTTTTGACATATTCTTGTGTGTAATTTGATATGCACGTGGCTAAGGCAACGCGTGTTTTACCCGTAAACGATTCTACTACTATTTGTAGAGGTACATAATGCAACTAGTAAATTTAATTTTGTATTTAAAACTTATTTTCTCCATTTTAGACTTCAGAAGATGATAAAGAAAAGGAGAAAGCGAGTGGAGACGACAGAGCGGAGAAACAGGAAGTTCGCAAACGTAGGCCTCGTAAAGCTGATTAATCATAATAATGATTATTATATTAATACAGAGTATATATGTATTTTAATTAAATAATTTTATTGGTTTTTATTTATGAATTCATTTCAAAAAGGTTGTATGTATTGAGTTTTTTTTTTTTTTTAAATATGTATATTATGTGTAGTTTGTGTTATTTATTATTGATATTTGAAATTTTTCGTAGTGTTGTTCTATTTGTTCTAAAATAATTCACAATATATATGTATTAGATTATAATTTTATTTAAATGAAAGTAAGGTAACAGATTCTTTCTTTATTTAAAAATATGTAAGAGAAAGTTAGAAAAGGCTGTTGAAAATCAGTTTTTTAAATATATTTAATTTACTGAAATTTTGAGTTACGTCGCTCTCATTATAATTATTTAATATGTTAATTATTATATTATAGTAGTTTCTATTAAAATGTTATATAAATACATAATATTTATTTTGCTTTCATACAATTTCTTTACAGTATATTAAAATAAAAAATAAATAAAATTAAATATAATAAATTTGAATTATATACATTCAAACAAATAATGTTTACTTTAATATTGACATATAATATTAATATCTTTATAATCGCTTTTTAAAGCTCAACATTGCATTTAGTAACGCCATTTTGAAATTCACTTTTATTTTATTTTATAATGGAACATTGTGAAGTAATTGTAACGTAGTATGTGTGTCGTTAACACTAATATTGTAAGCACCAAATTGAATTTGTAGTCAGCCACTGCACTAGCTCGTTGGAATAAGTATTATTTTGATGTTTACATTTTATTAATTTTTAATTTTACAGCCTAAAGAAAGTTCGCCGTTAGATTTATTAAAGAACATTCCGACGATGTGTAGATATTTTTCTTGGACAGATGTGTGATGTTTTTTTTTTTAAATTGAAATTACATGTTATATACACATGTTACTGTTAAATCTCGTGTTATGGTAAATACTAAGGTTTACCAACTGTTATGGTAAAAGTCTTCAGTACTTTTATGGTAAAACATTGTTAAAACGCAGAGTTTACTTCTAAGAGACTCTGTAAATGCTGATAAGATTAGATTAGAAATTTTTCGGACTTTTACCATAACAGTTTTACTTGTATATTTTACGATTTACCATAGTGTAGTCTTATACAGTTACATATACATTTAATTAAATACTAATAGGATTATTTTGACAGTTTGAGTTGCTAGAAATGTTTTTGATACATGTCTGTAAAAGTGCTTCTTTTGTTTATTTTTAAATTAAAAAGATGTACCTAATCTTTGTTACATGATTTATTATTTACTAATTGTTAAAGTTAGTAGAAAACAAGTTTCGTAGATATCTAGACCTTGTTTAGAAACTGTTTTTTGGCGGGCCGCAATATATTACTAAGCGGCCCGCGGGTTGCTCGCCACTGGTCTAGTATATTAACAGTAACGTATCGAACTATTAAGGTCTATTTAAATTGTCAATAATCTATCTTTAGTCCTATTAGAGTTTTAAATTATTCATATATAAATATATTGTTGTCTGTAGTGTTTTATATATATATTGTAATTGAATTAAAAAAAAATCTAATAATTTGTAATACAATTGCAATTACTATTTAAAAAAAATTAAACTGCCTCTTTCTAAACATGTTGCAGATTAATATCTAGACGTCTAATACTCAATATATTGTAATTTTTGTATTGTTTTTATAATTGTGGTTCACAAATGGACGGACGTGCATTTTTTATATATATTTATTAGAAAATCTCACCTCACAATTTAGTCGTTCGTCCACTTCATATTAAATTGCCTTGTAATAACTTGTGGCTCGCTAATAAACTAATCATATTTATAATGGAGTTTTATTTTGGCTTTGGGACCACTCCTTGTAGATGTACCAATCGGTACAGGGAAGCCGAAGTCGGGTCAGTGTCGTAGTCGGCAAAGAGGGACTATCCACTTCTTACTTTGTATGATATTTTTCAGTGAAATGTATGTATGTAGAGGGAATTAAATAGAAACATTGATTGATTTTATTTTATAATCAGGTTCACATTTTGATATGTAAAGTACAGTGAATCAATTATTTCTTTTGGTTGTGATTGCTCAGTGGCGTGTTGTTCGCGAATTAGTTGTATGTAGATAGTGGCCACTTTTATTTCTATTAATTCTGGAAATTATGATCAGCTTAAATGACTACCTCATGGTAGTCATTTAAGCTGTACACACTATTGGTCGTGGATTCGATTTAGGGGGAATAATTCTATTTGAAAATTATAAGAATTCGGTCGGAAAAAGTGAAGTAAGAATTGTTTTGACGAGGAAATGCGTGATCTTTAATCTTCTGATCTTAAATTGTGTAGAAAAGAGTTTACGATGACAGGTAAGTCCTTTCGCTTAAGAATGGTCACAGTAACTATAAAAATGGTATAATTCTTTACTTATCCCAAAAAATAAACAGTATAATATGTAATTTTTATTACATTAAATTTTTTATTTTTGTTTTTCATTAATTTAATGTTATTTAAAATAATAAATATTATCCTAGCATCTCTAACTTTAATTACTGTTTTATGCATATTTGAACTAAAAAATATAGTACAATCGACAAGAGTGTAATCTAAAGCAAGTTATCAATAGATTCGGAGAGCAAGCCGCCGCAGGAGTATTTTATTTGATAGCATGTACAGATCACTACTGAAGTACTTGGAATCTTAAGAAACTTTAGTTTAGTTTTATCATAGTAGAGGAATTAAATTACTTTAATGTATTTTAGTAATTCATTAAAAAAAACCTGAAGTTATATATTTTTCTTTATGTCAATTAAAATTTTTAAACATGCTTTTTATTTATTTTTTTGAATAAAAAATAAATGATGTAGGCGTTAAGGTTTTCAATTATTTATAGGCGTAGAGTTATTTATAGTACTTGGAGAAAGAAAAAGGTGAGAAAAAAGCAGATTCGTCAAATATCATCAGAGGTATCTGATCGATAGCATCAAAATCGCCCTGTTACCACAGAGTACATAACACAAGTAAAACAACCCAACAATTTGCAATTATTTTATTCCGATATTTACATGAAATAATTAAGTATTGAGATAATTTCACGTAATCGCAATATACGTCGCATATTATAATAATAATAATTAGTCAATAATTTAATTTAGTTTTACATACAAATTATATTAGCGGTACAAGATCTAGATTACAAGGAAGTAATTAATACAATATAATTAGAGTCTAATAGTTTCTTAGCGAATACTTTCAACACGCAACACAACTATGTATATATATATATATATATATATATATATATATATATATATATATATGTAAATATATTTAGTGTATTTAAATATTCAAATAATACTATTGCAAGCATTCATAGTAGTGAGTAGTGATTTCAAGTAGTATTGTATATTATATGAAGACATGAATAGATGAATGTCATATGTCGCAATCAATCAACGTACTTCAACAAAATGGAAAAAGTCAAAATTAAAAAAAAATGTCGATAACTAGTTGAACTGCTATATACTGTAATAATTGACACTTGCAGAGTGAAGAAACAAAAATAAATTAAATAAAAAATATTCTCCAGTAGTATAACTACTATTCTAGAGTAGTCAAAACGCACCTAGTTTGCCACTAGGTGCTTTTTGACTACTCTACTATGTGGGAAAAAGCTTGAAGCTACTTTGCTTTGCATGCGAATTGAATACACAAAAAGTTAAAATATAAAGATTTTTTTGAACAAACAAGTAAAAAAATCGCCGTTCATTTATAAGCTACTGTCAAAAATGGAAAAACATATGACTTCCATACATACATGTCTGTATACGTAATATAATATATTAACTATTCAAAAAACCTTTGGTGTTATTTATTTAACTGTATTAATAATAAATATGCACGAAAAATTTACTCCAGCGCTAATAGGAAATATGTATTACGAGATTAGTTGTAGCTTCGATTCTCACTTCAATAAATATTTTAAAATATAGTCATTTCAACAGTTACATATGGTTTTTCCCGCATATCAGTCAGATAGAATTTAGTGTCAACACACTCTATTCTCCTGTGTGGCACTTTGTTGAGATACCAAAGCGAAAAAATGAAAATAATTCAAATATCCCTAGTGGGAATGGAGCCCAAAACCAACCGTGTGTACAAACAGATAAACGCTGTCCCACTCCGCCACAATGGACTTTTTAATTCAATTGTATATATACGTAAAATGGTATATACCTGCATACTTTGGCATTGTATGAAAAAATGAATTGAAAAACTTTATAATAAATTAATTGACTTGCTATCTAGTTCAAACATTAGTCGTACATAAGATACAAACACATACCACACTATTAAATAAATAACACCAATGCTCCATAAATATTAAAACTGTGTCTAATTAACAATATTAATTGTGTATAACGAATGGAAGTTAATTAGATAGTACAGCACGAACGGATTAGCAATATTTATACACACAATCGCTAGTCCGTTTGTGTGACACCATCTGAATAGTACACTACCTATCGCCCGCGGCTTTACTTTATTTCTTTCTATTTATCAGCTTCACGCCATATGGCGCGTAGCATTTCTATGGTAGGTAGAACGAAACTAGTGTGAAAACCCTCTGTTCTCCACTTTACGTCCAAAATCGAGACATTGCGTGTTGGGTGGTGGAACTCAACGCTGCAGTTTACATTACCACAGGAGGGAAACGAATATAATCATTCCCTCGAATGGGAATCGAACCCACAACAGACGCTCCACTGCGCCTATATACTGCGATAGCCTCTTATTTATTATGGCGTTTGATATGCGAAAACCAGTTATATAATCTCCAACGGACAGACATTATTGTATAAAATTAACAATATATAATACACATTATCTATGTATTTATTTTATATCATATAATTGAGTTATATATATCTAAAATTTAGCAAAATCTACTACTTTATATATTATATAAAACCCGTATGTTGCGGGTTTTGACACTTTAAGTGTGTTTCTTCAACATCTTGATGACACTTTCGCGCATTTTGGAGTGACTTCATAAGCCGTATTTCGGGGAAATTACCGTTATAAATTACTAATATTATATTAATATACTGATAATGACAACAAAAAAGTGTGTTGATTGTGAAGAAAAACACTTAAAACAATTTACAATTATAGAGTCTAAAATTTCAATTTCATGATTATTAGGTTTCGTGACAGCCAATTGTTTTACAAGTCGATGTTACTATAGGAAGTAAAGTTTGACGCATTCATTTAAGACGCTATGTATTCAGAACAAAAAGCTTTAAGGCTTTAATTCATAGGAATTGTCCCAAAGAGGCGTTTTTTTTTAATACGATAGCAACTAGAACTCGTTTTAAATTCTCAAATAACAGTTAAATATTCACATTAAATTACGACAATAATCAGTTCTTGTATATTTTATTTTATTTATTTTTTAATTTAAATAAATTTATTATTACGATATAAAACTCAAAAAAAAAAAACAAAAAGCGAAACTCACTAACTTACATATCATCGTTTGTTTAAATTATTACAGATCTTTGGATACGAATCTAACTTTAAAAGATATATCTTAACTTAATTGAATTGGGAGTTTTAAAAATACACAAAAAAGACAATATTTTTACATTATTTTTTTTTAAATTACACAAACTCATTTTTCTAATAAAAAAAATAAGAATCCGTAGTCGTACGACACACAAAAACAAGACTAGATCGTTAAATAATAAATTAATCTACTTATAAATAAATTCACAATCGCAATGAGATTTCTACGACACAAAAGAATACACAAAAACTGTATTAAAAAAATTCTAAACTAAAAATTATTATTATTTAAATACTTTGTGTATTTATGTAGAAATAGAAAAAGACACCTCGAATTGTTCATAAAACACAAGTCGCGTCAATTTTAATTGCCGCTCCGAAAATTGATAGTTACGTACAAAAGCCTGAAATCGAGACATTGCATGTTGAGTGGCTGAATTCAACGCCACGCATTGTCTTGTCGCCGGAACGGAGAAATTAAAATGATTGAAATATAATCATTTCCCCGAGCGGGGATCAAACTCACAACCAATCGTGTCAACCAGCAGTCAGATGCCTCATATGAAAATGAAATAAGGATTTTCCATAGTATGGCTCGCACAGTAACAATCTATATACGTTTTAATAACTAAACTTTTGATGTATAATATTACATCAAAAGTTAAGTTATTAGATATAAAAAGTATAAATATTCATCACACATTTGTTGGGTTTACAAATTCAATGCATTTGGTTTATTTTCTTTAGATGGGGTAGTCAATAGGAGCAACACTGTCCGTTGACGCTGTCCCTCTTTCAACTATAATTTTATTTGATTACACCATACTTTCATACAGAGCGGCTACAGAGTTTTAACACTTTTCAAAAACATTTGTATGACAATTAAGTGAAATTGTAACATTAAGTTAGTAAATTGGTCATGATCGTTGAAAACGTGCTCAAATGAGCACTAAACGCGAATTAATTTGGCAGTGTTTAGATTATTAATTTTCAAAACTAGCATTAGTACTAGTCTAGCTTTTACCTAGTGTTACCATTATAAGAAACAATATTTTGAACTTAAATCATATATATTGACTGTAATTCATAATAATAATAAGAAATTTCTTAGACCTTAGACCTTTTAATTAATTAATTGTTATTTTAATGGCAACACAGGGTTCATACAAAAAAATAATTTGAAATCAGCTAAAGTTTAATATTACATTTACAACAATTTAAATGATGGATAGATTATTAAGAAATGTTACTATATTAAAAAGGACGAACAGACCTACAAGCTAGTGTTAAATACATTGCCATATTAAATCAACAAAAATTAGATTAAAACGTCGCCATTTTGAATTTACAAACTAAACATTAATCGGCGGTGCGAATGGTATACGACGACAGAGTATTATTATATAGCCTTAGATATAAATAAATAATTTGGTTAAAACTTAAAATGAATACGCCATTACACATAAATTACAAAACTTTGAAAACATATCATGTTATATAAAAAAAGAATATTGATTGTTTATTGATCTCTTAATATAAAAGTCCAAGCATAACTTACTTTAACACACAATTATTATAATATTTAATATATAAACATGATAAATTATAATATGTTAAAAATATGTGCTGATATATAAAAAAAAGAACAACAATTTCTTAAAGCTTTACACGGGTTGTTTACATTTTAAGTACAATATAAGAAATTTTAAGGATAATTAGTTGAAAAAAAAACATGTCAATAACTTATACCAAATATAAAAAGTCATAAATATAATTGATATAGTGGTGACTTTTATGACGTCAGATTACTATTCACTAGTCATAGTCAGATAAAAAAAATAGTAACGTAAACAAAAACTCGTGTAAAACTAAACGTCTCGTGAAACATGGTCTTAGCTATAATAAAAAGAAAATCATACTTTTATAAATAAAATAAAAGGAAAAAAAATATAATTATATAATATGTTATTGTAACAGCGAGTACTACGAGAAATGCTAAGAAGTTCCACCTAATAAAAATCTAAACTGTTCTTTTAACATTAAAAATATTAAAACTTACACTTTTCTAAAACTTTAGAAACAAAAATCGTTCGAACCATCACCACTTCGTAAATCTTAAGTTTTACTTAGAAAACTTTACGATTTTTCGTAGTACGGACTATGACAGCAACATATATGTATACTAAAAAAGTATTACAATTTAGTTTAAAAAAACCGATACAATACAATAAAATATGTACTAATAAATATATATAAGATACTAATTGACCTAAAAGCCACATCAGGTTAAATATATCTAATACAATACATTATTATCGCAAATGGAAGAGTAATATTGTTCAATGAACCTATATGTCATATTTTTTATATATTTTATGAAAAACAAAGTCCATAGGGGGTTTTTTTTATGAGATTACATAGTAAATTAAATAAGTCAATTATTATAATATTACTATTTTATATATAGATATAGTTTAGGAACCTAATAACGTATATAATAATATTATAAATATACAGTTACACTTGTGGTATTGAAATATTTAGAATTATAATATTATTAAAATTTTAAAATATAACGGTCGATTTTCGTGTTATCGATTCTTGTGTTATTTTGAAAACTATATATATGTTTACTTTTTATCATAAAAATTACAAATTGGAACTATGGAAGATTTGCGAACACTATTCATTGTAAAATACACGTTACGATAAAGCAAATAAGAGTTATTTTACAATGTAATAATAAAATTTTAATTATAATGTTTTGTGGAAGCAAAGACCTCATACATATAGATCCTTTTACGAAATGAGTATATATATAAAATGGAGATAATTTTTAAAAAAACATCATAGAAACGTTTGACAGCTTGTAAATTATATAATAATCTTAATACATATATATCACTTTCTGGTAAACGTTTATCGTCCATTGTTGCACATATGCTTATTTGCGTATTTGTTTGTTTGTTCAACAAAAACACGCATAGAATCTGGACATGTCGATTTTCCAATACGTGTCCAGTTGACTTCTGAAATAATTATCATATTAAAAAACACACCTTTTTTCATCTTTGCACAACTGTCGCAATTTTTAATGTAAACCGAAACTAATATAGTTTATTGTTTTAAAAGAAATGTATGACACTAATGTCAGAATAAATAGAAAAAAGAAACAGAAAATAATTAATTAATCTACACCCTTAACTAGAACAGATTATATTACTTATTATTCTGGATCTTACCAAGAAACTTTATTTAATGTAAAAATAATCTTACCATCAGGGTTCCGCCGGGTGCGGAGGCGAAGCGCCGCTGCTGTCCTCAGACTGTAGGCCCTCGCCCATATCCGTGCCCACCTAATAAAATGAATAAACATTTGTTAGCTTATTAAGTAATTTTATAATTGTTCTTGTGAATTTAACTATATTTACGATTATTTAATATAAATTGTTAGTATGGAATAGTCAAAATGAATTATTTTATTATAGAATGTAAACATTATTGAAATAAAGGTTGGCAACATTGGAAAACTAAAAAAACAAGGAACTAGTAGGATATTAACAATGGAAAGATGATACGAGGAGGACATTTTATTAAAAATTGGGTAATAAATAGGAATTGTGTGAAGTTATATTGATATTGTCTTTAATTTACGACTAACAAAGATTATTCTAGTACATTTATTATATTAGCTATAAAGATATGTTATACATCCAATGTCTTCAATAACAATAGACATATTTTCTATTATAAAGGAAGGTTTAAATCGATGTGCTAAAATGCAATTTGAAAACTTAATGTGAACTTGGAAATTGTACAAATCAGTACAGTTGAAATACACATAGGCTAAGACGAAGCAAGCGAGTAGTAGTGTACCTTGAGCACGTCGTGCAGCGAGCTCATGCTGCCGAGGCTGAGTGGAGTGAGGCAGCGCTCCAGCGCGGAGCCGCTGCCCAGGGAGCCTCCGCCGACCGACCTGCACGTTTACACGGTTTCTGACATTTAGATATTCGAATCACCTTTTTTGTTATGATATATTTTTCTTTCTTTTTATTTATTTATATCTTGACTGTTAAGTCTTAAAGTTTGTCAGGGGTTGAGGCGCTTTAATTAATATCTCTATGTTTGTGAGAAGGGCTGGAGGAGCCCTCTCAAAGGTCTTGTCCGGTGGTTACAGTCCGGTGATTATGATATTACAATATATAGAGAAAACAAAGTATGCAATACACATATATTCACCAACAGTTGTCCGACTACATAAAAATCTTTTGTACGATATATAAACCTTTTATCGAGATATATATATATATATATTTTGGTTTTCGGCTTTCTTCATTTTAATCGATCTTATCAAACGTTTTATAAATGTATATTATTTATGAAAGAAATGACTGGAAAGACATGGAAGATATATTACTGGGGCATTTAATAATGTAATAGAACCCAGAACAATGATTTTTAATTTTCTTTTCTGTTTGTGCAGGCTAATTTCATAAACGGCTTAACCCATTTAAATGCAGTTTTGCCTATTGTATTTTGGTAAACATTTAGTGTTTATTTAATTTCAAGCACTTCATAGATCAATAAGTTACAACCATTTAAGTTATAAATTAACTATAATTTTTTATTAAAGTAAATAGTTTAGAGTGAGTCGCTAGTTACGACTATAAGCTAATGTTATTTAAAATAATAACGAAATGTAACCGACCTCTCCATAGCCCTGTGCGTGGGCGGCGACGGCGGCGCCTCGGTGGGCGCGTCGCGAGACCGACCGCGCCACGAGCCTGTTGTGGATACATATATTACCATACAATCTCGCATTCAATTACAAACGAGTTACAAATAAATATGTGTTTATTAATTCAGATCCAGCAGCTGCATCCACTCAGTACTCTACTTTCCTACCAAAATCGATAACAATCTACAATAATAATAATAATTTATATTTCTTAGTTTAATTCTCTAAAACTTTATCAATTACATAATATTAACTTTCCGGCATTTATTGTATATATGATATGATATGACACTATTAGAAATTTTAATCTGATGTAAAAAGCACTCTATAATTTTATAGAAACATACAATTTTCATCAACACCACGACATTGTAGTGATTATTATAAAAAAAAACTCAAAATGGTGATAAAATCACCACCCAGAATTTGAACACACTACGGTATATTCTCATACAAAGTAACCACTGCGCTAACGGGACAAGCTACTAACAAATACCATACCATTATAAGATCCAGTGGGATGAGATATAGTGAGCGGCGAAGTGCGCTTGCTGCTGTCGCGACTGCCGAATATTTGCTAGAAAGAGAAAAGAAAGAAAAGATAGTTAACAATGCAAACAAAGGAATATACGTATAAGGAAGGAAAGTGCCGGCCGGCGGTACCTGCGGGTCGCCGTCGGCGGTCTCCAGCGTGGTGGGCAGGTCGAGCAGGCGCTGCGAGCGGATGCCGTCGCCGGGCCCCATGTGCGACACGTGCGCGAAGTTGGACGGCGCCGAGATCAGCCGCGAGCGGCGCTCCGACCTGGCCGGGCCATCTCACACTTTTACCTTACTTCTGACTAGTCTAATAGTAATGCTCGTAGCATTACCATTTTTTCATTCTAAATCATTATTAGAAAACGTATAAAACTTGGAATGCAGCGAGTTTTGAACGCGGTTTCGACGAACCGTGCGCAGGTTCGAATCACAGTGCGGTCAAATTTTTATGCGTATTCTAAAAAACATTTTCTTAGTAAGTAATTATTAATTAACAAGAATTTTAGAAAATAAAACAATTTTAAATAAAGAAAGTATATAAATGTAGTATTTGTACTCAAACAGAATTTACAAAAACCTATTACTAAATAACTTACAATCTATTATGAGCTTCAATGGCCTGATGCGACTGCTCGCGTACGGAGAAGCGACGCTTGTTGCTGCCGTATGATATCAGGTCGAAGTTCAGGGGACCCGCTGTGAAATGTTAAATTTAGTATCAATATAAAATGTTATTAACCAGTTCAGCTTGTGCCTTGTCTCCAATACCTACAGTAAAATCCTTATAGGTGAAATAATATGCAATTACTATTTACTCTCTTTTACTTCTTTCTCATGAGCTCCCCGTACGTACCAGAGCGCAGCGGCCGCAAGTACACCAGCGTGGGCTGCGTGTCCGTGGAGAAGGGGAAGGAGCCTCCCGCGCCCGCCCCGCCCACCAGCACTATCCAGCCTGACTCGTCTAAGGGACGGGCGTTCGCTGGAAATATAAAAACATTCGACATCAACAGAGACATCGCCCGCGTGAGTTTTACTATACTATAGCTATTTCGTATTTATGCCAGTTCGGGTTCTCGGTTAAATCATACACTGCTTAAATATAGATATCTAATTATATATAAATATGTGACAAACGATAAGAAAAATTCATAAATTTCATTTACGAATCTTACTACCGAACAATATTATATATTCTAAATCTAGGGCAAGTAAGCAACCTTTTTTAGCAACGGGCGGACAAAAATCACACTTCTTAATATTCCTATTAATGCTGTTTCTGTTTTAAAATTCATTATATTACAAAAATAATAAATGTGAATAAAATAGATTATTATACAAAAATTAAGAAAAAATAAGTACATTGCATATTTGATTTTATTTAAAAAGATAACAAAACTTGGTACGTTTTAATAAAATAATAATCGTAATAATTTTAAAAACTAAATTTACACTGCATTTTGCAGAATCCTTGCAATCATTTATTAAAGAGTGGGATTCAGACGTCACACGTCGTTGACCTCTGGTCTAAATGAAACAGTCAAAAAACATATGACGTGCATAAGTTAAGTTCAAAAAATTTAAAAAATATATCTGTCCTACGTAATCAAATCGAACAAACACCTACTACCTACCTAATTAGACTAACTGACTATTAGTTAATAATAGGTACTCTTTGCAATAATATACTTACGTAAGTTAATAGTTTGCACCCACTCTCCGGACTCGATGTCGTAGATGTCGATGTGTGATGTTGTGAATATTAACAGGTGGGTGTCGTTGATAGCTGAAAATTCAAAGACACATTAATTTAAAAATACAACGACAATTAGAGTTTATTTATTATGAAATTAGCTTCATGCTTTATCCCGTATACCGTGGTAGGTGGGGTGCGCGGTGTACATGAGCTCGGTGTCGCGCGCGCGCAGCCCCGCGCGGTCCACGTACAGCGCCAGCGCGCTGAACACCAGCAGCCAGTCGCCCGCGCCGCCCACCGCGCGCGCGCACAGCGGCCGCGCGCCAGAGTGCGACAGGAACACGCCCACCTGGTTCTCGGGGTGCACGAGCGCTGCGGGGAGTTTCAGGTTTCAAATCGTTACATGTAGACTAAATGCCACGGAATAAACGAGCACAATATTTAGGTGGACAGGTGCAACTCACAGACGGCGGCGGGGTGCGGCGGCGCCAGCGCGTGCGCCACCACGCCTCCGCGGTAGCCCAGCAGCAGGCGCCCGCGCACCAGCTGCAGGCTCAGCACGGGCGCGGCCGCGCGCAGCTCCGCCACGCGGCAGCGTCGTGCGGCCGTGCGCGTGATCTCGTACACCAGCACGATCCACACGTTCTGGGGGCACGGCCGACTCCTGTTTTACTCACTTGTCGTACGCGTCTTGGATATGTTCGTAGTTATCAATATATATTACCATAAATTAATATTTATATTTATCAATTTATTCAATTGGTGTTTGAATGAGTGTAGGTGGAGAATTCACAGAAGATTATTCAATATACTTAAATATAGTATATTGTTTACGTCAAAGTTGCTGAACCCGCGGCGTCGTTTCATACATATATTTCAAGTATATAGACAGCTGACGGTTGTTAACAAACACACACACTTAACTACGCACCTGTCGCTTGCAGACGACCGCGAACCCGTGCGCGGCGGCGTGCAGCTCGCCCACCGCGATGTCCACGGCGCCCTTGGCCTCCGCCAGCTTCACGCTCTCCGCCTCCGCGCACTCCAGCGCGCGCAGCGGCACGAGGCGCACGTGCCGCCCGCGCCCCGCTATCACCACTGCGTGCACATATCACAATTAATATTGTACAACAATCTTTTGAAATATCTTTGAAAATGAAGAGAAAGGTTAGGTCTAGTTTGGCAATATGAAAGCGAAACATGGCGGGGTACCGAGTAGGTGCTCGCGCGCCACGTAGCGCAGGCGGTGCACGGGCGCGATGGCGCGGCGCGGCACCAGCTCGGCGCGCTCCAGGTCCAGCAGCGCCAGGCCCAGCTCCCCGCCCAGCGCCACGCGCGCGCCCTCCACCACGCACGCGCACGCCGCGCCGCGCACGAACGCCTCGGCCAGCGTGTGCGCCGCGTACGCCTGCACACGCAACACACACGTTGTATATTCATCTCTACGTATAGTAAAAACTGTCAACTGGCGGCACATGGAAGATATATATTGCCTCCCATTATCAATGTAGTAGAACTCAAGACATAGTTTTTTTATTTTTCTTTTCTATTTGTCTGAGCATTTGTGCACGCTTATCTCAGATACAGCTTAACCGATTTAAATTCAGCTTGTTTAAACAATGTATTTTGGTAAATTTCCGTTAATACTTTGTGTTTATTTTAGATTCATCGCGATTCGTAAATAAAAAAGGTTAAAATCGTTTAAATAAAAAAATTACGTAGTTTGTGATTTAATAAAACTATTACAGGTGACTACCTCCCTATGACCACGGACTATTGTAAAATCTTCGAAACGGCGGGTTTCTGTAATGTATTCTTTGAATAATAACAAAATTAATATCATTCTCCTATAAAGTTGCGTGACTCGCCACCAGAACGGTAAAATGAAAATAAATTTAATACAATCATTCCCTAATTGAACCCACAACCATCGTCAGCCACTGTGTCCTCGTGGCGTGTCATTTTCAAAGTCTTATGCGTAAATGACGATTTTAAGACATAAATTTTATTACGATAATATCTAAATTTAGTAAAATTGAATAACAATAACTAACACATTTGTCAGGTAAGTTGTTCCTCTTCAGTATCCTGTGCAGTTCACTCAACGCCACCACCCATTTGGTTTTCTCCGACTCGGACTCACGGCCAACATCAGTGTGTGATACCGCTTGCCTCCTTCTAGTTGTGATGTTGATATCTATATACATGAAAAAATATTATTCAAAACTTTTCCCAATAACTCAAAGATTATCCTACGAACAATCGTTTGGCAATAGAGAGTAACTATATATATTAAACATATTTGAAAAAAATTTAAAGTGTTAATCACACACACGCAGCGGAATTCGAACCCGCGCTTCTTGGAAACCGGCCAAACGCATGGGTATCCACGGCCAGTGCGCTTGCAGACGGTTTTCTCTAAAAATTTTTTTGAATCGTTTATTTAGTTTACGATTTATTGTATACGTACTCTAAATATACAAGGTATGTCGCGTTTGCTGGCGTGTATGACATCCAAGGAGTCCTTGACCGACGTCACGCTGAACTCGGAGTCCCGCATGTCCAGCACCTGACTCACGCACACCGACGGCAGCGCGTTTCCGCAGGGAACAAAGGGAACAATGGAGGGGAAGGCTTTTTCTAGTAAGAGAAGCTCACCGCTATGGGGAGCAGGACATACAAAGGTGGCCCGTTGCGCACCGAGTCAACATTTAGTGTTTTTTTTTTTTTTTATTTCAATCGGTTTATAAACAAAAAAGTTACAACAATTTAGAGACTAACTAGGTACTTATAGTCGTGTAAGTCGTGAAATCGCGAGTTAGTAACTAGTTATTTAACAAAAGTATGCATATTTACAAAATTCTTACAGACAAAAATATTTATTAAGAAACTCTCACCTATCTTGTGATATGTCGTATAGGAACAATTTGAAATCGCAAACAACGACGAACTGTCGCATCCAGCCCTTCTTAACGCCACCGGGCTTAGGAACCTGTGAATTCAAAACTACTATAAATATATTAAAGAAAATACAAATCTAAACTGATGTTTAATTTAATTTTAATGAAAATATGATTTTACGTGCCTACTTGTTTCAATTTTAGTAATATATATATATATATGAGCAATGTAATTGGTGAGGTGACCTTGACGTATCCCTCGTAGGCGGTGCCCTGCCCGCGCGCGGGGTCGATGCCCAGCGGGCGGCGCGAGCGCTCGGGCGGCAGCGGGCAGCGCGCCGCCACCCGCGCGCAGCAGCGCGTGTGCACCGCCAGCCCGCACGTCTCGCACACCACGCCCTGCCGCGTCAGCCCGATCTGCGGGAGCGGAGAAACACTCGACGATTTACAACATTTTATATTATTATAATATATTACATATATAATTTACCTCAAAATTTAACTGAATGAAATGAAATGAAAAATCGATATAATATAAGAATCTCACCATTAACGAAGTACAATGGTTGCATTTAGTAGGGCTACTGAAAGTTCTGACTAGGAACTGATGCACCTTCTGCTTGCCGGGCACGCTCGGTCCTAGCGTTGGGTCTTGAAGCGAATACTGGAAATATAATTATATTTATATATTAAACAAAAATTTGTACTCGTTCACCATCGTGGCACCGTGGGACATCTTCCAACTGTAAACACGATTGAATGTGAGTTCGATTCCCATCCTAGGGCATGATTATATTTAAAATGTTTCGCTCTGGTACATAAGACTAAGTGCGGCATTGAGTTGCGCCGCTTCACGCGCAATATATTAATTTTGGACTGAAAGTGGATAACGGAGCGTCTTAACACTAGATTAACTCTGACGATACTGTTATGTGGGAAAAACTGTAAAGCTACAGATTGATTGATTGTTGATGATTTATAGAGGATCTTTATCATCTTTTTATCATTCCTCCGAGTGGGAGTCGAACCCACAATCATCACGTATACGTCACACGTTGTCACATGGCGCCATGATGGCTTCTATATCGTAAATCATCTTAATATTTGGTTTATAAAACAAGAAAAATGCACACTTGATAACTTACAGTGGACATCTCGCTGGGCGAGCTCTTGCAAGATATGGGTGATGCTGCACGTTGTTCCATCTCATCCTGCGACTCCGCCGAGCCGCTTAACGCCGTCGATTGTTGAGATCCGTACATCAGCTGTTAATAATTATATTACAAACATATCGTATGCTTCTACATTTTGTTTAGAAGACACGCGGCAGCTGTGAGTTCGAACACCACTCGGAAAAATTTCAATATGTATAATATAGCATAAAAATATAAATTATTCTATAATGAAAATACTTCACACACAACACAATTAAGTCATAATCTTTATTCAAATAGGCTATTACAAACGAACATTTTCTATTTTATGTTCTTAACAAACCAATAGAAATTAATCGTTAACCATCAATTTTCCTTCACAAGTTACAATTAATATTAATAGTTGTTTATAATAATACTTTAGTGATATGGATTGTAGGTGACACAAATGTTAATTACAACACACAAAAAATATAAGGAAGCAAAATAAAAAATAAATAAAAAAAAAACAAATAAAAACAATACCTTTGCATTGCAACAATGCTGAACATTTCTGTAACGGTAATGCGGCGATATCTGTACGTGAATAAGCGATGGAACTGGGATTAGCAAATGACAAGCTTACAACATATAAAAAGCTAAAATATTAAAATAAATACTGAATGTATTTGATTGAT
The DNA here is from genome assembly GCA_038994665.1 of Podotricha telesiphe. Classification (NCBI taxonomy): domain Eukaryota; kingdom Metazoa; phylum Arthropoda; class Insecta; order Lepidoptera; family Nymphalidae; genus Podotricha; species Podotricha telesiphe. The sequence goes on along the minus strand of JAOYRR010000434.1, from coordinate 1,303,450 downwards.
TTTTATTATTTAACGTTTGGTCAACCTTGCAATTAGTACATTTGAAATTTAAAAATATATATATTTTAGTAATAAGTAAATATAGAGCACTAGGGATATCTAAATCAATTATATTATGAATAATTAAAAAAAAATCATAAATAATTTAAAAAATCAATCAAACGCTCTAAACATTAAAAAAAAACTAAAAGTTAATTTAAAATAATATATAAAAACATTATGACAATGACTAGTTAATTACAGTGTGCTATCACCAACAAAGTTAATTTGTAAACAAAGTTAATTTTTAAAAACAAAGTCATATGCATAGAAAAGTCTGAAGTAATTGAAAATTACTATGAAGAATAAATAAAAAGGACCTATATGAAAAAATATCATGAAATGTTAACAAGCGAAAGCGAAATATGTCACATAAGAATTTTCATGTAATTATGAGAAAATATCTAAATTATTAAAAACAACTAAATTGATATAATTAACATAATATCGTAGACGATGTCATTACTTTTTACTATTAAATCTATCCTTTTAGAAGAATTTTATTTAAAACATCATAGTATGGATTATGTTTCGATGGACTTAGTCAATGAGGAAAAATAGAAATAATAAAAAGCTATAATATAAAAAAAGTTTAGATATGACTTTGTTCTAAAAAAAATATATACACATATAAAATTATAATAACCATACCTTTTGTTCATTATTCATAGAAGCGACATTATCATAATGCCTCTCCGTCGGAGCTTCTTTCAGGAACTGCTCTAAGTAGCTCATTTGCGATGGCGGCCGGTCCAGAACTGAAAAATGAAAAATTAAATTATATTTTCATACTATTATTGTAGATAAAAATATATTAAGTTAAAAAAACATTGGAAACACATAAACCAATCCCAACCGAAACCATAATGTCAAAACGTCACTAAAACTAAATTTAATGAATATGTATTACATAGCGTAAAATAAGTACAGTCGAGTGACAAATTGTAAGGTAAAAAAAAACTGAAATTATATAAAAAAAAGACAAATTAGGTATAAATTATAAATGAAACAAAACACCCGACTTTACATACATTTTAGTTGTCACAAAATAAGGACTAGAACATGCACAGGACAGTACAATTGGCTGTATAAACCAAACCCTTAGCCCACACTTCAACACTCGCACAACAATGATACCGAATAAGAAAAAAAAATATCCTACACACGTAAATGCTATATAAAATTTTAAAATTACAGATTAAAAATAACACTATACAAGTTCCATGGGTTGTGAGAATGTTGCATCGCCGTCTGAGGTTGTTTACAAAACTAGGGTTTACAGTAAAAAACAGATTAGTACCTAAGTGCGTATACAAACAAGTGTTAAAGAAAACATCGCTCAGCGCGTTATACGTTTGGAATGAATGGACACCTTACATTTGATAAAAAAAATTAAAATTAAAAATAATTATGTTTAATAAAAAGGGAACGTATTCTGTCACATCCATGCCACCGCAACAAGCTCAAGCAAAAGCGAAGCGATTTATAATGATAGAAGTGAAATGTTTCCAAATTGTATAATTTTGTAAATTTCTTGAAAAAAAAATAGCACTGTTTTGGAGTCAAAATAAATAATATTAAGTAAACTTAATATATTAAATACAACTAAACTTAAATATAAAAGTAGACTCACAAAACAGCGATATACGAAATTTAAATAAAAAAATCGTAACTTTCCTTGACACTTGCTCGTAATTACAATGGAAGTCGAAAGAGTATACAAAAAAAAGTATAAAGTTATCAACTAAAACGCAGCACAAAGACAGGAAATCCATGTAAAACCTTTTTGAATAAATTAGCAATAATTGTTGTTGTATAAAAACTATTAAAAAAATAAACTAAATCTAATTTAAGCTTAAACCAGCCTTTGGGTACAAATAGCAACAAAAATACAAACACAAAATTATATATATATATATATATTTTTTTATTTTTTATACAACCAACAAGAACTAACCAAGGTAAATAAAAAAAACGACATACACATCACATATAGTGTACTACTCTAATAGGACGTATTATGGACAAACTTATGTATGGAGAAAATTTCACGAACCATTCTCTTCTTTACCGCTCCAGTAGCTCGACGACTTCGCCGAGCCTTGCCTCGCTGCTTGCGCATAACTTACGACTTCAATTAACATTGTAAGTAAAAGTCTATATACAAATGTTATATAATTCTTTAATTTTATTATTATTATTATTATATATATATATATTTAAAAATATATTTTTACCTAATTTGTATGATTGCAAGAATGTGTGTCTTATGGACATAATGTTTAGTCTTTAAGTTCCAATCCTGCTGGTATAAGTTTATATACTTTTTAATCTGTAGAATCTCATTATAAAGCTATTATAAAATGAACACTTTATCTAAAGCCATAATAACCACTATTCAGAGGTACTAAATAAAATAAAAACAGCAAAATTTAACAAAATACATCTTATTTACTAATTAAAAAAAGAAATAAAGAAAAGAAAAGAAAAATAACAAGAGAATAATACAACAAAAGTTTAATATCGATACAGTATATAGTAATAGTTTTAAATATTTACATCTACACTGAACACGCCCGTCCGGCAAAACATTAAATGCAGAGTAAATGTACTGTAAGACTTAAATAGACACACAGCTCTATACGTAAGCGCCATTCGTACGCTCTCTAACAGAAAATTTGTTAAAAAAGTTTAAAAAAATCACGTGAATTAGTCACGCGAAACTTGATGGCAAAAGAATAAAATATTTAATATTTATATAAAAAGATTATAATCATATGTTTTTTTGTTCATATCAGCTTATATAAGTTGTTGTATGTTAGACTATGTACGAACGGCAAAAAAAATAAATAAGTAAAATGCACTGAGATTCTAAAACTGATCTGTAATAACTTAAATCTAAAAACATGAGCATTATGCTGTCACTTTTTTATTATTTTGATAAAAAAAAGGAAATAAAAAATAAAGGATACTTGTTTGTAAATAAATTATATATATATATATATATATATATATATAATTCGAATAAATGACTAGTTCGTATCGTGGAGGCGTAAAATTATGATAATTATAAATATTGTCAATAAATCTTTGGTAAGTTCTCTTTTAGACTAGACTAAGATTCGAAGACTAGATATATTTGTTGTGGTGTTGGTGGGATAAAAAAACAAATATCAATGAAAATCTTGTTACACGTGAAAATAACCAAAAGCTAATGTATAAGAAAAAAAAAATAGAATTTGTATAAACGTGGTCAAAAAGCGAAAAAGCAACCGATTGAAAAAAAACACAAAATTTCAGCCATAAATCTGATGGTATACGAGTATAGCGACACCCCATATACACGAGGTCACGCCTAAAAACAAAGGTATGTAAGGCCTTAACCACGTACGAACTGTCGCAATCAACAAAAAAAAAAAAAAAGAAACAGCATAAAACAGATAACGAAATATAAACATAAAATAAGTAGCACCGCGTCAGACACGTTTAAAAGAATGCCACAGTTAACACAAATTTCCATAAATGCATAAAAAATGGCCCCATACGACAACAGTAGGAATTATTTATTTTTTTTTTAATTTCATTACAAAATACAATACAATACACAGCTCGCGAGGGATCGAATCACAGTTCCAATTTTATAAATGTTCACAGACAATATAATAAACACATTAATGTCCGCACGAGGAATGGCCATATGATTATTTTCGTTTTTTTCGTCGCGGACGACGTTGGACTTTGTGGATGGATCCAACATTGCATTTTGATATTTCGGTGCCGTGACGTCACGGTTAAGTTTGACGTATTGTGTGTATTGGATGGGATTGTGCGGTAACATGTAACGAAAACAAAAAGAAAAGGTGCACTAAATAAACATATTACAGTTGTGTGTGTGGTGCTGGAAAATACGTCTCATAATATACATACATTGGTGACGTGTAAATATTAAACATTTACTTCGCGTATTTAAACATTTTCAGTTATATTCACACACTTAGGATATGAAAAATATTTTAAGAAAACCTATATGTTTATTAAAGTATACTATAAATTGATAAAAAATAATACCCTAAATTAATATATATATATATTAATAGATATATAAATATAACTAGATAGATTGATCTAAGTACACAAGAAAAGAAAGAATGTAAAAAGAGTATAATTATTGTTAAGTAATGTAATAGTTTAGTAAAATACACTAAATATTATTTAAATTTTAGTTAGTTGAATAGTATGTCAAATATTCGAAAATTATTAAAAATATATCATATATCAGTTATAATAATTATATGCCGAGTATATTATAAAACACTTGAATAATTCTAATATTTTAATATAAAATAGATTTTATGACGTCATACTATGAACAAAAAAAAATCAAAAAGACAAACGTCTAACAACTTTTAAGTTCACATTATATCTACGAGTACACAATACATATCTCAATTACAAAATAATATATGTACATAAAGAGAAAATAAAATGCAGTTCAACTAGATTATCAGTAATGTAGTAACTAAGAAGAGCTAAATGCAACGGGCCCCTGAGCGTAAGGGGTCCCGATTCGTATTGGACCCTGGCCCAAGGGGGCCTCGAGCGGGACCTCTTTGTATATTGTAAGTAGTGTAAGTACAGTCAGTAATGCGAGTGAGGTGTAAGTACTCACAGGAGTTGGAGTGGTGGGGCTGGTCGAGTTTCGCCTGCATGTCGCGTATGTGCTGCTCCTTGCGCTTCATGTCGTGCGCTAGTGTGTCTAAACGTTGACGAGTCTCCATTAACTCCCTGTAGAATATGTATTTTTGTTCAGTATATCGTTGTCGAGATATAATAACAAAATAGTCATATATTTTTCATAGATTTTATTTTTTAAAATTAAATTAGTATGTCTTTGTGGCGTATTTATATATATGTATGTACGACTGTTCACGTTGGGTTCGATCCAAATTCGTGCGAAAATTCATATTTCAACAAAATATTTCTTTCTCTAGCTTAGAATTTACATCGAATGTAGAAGTTCATATAAAATTAAAAGAAAATGTAGAGTCTTAACACTAAATAACAATCACTAAAATAGAAAAAAATATATCAAAAACAATACCTCTGACTAGCCAACAGCTCCGCTCTGGTCCTACTCAATTCTTCTCCAACAGCCTGCTTGGCTTGTATCTCGGAGTGCAGAGACGATTGTAGTGTGAGAATCTCCATCTTGTCGAGCTTCTGCGAGCGGCGGTTCCGCCATCCGGTGGCCGCGCCGACTCCCCCGACTCCTCCAGGACCTCCCACTGCGGGAGGGGATGATGGAGGACCGGATGTTCGACCTGAGCTAGCTGTGAGTTTAAAAAAATAAAAGGACGTTAAACGTTAGACGCTCAAGGTATGCATTTCTTTTTATTGTCATCGGATCCGGACGGATCAAATTTTTAAGCAACTTTGATGGTGGAAAGTGAGTGAAAATAGCATTACAAGATTACCTTACAAGATTTATTATTCGATTCTTTATTATTAATTCACAATTCTATACCGTTTGTTGATATAATTCATGTAATACTTGAATGTTTCTCATAGTCAGTAGTATTTAGGAATTTACCAAGGCATGTGGTTTTAAAAAAAACATATTATTTGTTAAGGTGAGTGTTAAACTTCTTAAAATTTTATAGTGTTATTAAAGGGTATATAAATTTGAACACAGCGGAATTCGAACCCGCTCTCTGACCGCTAAGCTATGAGTTCTACATCCGACTACGTCCCTAGCGGGGCAGACAGTGTAAACTAATAAAATAAATTATTATAAATGTCACTTAATATAACTTATCAACTAGTTTTTTTTGTGTTTATAAATGTTGAATATTTGAAATCGGTGTCTTTGTAAATGTTTCGTTGCTAGCTGTCTTTATGAATGTACACATAAAGTTTTCCTTTTCTATCAATTGACGCATTTTTGTTTCCTCTGGAATATAGAAATTGTGTAATTGTTGTGCTCAATAAAAACAAATCGTGTTGTAAATAAATTCTAGCAAGTTATATTCAAATATTGTCTAATTCCAATAATAAACATACAATTATAACAAAAATAACAGTATAACAAACTCCATACCATGTTTCAAATAATCCAATTCTTCGGTCATTTTGGTGGCCAGAGCTTGTAAATAACCGCGAGCCTCCTTCTCGTCCGACACCCATCGGATTATATCCGCTATCTATATTATACACATATATATATATATATATTTTTAATTATTACATTTTTATCTATACAAATAAATAAATTGGAGTGTCTGATTGTAATATTAAAATAACCGCTATTTATAAATGCATATTTATAAACGGTACAAATACTAAAATAACATTTTTTTACAATTTTAGTCTCCCGAGACCGCTTTTGACAGGACTTTCACTGGTGACAAAGTTGATGTAAGGAGTAATTTAGGCTACTTTTATTTAAAAATTTCATGCGGACGACGCTGCCGGCAAAGCTAGTTCATTATATAATTAATAACTGAAATCGATTAAAATAAAATGATAAGCAAAAGGTTCTCTTTCCATATACAGCAGGTTTGCTGTGTATGGAAAGAGCATGGTGGGTGAAGATATAAATCACAAATTTTGTTACTAAGATTTAATTCAGTCAGAAAATGACAAACAAGCCATTGTAGGACAGTGACTCTGATTAGATTTAGAGAAGTCAGATCTTCATTCTGGGGGAATGATTATATTTAAATTATTTTCATTTCTCCGCTCTGGTGACAAGAAATGTAGAAAACTAGTGAAGTTGGTATAACAAACCCATTGTCAACTGACAAGTGTCAAGACAGTGAAGTGAGTAGTGTAGTAGTGAGTAGAGTACTAGTCTATACTGTCACCATTTTTAAGAGATTTTTCATACTGGAAGCGATGCTCAATGCCAGGCTTGGTCTAACGGAAACACCCAAAGCATGTTTTGCCTCCACAACTAAGATTTTAAAAGTAAGAAGTTTGACCTGAGTCTCCCAGTGCTGCATAGAATCGCGCTTGGCTCGAAGCTCTTCCAACTCCATTTCTTGTTGACGCCTTTCTGCTTGCCATCTTCTACCGTTTTCTGCCATCTTTTTAATAAAAAATAAAATTAATATTTTTATATTTATTACACAAATTTATTTACTTTTTGGAACCGAAGCTTCACTCATTCAGACATTCATTATATATATATATATATATATATATATATATATATATATATATATACACATATATATACACATATATATACACATATATATACACATATATATACACATATATATACACATATATATACACATATATATATATGTGTGTGTGCATATGAAACCAATTGTTGTATCAGTCTCTTTACAGCAGAGTAATTTTGTAAATAGCTAAAGCATTTTTTTTTTAAATTACCAATTAATTCAGAATTTAATTACCATATAGCTATAGCTATAATTCAAAAGTATTTAAAAATATTAAATTGAATATCATGTCAAATCACACATAATATAATATATACATACGGCATCGAGATCCTTAGCAAGCTTCCTATTCTCATTAATAAGCATTTGTTTGTCTTCACTATCATTTAGTTGCTCTAATCGTCGACTCTCTAGCTTGTCTTTAGAGGTTTGAAGCTGGAAAAATTATATTAATTAAAAAACAATCTCATACTTATGAAGTTTTACAACATACTAAATAAATATATTATAAGTTCTGAAATAATAATAAGTATAGTATATAATATAGTATGAAGTATTTGTAAGTAAATTATGTGTAATGAAAATATTTTTCTTTAAAGCATCACTCTCATTCCCACATAGTCAATAGATAACCTTGTGTCAAGACACTCCGTTCTCCACTTTCCTAACAAAATCGAAATAATGTGTTTAGAGTGGCGGAAGTCAATGCCGTGCTTTGTCTTAGGTATCAGAGCGAAGAAATTAAAATATTTTAAATATAATTATTGTACCCTTCAGTAGAAGGGTACCCTTCAGTAGGGGTAGTTAAGGGTCCGAGTGGGTAGAAATGGGTGAACTCGTAGGGTAGTTAAAGGAACAAATAAGTGAACTTATGGGGTAAGGTACAAACGATTAGTTACCTCTCGATTGAGCCTAGATCGTATGGTGTCTCCGTCGTGCAGCTGGTCACGTAGCGCAGCCAGCTCCGCCGCGTACCGCGCTTGTTGTTGCGCTAGGGATTCCGCATATTGCGCCTGTGTATACAAATGTATTTATTTATTTTTAAACTTATTATTATATATACTAAAGTTTTATTTATATTAAATAAATTAAAGATTATAATTCATATTTACTACTGCAATTCAAAATGTCAAATCAGCAACATAACTATTTTCTCACGTATCACTACGATAAATAAAATAAACGATATTAATTTATAAATTAAATGATTTCCATATATTTAATTACACTCAAAATTTTATTATAAGCACTTAAACTTATTATAAGAAAACACACAGAGTCGTGTTATACAAATAGTTATAATTTTTATTTTTAAGCTATATTTATAAAAGCAAGAAGTTTACAATTTTTCCCGCATGGCAGGGTAGTCGACGAAGAACCTAATGTCATGACACTCCGTTCTCCAGTTTCCTCCCAATATCTAGACATTGCGTGGTGAGTGGCGGAATTCTTCAATCGCGTTTACACTCAGACAGTGTGCTACAACGCCATTTTATGGCTTCGTTTGTACAAGCTAATTAAATTTAGAAAAAATAAGCTAGACATGACATATTAAGTTTTAAAAAAGAACCAATTTTACCTCTAAAGCCTCAATATCAGCTTGTAACTTAGCAACATCAGCCGCAGAGCCGCCAGTGCCGGCGCCCGCCGCCTCTATCGCTTCAACACGTTGTAGTTTGAGACTCTCCTCGCGTAGTTTGCGCTCCTGGTACATCAGAAACATTTATGTAACTTTTAGTAATCGTAAAAAGGAATAAAAAAGCAGGTTACTTATTAGTCCTTAGCGAATAAAATATAATTGTAAAAAAAATCAATTGAATCAAAATACATTTTAAAAAGTCCCACAGTCTTGTATGGAGTGTAAGAATGGAGTCTCTTGACACTACTAGGACTCTGACACCCGCGCTATGCGGAAAAAGCGTGAAGCTATCAGTATTTTGAAAACAATGAGATTAGAATATTTTTCAGCTTCACGTTATTAGATTAGAATATTATAATTAAAAATATAATCTAAAAATTATAACAAATCAAGAGTCAAGTGGTCAAGCTCAGTATAAGTGTAGCACTTTAAAAAAGCACTCGGTACCTTGGAGGCCTCGTTGAGCGCGGTGTCGAGGCGCGCCTCCAGGTCGCGGCGCGCCTTGTCCGCGCGCCGGATGTCCTGCCGCAGCGCGTCGATCTTGGCCATCGCCACCTCCAGCTCCTCCTCCTTGTCGCGCACCTGGAGACGACCATTACATACTTTTCATTCTAATTACTATATGTTTCATTCCAATACTGGAACTGTGCAATAAATCTGTTTTAAAATAACGACATATGTACTAAAAACATAAAATTTTATAATAACCAACGAAATATTGGCAACCTAAATTAATAAATACTTCACATTATTACTATTTACAATTAAAGTATACTCAACATTAATGATTAACATAAGTTCTTCAAAAATTAAATATCTCATACTATGAATCCTAATACTAATACATTTAATTTTTAAAGAAAGTGCCTAAAACCCACCTGTCGCGACAGCTTCTGTTTTTGCTGTCTCAACTCTGCAAGTTTGTCTGTCACTTCATTATACTCTGTCATGGCGAGTTTTCTTTGTGAAACAGCATCTTTTAACTCTTTATCCTATTCAAAACAAGGCATTAGCACTATAAGTGTTATTCATACATACAGTTTACACAATTGCAAGTACAGTTTGCGTTAGTACAACAAAAGTTATTTATTTAATAAGGATATAATATAAAATATATATATTTGGTCAAACTATATGCTATTGTAGTTATTTTCCTGGCTGATTAACACCAAACCAGAATGGTCAAATGAAATCACTTCAGATTTTTTTATTAACTATGATAAATTACAGGCTTTTTGTTTACTTTTTTGTCTATTTTTTTTACATATGTATAGTTCAATATAAAATAAGTGAAACACTTTTATAGTATATATTTTGTATACTACTATATATAGATGTAAAGCTGTTATTAACAATTTTCAATATTGTTTCACAAGAAATTGACCACTCTGGTAGGTTCAGTATTAAACAAATTTCGAGTTTAATATATTTTATAGTATTATATACTTAATTTTTGTAATAAAAGATTATATTAAATAAATACACACAACAATACACACTAGTACACATCAATAGCACATTTAAACATTTCAAATAACTTCGAATTCGAAATAAGGAATATTCATACAAAATTTCAAAAAAAAACAACAGTAAATTTAGCAAAAGAAAGCGTCACATAAAAAACAAACAAAAAACAAAAACAAAATAATATTTACCTGTAACCGTAACTTTTCTATAGAATCCGTTTTATCTTTGACTAGTTCCTCTTTTTCTAGATTCAATGCACTTATTAAAATTTCTAGCTCTTTGACTCGCGTCGTCAACTCTTGTGGTGATGCTGATATTTCCTGTTTCAAAAAAAAAAAACTAAATATATGCCTTTAATATCTTATAGAGGCCATCGTAGAAGCATAGCATGGTAGTCATAGAGAACCTAGTCGAGCCTCTCCAGTCGAGGAACTCGAGACATTGCGTGTTGAGTGGTGGTGGTGGTGAGCCCATCCAACTCGTAACATCCAACAAGTACCAAAGGAGGGAAATGAAAAAACTATTTTGATATGTACCTGCGACCCGACTGCAGCGGCCAGCTGGTCGATGCGTCGCACTTGCGCCTCTAGCTCGCTGTTTCTTTGTGCTAGAGTTATTATTTCTTCTTTTAACTGGCTTATTTCTTCTGTGAATCAAAATTATTATAACTCATACATTACGTTACATACATACTTTTTATAAATGTATTTAGAAACCAAATAAAATTTAAATATATTAATAATTATATACAAAACATATATAACAGCTTCAATATCAATTTTTGTTTAAAGAAATAAAAAATAATTCGTAAAAAGTATTGCCATAACAATGTATTTTGTAGAATTTCTTTTTTTATAGAATTATTGTATTAACAAACATTTATTAATAATTTTCTCCTATAAAACCTATATAATTATTAATACAAATATATATACAGAGATCATCGTGGCACAGTGGGACAGACTCTGACGGTAAACGCGTTTGTGGATCCTCATTCGGAGGACTGATTATATTTCATTTAAATTATTTTTTTTCACTCGGGTAAGACAAAGTATTCCGCCACTTAACATATAATATCTCGAATTACATATTTTTAAACATATAATATTTTTATAATAATCATAATTAATACAGTTCGTCGTGGCCAGATTGAATAGCATAAGATTGTAAAAAATACCGTTGTGGGTTCGATTCCCAATCAAGGGAATGATTATATATTATTTTCATTTCTCCGCTCTGGAACCTACGACAAAGAGCAACGTCTCTATTTCGGGCGGAAAATGGAGAACCGAGTAGCGAACTGGAGTGAAGCTGAAGTAAAGCGGTATATGTAATAAATGACATAGGTCTGACTGTTCAAAAACATGGTTCCAAATCCAATATCCCGGAATATTATTTTTAAGTCTGTAAAAATATACCGAAATTAGAGTCTAAGTCTACCTACTTTCTATTTAGTGAAATGAAATCAATACTATTAAAAGAAAAATGAATGAATCAAACCTGTAACAGCCTCTGTACCACTCCCAGCTCTCAATTCCACAATGGTCTGCGCGAGTAGAGCGTTCTCGCGTTCCAACGCTTTGAGTGCAGTACGGTCGCTCGCGTTGGACGGTGCTTGCAACTGCAAGAACAATTATAACTATATTGTAAATAAATTAAATAATAACATTATATTAGCGGATAACTTGTATTTTGTTACATAACAAAAAAATTATGTTATTTTTGTTTAAATTTGTTTTCTTAATTTGCATTTTATTCTTATATACAAATTTCTAATTTAAAGCTGGATACTGAGAATATATATATATATATATATATATATAAGAAAGTCGTCAATAAATAACATGTGATTATAATGAATGAGTCCTGAACCCACCTGCTTGGTGGCGTTCTTGGCGGGGCTGAGCGGCGTGGGCGCGCCCAGGTCGCACAGGCGCGAGCCGCCCGTGAACGTGAAGCCCACGAAGGGCAGGTGCAGGCCCGAGAAGGCGGCCGACGCGCGCGGCGGAGGCACCGCCTCCGACAACCTGCGCAAATGGTGCGCGAGATACTTGTTGGTCCGATTATACTTTAATCTATTTTTATTCACGTTCTGATGTAAAGACAAAATGCGGCGTACCATATCTCCAAATATTGTTCTTTTTAAATACTGGTTTAAAAAAAACTGTGAAAAATCAGTGTCAAAACTTTTTTTAAATAATTTCATAATTTCCCCATAATATACAGTTGAGATATGAAAACAAAAAAGCAATAAAAATATAAAATGCTATTATTTGCATCGGATTTGCTTATAGGCAAGTAATAAAATTAATTAAAAACATGAAATAGTCGTCCTGTAAATTTCAGTGACAATGTAAGAACCCCTGTACCTTATATCAGTATCATCAACATCAAAATTGGAAGTATCGGTGGGACTGGACACGTCAGGTACGAAGGGCGCTTGCATCTCTCTCACGCTGTCCCAATCTAAGCCCGCAAACCACGGGTGACTCTGCAATTATTATAATATATATATATTTAACATTTTAAAATGTTATCAAACACTTTTATTTTTTTAATAATGCCTTATGAGTATATCTAATTAAACAATGTACATTTATATATATCACACACACTTTAAATAAACAAAACCTAAAATGAACATTTATATATATGCTCATACTATAAATAACTGAATAGAATTATAAATATCTATTCCTATATGGGAATTGGATCCACAATCTAAAGTCATCAATACTGATTACGTTTCTTATATCCACTGCTATTCTCACAACAAAACTAAGCAAGTCATTTTGAAAATAAATAAAATAAATACAATGAGTTACCTTGAAATCTTGTAAACCATTCCTCCCCAACCGAGTGTCTGACGAGCAAATCAATCTCTTTATTAAATCTATTGCTTCTTCGGAAACCTGAAATACAAAATTCAATTCATACTTTTTTACACTCTTATATTAGACTGTTATATATCGCCTGAAATACAGATTATTCTCATAATTAAAGAGAATAATTAACGAGTGGGGATCGAACCAACAACCATTGCAATTGCATAGACTCAAATTACTATAAAAGTATACAGAAATAAATTCAACAATATAATGATTTCATAACAAAAATATATTAACATTATATAAACTAAATGAATACAAAAGTGATGTGCCATGTAACAAATTTCTATTAATCAATTTATTTATTTTATTTATATATTTAAAAAACCCCTTACTTGTGCCGGATGCTCGTCGGGCGGTGGGCAGTGAAAACATCGGGCGTGGTTCATAATCTTTCCGTAAGTCTCCACCAAGCTCTCCGCGTAGAACGGAGTCTCTCCGAACAACATCTCGTACATACATACACCTGCAAAATTTCATTTATTTTTTTATTTGTGATATTTTATCTACAAAAAAATATAATTTAAATAAAAATTATGTAAATTAAAAAGTCTGTCTCACTTTCCGTCCGAATTTCAGACGAACTGTGACCAGAGTAGAGAAATAAAAACAATGAAAATATAATCATTACTCCGAGTAGGAAATCGAACCAACAATCAATCGCGTTAAGCCTATTGCTGTACTGCTCTACCTTTTAAAAATGTATTTAAAAGCTTACCTAAAGACCACCAATCGCATTCAGGACCATATCGTCCTTGGCCATCTTCCATCGCCTAAAAATTAATAAAGTACATATATGAGATAAGTTTTTACATTTATATTTTATTATTATATTAGATTATTTATATATTTTATACTAGATATATGTATAGAATATGAGCTGAATGAAATAAACACTAAATGTTAAGGGAAGTGTACCAAAACACAATATTGAAAACTACATTTAAATCGGTTACGCCGTATATGAGATTGATTAGCGTACACAAACGCACAGACAAACAGAGAAAAAACAAAAATCATTGTTTCGGGTACTATTATACATATGTATTGTAAAATAATATGCGTACCCGTAAAATTTCAGGCGATATATAATCTGGTGTGCCTACAGCTACATTACTTTGTACCTGCAAAAAAAAAAAAAAAGAATATCATCATTGAGGACATCGTTGAAATTGAAATATTATAAAGCGTTATTCACACACTTCCACGTTGAACGCAGCAGGATACAAACACACGCCTCTTCAATTCGTCTTCATTATCATTCATTGGCCTCAATTCAATGTCCGACAAACCGACATCAAAAAATATTTTTTTTGTGTATATATACCTTGTAACGGGCTAAAATATTTTTTCATATGATATCTAGTGCTTCTCATGTGGTCCCGTTAAGATTTCGTTAAGAGCAGTTTTTGAGTTATCCGTTGCAATACCTACTTATAAAGGCTGGGCCAAGAATACTAGACCTGCGGGACGGAGGGGGGGTATAATTATTTGCTCATTTCCCAGAAATTCTATCGCAATGGATCGAAAATAGTTAATTTAAAAAGTAATTATTATTATATAGGAATAGGTCATAGGCCGGTACTTTTTCGATTATTTCTCGTGGTCGCACAGCCACTGTAAATTCTGTTGAGTGCGTGAAAATGTTACGGGAGCTCTTAACACCACGACTATTAAAATGTGTTGGATACAATCGTTACACTTGGTGTCACACATCTAATGAATGTCTGCCGGTGGTCAAAGAAATGTTTCCAAAAGAATGATTCCTAGAAGAGGTGATATCACATGGCCACTCAGGAGTCCGGAATTAACTCCAGCGGCCTCTTTTTGTGAGGTTATTTTAAAAATTGTGTATACATAAATAAATTAAAAACACGGGCTACAACATATATAGATATTTTTGGGTTATGCATTACTAATATAATAATGATATAATTTTTTTACAGCTTCACGTTTATTCCCACATAGCCGCACATAGACAGAGAGAACCCAGCGTCAAAACACTCCGTTCTCTTTGCGTCCGAAATCAAGACGCTACGTATTGAGTAGCGGAACTCAACGATGCGCTTTGTCTTAATGCCAGAGCGGATAACTCCTAATGATTCCTACGATTGGGAATCGAACCCCACAGACAGTCACACTGCGCCACGACGGCCTCAAATATAATAAATGTTTTTTTATATATTAATAATACAATGAACAATGTACGTACTTTTCCATCGTCACCTAATCTTAAACAGGAACCGAAATCAGCGAGACGTATGTGGCCGCTCGCGTCCAACAACACGTTGTCGGGCTTTATGTCTCTGCGGATATAAATATTAGAATATATAAACTAATATAATTGTTTAATTTCTTCTTGATTCAAAGCACAAGAGTGTTTGAAAAGAGTTGATTCTCCCTTCACGAAGAAAGAGCGTGAAACCTGTGCACGTAGCGCAGCTCGTGCACGCTGTGCACGGCCAGCACCATCTCGGCGATGTAGAAGCGCGCCATGTCCTCGGGCAGGCGGTCCTCGAACTTGGACAGCAGCGTGAGGAGGTCTCCGCCGCAGTAGTAGTCCATCACCAGGTACTGCAATACCAACGTATTCTCTCGTTATCACTAACAGCTATTTCACACTGACGGAAGCCCTGTGAATCCATGGCGGAATTCTTTAGCTTTACGCTTTATGTTGCATAGCCGGACAGTGAATATATATATATATATATTTACTAGCGGGTGTCTGCGGCTTTGCTTGCGTATAATATATAGTTTATATTTCCAAAGTTTTTTTGCAACTTATGTAATCTAAAATATTAGGTACGTCAATTTAGAACATGGTCATAAACGTGGTTCGCTAAAACGACCACACTGCTCTCAGAGCTTACTCTCGAACAGACTACATTGAACTGCATACTCGAAAACTTCACAATCTATAAAACATTTATTTTTTCGTTATATTATGAAAACCGTAAATAAAACTTTCTAACTTTAAATGTGACGAAAAAACGTTTGAGATATATTTAGAATATATATATAGGACAAAATTTCCACAAACTCTTAATAAAATTTCACATTTTTAACATCAAAAATGACGGACTTCCATACAAACTTTCAACCCCATTCCGTCGTTTATCGGTAGAATTTTCGCAATCGCTAAGATATATATTTACTCGTTTTTAACCAGTAACCCAACTCAAAACCCAAAACCCAAAAACCCTAACTACAATAATTAACGCTCGGCGATGATGAATCAGTCAGACAGTGAATCGAGACAAACTATATTATAAGATTTATTTAATATAAACTAAGTATTAAAATTAACAATTTAGCAATAATTAGAAATGAAAAGAAAGAACATTTAAAATAATACATTATATATAGTTTTCATTTATCTATTGTATTTCTATAAAACATAAATATTAATAAAAAATATTTGTAACGCCAAAGATATCTTCTTCAAGTACACTAACTACTACATGGATATGTCTAGCTAAATTATGATGGATATCTAAAAACAAAATTCATATATACCAAGTTGTGTTCGTCCTGAAATGCATAATGCAAATTGGTGATCCAGCGCCGGTCCCCGAACACCAGCACGTCGCGTTCCTCTTGGAAGCACGCTGTATCTGCTCTCTGCGAATATATAAACAACAAATATATACAGAGTGAAAATTTACTTAATACGTTAAATGAAAACAACGATTTAAACTACTCCTTGTAAATGCGATGTATATAATTATAAAGTAAGTGATTTTACTAAACAAAATATTGTTCCTTTTATAACATAACTATATATATTACGATTTTCACTAATTAATCAATTTCTTTTTGTTTGTTACAACTTTTATGCCAGGTTCCTTTATTATTGGTTATTGAGAATCGAAGTAGAAGAAAGAATCTGTTATTGATGCCACGGTGGCGCAGTAGGACAGCGTCTGATTCCTAACCTTATTGGTTGTGGACTCGATCCCCATACTATGGAAGACAAGACGAAAGGCAACGCTGAGTTCCACCATTCAACACGGAATGGCTCGAATTCGTTCCAAAAGCGGAGAACGGAGTGTCTAGACTGCTATAAGTTATTTTTAAGTTTTATTTAAAATCACGGTCACGGTTACATATTTTATTTCGGATATGTGATAGTTTCGGTTACAGTTACGGAGCCCCATATAACATCACCGATGATCTACCTTTAACATTTCCCACTTGTTCAGTATCTTCATAGCATAGACTCGGTCGCTGGTGATAGCAGATATAGTTCCCGCTGTCGTATTCACATTTTCGGTGCCCTGCTAAAAAAAAAATTATATTTTTAAAATTTTCCTAATTTATCTTTTCGCTATTAGTTATTATTAATGGAAAGCTAAATGTTTTAGTTATTTTTTTTTAATACATAACAACTTTCAATAAGATTTAATACGTTATCGATATTTTCAGTTCCAACATATGGCACAGTGAAACCATATTATTTTTTGTAGTAATTAAGGTATATGCTCATTTTTTATCAAATTAGAACGTAAAATGTATTAAAAATCATTTTATTTTTACATTAATTAATAATTACAATAAATAGTAAATTTATTTTAAATTAGCTGTGCCCGAAACTTCGTCCGAGTGGAATTCTAAAATAAAAGGAGCCTCAGTTACTATAACATCAACAATTTGCCAGTGAAAATCCGGAGAAAATCCGTCCAGCTGTTCCAGAGATTAGCCAGAACAAAAAAACAGACTGACAAAAATTGTAAAAAGTTATTTTGGTATATGTAAGGTACAAGGTGTATACAAAACATATGCATTTAAAAAGAGCGATTATTATAATAATACAAACAGACAGTTCAATTTTATCAATTTGTATAGATTCCATAGTTACCTGCATAAACGACGCTCGCACGACGCACACCTCCCCGAAGGCGCCTCGACCGATCACTTTGACGAGCTCGAAATCGTCTCGCGATAGCCTGAGACGTTTTAGCGCTGTTGCTACTGGTTTCACTGTAAAATTTTTATATAAATATTTCTAAAATTAATCAACGTTTTATGAACAACTAACTTTGTAATAGCTATCTAGTGTCTTAAAACCGAATGAGACATTCGTGAGGTAATAGAAAATGCCTAAAAATGCATCAACACCTCGCACGGTGTCAAAAATATGAAAATGTCGTCATAATACAGTAGGAATATTTCTAATATTTGATTGCGGCGAAGTGTAACAGCTTTTAACTGTATACATGAAGGTTGTGTGGGTTGATTATATTTTTAATTATTTTCATTTCTCCGCTCTGGTAAGACAAGATAAAGCGCAGCGTTTAGTTCCGCCACTCAACACGCAGTGTCAATCAATATCAAAAGTGGAAAACGGAGTATCATGACAGTAGATTCTCTCTGACTGGGTAGTAGTATGACTACGCGTATAATCTATGTATTCCTTTAGCAGGAGTTAAAATTTAAAAAAAGAGTAGTTTATATCTAAAATGTGTTGAAACAGTACGTAATTTTTTATATAAATACTTTTAAAGTAATAGATAAAGCAATCAGCATTAAGTCTTAATTTGCAATTTTATTTGATTTTTTATGTAATTATAACTGATGAATCTAATTAAATATATAAAATTAATAGCTTGTGAACATCAAACTCATTGGTTCACATGTTAAATTCATGTTTTTCCGTTTGTTATTCGCTCCTTTGAACATAGAAGAGAAATCGTATTTTGTTTTTATTTTCTGATACATCTCATACTACTGTGTACATTCATCCTGTCCTAATAGTTTAAAATCGTTTTAAAAGGAAGAATTTGAAATGTAAATTTAAAATCTGTGCTACTCAACTAAACATTGGGTATACTTAAAGGAAATAAAGTTGAAATTAAAGACCTATATATTTCGTCATATTACATGCAATTTTCTATACAAATACTAAATAATAATGAGCACGAGAAAGTACATTAATGAATAAATTTTAACTTTCATTAATTCGAACAATATCGAATCACGAAAATAAACAAAAACCGTAATACTAAATAAGAAACCATCAAGAAACAATCGTTTAAAGAGTCATAATAGCCACATAGCTAGTACCTATATAGACATCTAAGTGCAAAATTCCAAACACTTGAATATGCATTTGGCAAGCCAACGAACGAGCCGTAAAAATATTTAAGGCCATGGTAGATTCCATAAAGAAATAAAATTAACATAAATAAAAGCGGAGAACATAGTGTCTTCACACTAACTTATTTTTCCATATTATCATTAAATATATACTAATATTATAATTGCGAAAGTAACTCTGTCTGCCCGTCTGTGAAGTCATCACGGCCAAACGGGTGAATTGAGTGTGATGAAAATTTTATATAGAGATACTTCAGGGTCTTTGGTGAAAATAGGCTACTTTTTTCTCCCATTTCTTTTACTTTTTCAAGGAATTTCATTGTTTTACAAAGACCGCCGACAATACGAAACAGCTACAGTTTACGCGGCCAAAGCCGCGTGTAGCTGGTATAGAATATATGTATTTGGAAACAAAAATAAATAAATCAATCGATATATAGAACGGCGCGTCGTATGCTATGAATTCGTCTATTGCCACAATGTGTTTTTGAACCAGCTTCGCCCGCGGCTTTAGCAAATCGTTACACAGCTGGCGTAACGTTATATGCGGGTCATATAAAACGATACCTTTATCTGCTTTTGGCAAAATTAAATAAATCACTTTTCAATACTTTTCAAGACTCCTTTTGAATAATACCTATACCTTTATAGACTAAACTCTGTAAATACCTTTTGAATAATCAAAAGGTACATACATACAGAGTTTAGTCGTGTATTGTAGCATTTTCTTTTTTTTATATGAGAACTTACACTGAATCAAAGGCTTGTAGTAGTAGATTTGTCTAGTCTAACATGTTATATAATACACATAAATATTATATCTACCTATATTCAAGCCTAAAATCACTGGCAACTTCTGAATGGTTATAATTATAATTATTTTTATACATAAAATCACTATTAAAATGTTCCGTCAATTATGTTATGTAGAACACTATCATCTCAGTCTAGAGGTTTTTTTTCTTGATCTCATAGCAATTCGACCGTTATAGAAGTATATGTTAAATATGTAGGAATTTCCCAAATTTATAGTAACAAACAAAAATTCAAAATCTGAATATTTTATTTATTTTATGTACATACAATGCTTAGCTGTACTCGAAATTTAGCTCATCTGGAAGTGGGTTAGGTTTAATATGGGCCAGTGCATGAAATACCGACTTTTAAACTAATATCTCAAATCATTTTATTTATGAAATTTGGAGTATACGTTCATCTAAGGGAGTTTAATACAAAACCATTGTTTCATATTTATATATTATATATAAATTTGAGCTATGAACATTCATTGAAAGTGGCTCGAAATGTTTTGTCATATTTTAAACAAGGCAACTTGTATCGCCAGTTCCCTCGCGTCTAGATTCTATGGTATTAATCCACGACAACCAACTTTAACAGCAATGGGATATCAGAGGGCAACCGTATCAGCGTCGTATCTACTTTAATCGAAACTAATATAATATGAACTATCTATTATACACGGTTCACTTACAGATTCAATACAAAATATTAATAGAAAGATAGTAGATTAAGCTTAATATCTTAAACTTAATGTATTAAAGACCGAGTACATGGCTTGCGGGAGCCCGGACTCTGGCACTATCCATATCGGTCCTAAATCAGCCGTTCAGTCGGAAAAGTTCAGGTACCTTGGATCTATTCTGCACGCGAATAAGCGGTGCTTGGGCAAAATGGCGTGAGGTTACAGGAGTGATCTGCGACCGCAGAATACCACCCAAGCTCCAGGGACTATTATACAAGAGCATCCTATCCAGTACTGTCTAGGCACGCTCAGCATCTCCACGTCACGGAAATTAAAATTAAGACGGTGGATGTGTGACGTAACGCGCGCTGACCTCATACGTAATACATTCATTCGAAGTAGTCTTAGAGGTCGTGACGTAGCGGACAAGCTCCAAGAGCGTCGCCTGAGATGATATGGCTACGTTGCGCGCCGACCTGAGAACTATGTCGGAAGAATATTCCTTAATAAATCTGTCCCTGGAGCAAAACCCCCCGGACGCCTAAGGAAGCGATGGCTGGATGTCGTGAAGCAGGATATGAGAGCCAATGGACTAACCACTGAGGATGTCAAAGATCGTGCAAAGTGGAGGAGATTGAGTGGGAAAGCAGACCCTGGCTAGGTCGGGACTAGTGCCAAGTAGAAAGAAAAAGAAGTAGATATAGCTATGTATATAAAGTGATATATACAAGATATTTGTATTAATAATAGGAATTTAAATAAACATTAATTCAACCAAAAATAAACACTTTTATAACCATTTCCTCGAAACCCTGTTCGTTCTGGAAATAAAAATTAATTTTAACCAATCTCCACTTTCTGACCGAAATAGAGTCATTGCGTGTAAAGTGGCGGAACTTAACGCCGCGTTTTGTCTTAGGCACCAGAGAGGAAAAATGAAAATATTTTAAATATAATCATTAGTGGGAATCGAACACACAAGAACATTGTATGTAAAGTCAGACGCTATCACACTGCGCCACGATGGTGTTAAGTTCACACTATGAAAATATTCTATAGTCATCGGATCTGGTACCGTGTGCAAGTTTTCAAGCAAATCGGACGACAAAAAGTGGGTCAAAAGAGTGTTGCAAGTTTTTCTCGCATTCATTGATATATAGATAGAAATAGGTGAAGCAAAAAAAAGCGAGTTGAAAATATTAACAAAATATTTTAAAACAGTATATCAAAATAGGTTAAAAATCTATTCTATGGCATTAATTAAATCCATGACAGCAATGCGGGAGATGTGGGATCAAAGGTCGACGGTATATAAAAAAACCCATAGGCTAAAAATATTATTTTAAAATATTTTATATTTCGTATTACATTTGTAGACATCATTATCATACAAAAACTTCTTTTCCATATAGGTATAGAAATGTGAAATTTGATAGCTCTTCGTCAGCATATTTTTTGTAAAAAGGTCCAAAGCCTTTTTTTACTACCATGACACGTTGCCTTTAATCCATGTCAGCCAGCTAACAGAGATTCGGGGTCAGAGGTCAGCAATATTATCGTAGCGTTTGTATCCCCCTTAGTCCAAACTAATAAGGTACCATCTATCTATTAAACACGTTTTACTTACAGCTTCAATATATAAATTGTATAAAAGAGCGCTAAGTGTGAACTATCTCGCATCTTAAGTTCTCGTTACACTTTCGTTTACAGTCTATTTATTTGCAATAAGAGATTAAGATTAATATATTTTTTTAATTAATTATTACACTTCATAATAGAAATATATTTTCATTAAATCGTGGAAAAGTATGGACAAAAGTAATACCTGTAACTTCTAACAAAAGAAAGTAACAGAAAGTGTTTAATAAACTAAAAATCCTAGTTAAGAACTAGGATATAGCTGCAGCAACACGAATCATTGTATTTCAATACAAATTAAAATCAAACCTAAGACCTCTGTCATAATACAATACTACTTACCATATTGTATAAAGTCGGCAATGGCTTTCTCTCTCCGGAGGCTGCTGTTACAACACTCGTCGTATAAAACCAGCAGCATATCTATGAGCGTCTCCACGCTTAGACCTTGAGTCCTTGGACCTTGGAGTCTTCGCGACACGAACATCGTCTCGATTTGCTTTAATCGTTTTATACCTAAAACTGAAAAAATAAAAAAATATTAATGTATATTCGAGGCAATATTATACAATGACTAGGATACACGTTTTTTTTTTAATTATTTGGTGTTTCACCAATATGTGGAGTTCACCCAGTAATAATAAGCCTTTCACGGTTTATTCCATAGCAAGGTGGGCAGAGAACCTAGTGTCAAGACTCGCCGTTCTCTCCATTTGCTCATGACGATTATAATCTGATTTAACAACCAGAATACAATATCGGAGATTAATTATAGTACTTTTGTCGTATTTGTCACGTAAACTTAATTTATTAAAATTCAACATTGACATATTTAGTATTAAAATGATTAATAATAATATTACATGACATGTTCTTATTACATATATTCCAACTCAACTTAATATTCGGATTTCATATGAAACTATTTTAACCGGAATGGTGTATACTTTAGTATTCGAAAATACATATTAAAAACTTAACGTTTTGAACACTTTACAGTAGTCCGTGGTCACAGGTAGACTGAGGTGGCATTTGTCTGTCAGTTAATACAATGATTATATGAAACTACCGCCATCGATTTCTTAATTGCCCCGCGTGTCAAAGCTTTTAGAAGTGGATGTCAGGTGGTAGAAAGTGTCTAGCACTAGAAAAGACCACGGACTATACAGTAAAGAGTAAAACGTCGGGTAATCTAAAATATATTAATTATTCTGATAACCACAAAATACGCATCTAACGCTAAAATATGCAAAAAAAGCCTAAAAGCTAAAAATATTATTCCGATATAAGGGTTCAAATCTAAATTGAGAAACATTTTACATTATAAAATTTCACAAAAAATTTAAATAAATTATTACGGAGGATAAAATGTTAATTGAGTGATAAATATATATTGGGTTCATCATGGCGCAGTCGGGCTGTGTCTGTCTGTTCGCGATTATTATATGTTCTCTGTATCTGTATATTATTATCTGTTATTCTGTGTGAAATGATTTTCATCTGGTCAGACAAAGTGGGCTTTGAGTTGCGCCGGACGGATATGGAGAACGGAGTGCCTTGACACTAGATTCCCACTGACAGTCTTGCTATATGGGTAAACGCGATAAACCAGTATTATAGATCAAAAATGAGGCGAGACGATATATACGTAATAGGTATGAGTATTACCATCTTAACTAAATCAATTGCATCACGACTTCCATATTAATCATATTTATAAAGATAGTAAATAAAAAGCTTTAAATGAAGTACTTTCTTTGTAAATGTATCGAACATACAACTATATCTAATTTCATTTCATATACAAGTCTTTATGTTTAAGTAGTTTGTAGAGAGAACCAAGCGTCAGGACATTCCGTTCGTCACTTTACGCCCCAATTCGAGACATTGCGTGTTGAGTGGCGGAACTCGCTTTGCCTTACCAGAGAGACAAAATCAAAAAAATAAATATAATCATTCCTCCCAGTGGAGATCGAACCCAAAATCATCGCATTTACAGTCAGACGCTGTCCCACTGAGCCACTATAGCCTCAACCACACATAAACGTAATATAAATTAAAACCTCCAATTAAAATTATGTATTTCGAAAATAACTCTTCAATTCATGTCTGGGTTCAGGCAAGCAGCAATAATTAACATCGCCACTGTGGCTTTACGCGTTTAACAGTAAAAATTATAAAAACATAATATGCAATATGAAACAATTTAGCGTGTTTTAGGGTTGTCAAGAGATATGAAGCTCATATTAAGGCGTATAATGCGTATGCATATTTTTTATTGTTTTCAAATTAGGTATATAGTTAATAGTTAAAAGGAATAAATTCTATAATAAGCCCATAGTGGCGCAGTAGGACAGCGTCTCACTGTTTGATTGCGATTGGTTGAATGGGTTCTATACCATCTCGGTGAAATGATGATAATTCAATTATTTATCGACAAAAGCGTGAAGCTTGTACATAATAAGTGAGATCTAATGTCACTCGAGATAATTTCTCCTTCGTCTAATAAATTCATCGACCTAGTTCGATAAAGTACTAAATTTACTTTTTTTATTTTGAAACACCATGTAAAATAAAATTACATCAGGTTCACGCTATGAAAATGTTATACTCATCGATTCGTACACCTTTGTTAAAATAGCGTTGCATGACTTTATTACATTAATTGATATATACAGGTGAATATTTTAATATTTTAAAGTGTTATTTACAAACTTAGGATATGAAACCACTATTAGAAAACGTATAAAAAAATTAAATGTAGCGAGACTCGAACCCGCGTCTCTTGGAAACCGGTCAAACTTCTTGGTTGGTTTTTTACTCATTAATACAGGTGAAGTTAATAAAATGATAAAATGTTAATGCAACTAAAAACGAAACGACAACCCTAACCTAATACGTATAGCGCAAATTAAAAAAATTACCTAAAATTCGTCCATCGACATAATTAAATATTACTTCACAGTACAACAATTTCAACATACAATCTACAGGAAACAGAGCCAAAACAATGCCGTACAAAGAGGATATCCCATAGCCTTTAACGAACAATAATACGGCACATTGTGCACCCATAGCTGTCGGTGAATCAGTGCTTATAAAATATGTTAATTAATTATTTTTATCTTTACGCATCTCGTATTTACGAGGTGTTTAGAGATAAATGTAGGATTGAGACACTCTGTTCTCCACTTACTGAAGATTTAAGAGAAATTGCGTGTTGGGTACGTCACGCTTTGTATATACAAACCTAGAAAACTTCATTTTTTAAATATAAACATTCCCTCTTATGAGCATGGAACCCGCAACTAGCGTGGCTATATCAGACAGGAGAAAAATTAAAATATTGTTTATTCGAACAGGCACTGTCGAATTCACGCAACTCCCAAAATCCAAAATAGTTTACAGAAAAAACCTAATGTTGATGAGACACTGTTCGCATAACTATGTCTAACAAAACCAAGAAAAATTAAGGTATCTTTTAAGCAAAACATACCCACGAACAGGAATCGAACCCATAACCGTCACATGTACAGTCCGGGCAAGTCCGACAACAACTGAACTGCGCCATAACGGAGTAAAAATTTATAAGTATACACAATTATTAAGTGAAGCTAAACTATAGAACCTTGATTGCTTTAACTGTTTGTTTTGTTATCTGACCTAAGTTGTGTTCTATGAGTTCAAATTTATACTCACAATACCTACTTTTATTAAAATTATTTTAAGCTTCACGCATCTTTTGTATAGAGCTGGGTAGGCAGAGAGAACGTAGAATAGCAAAAAAAACACTCCTCTCTCCGTTTTTATCCCATTGTAGAGACGCCTTCCGTTATTCTAGTTGTATATGTCCTACCTACCAGTCTTTCACACAACATAACATCAATGGGAAGTTCCGTTCCGAACACATATATGAGTGAGTGTTGATTAAGTGATGCAATGACGGAAATAATCTCTTTTTTTATTAGACCACTTGAAATGTTTTCGTGATTATTTGTATTTTTTTTTTCAATAACCATTTTGTAGACAATTTTTAACAAATCTACTCCAGACGTATTCATATTTCACTTAGAAAATATAATATTGATTTTTAATTAAACATTGTAATAGAAAACTAGAAAAAATATTGGACATTAACCAACTACTTTATTCTGATTTTAAATCGAAATTATAATTAGTATTTTAATATCTTACATAGAATACATACTTTAAAAAATATGCGTAATATTAAAAAACAAAATTCAACATTTATTTTAATAACATAAATAACAATAATTAACTTCAATAGGATTAATGCGTTTTTTTTCAAATCACGAGAAGATTGTTAGTAATTCTTTGCACATACGATTGTACATAACATAAATAAAGCAGTTCTCTATTTTATTTTTTATTGTTTTCAGCTTCACGCATTTCGCCGCATATTAGTCTGATAGGACTTAGTTTCAATACACTCTGTTCTCAACTTTCCACCCGAATCCGAGACGTCGCGTGTAGAGTGGCGGAACTCAACGCTTCCCATTATCATATCAGAGCGCGAAGAAAATATAATAATGTCAATATACTATAGATAATATTTTAGTAATGACAACAAGATTGAGAATTAACTTCTAATAAGCTTTAAAGGACTAGCATATGTAAAGTTAACTTTATTTTTAATAAAGCTAATTAATGAGTTAAATGGGACACCGTGGTCTCTCCGCTCTGATAAGGCAAAACGCGACGTTGAGAACGGTGTGTCAAGGCACTAGGTTCGCTTAGCCTACCCTGCTATACGAAAGAAGGCCTGAAGAAAAATAAAAAGTTCGATCGTAGCGCACATTACATCACTCTCCACCGATCAATGATTCGAATTTCCCGTCAAAACAATCCTATTCTGTGCTAGTGCTAATTATTGGATGTTATTAATTTGAGTTTACGCCATCGTGGCACAGATGTCTGACTGACTTTGCACGCGGTGGTTCTCGGTTTAATCTCAAATCGGGGGAATGGTTACGATTATTTTTATTCACCACTTAATTTTTTTTTTTTTAAATTGTCAGGAAAATTGACAACGGAGAGAACACTAGGGTATCTCCCCTCCGCTATTTATCAGATGTGTGAAGATAATTTAAGGGACTTCCGCGATGTAAGTGGCTATGGAGATGATTGTAAGATATAAAGTAATCGTGACGCAGTTGAGAAACATTTCACTGTGCGCGACGTGCACAGTGGACGTGCGTCGTAAAATATTACTAAAGGTAATATTTTCTTCAGTTTCAACCCCGGGTTGGATGGACAGGGAGCGGCGTTCCCCACCCAACATATAATGTCTAGACATAGATTCTGCCTCGATCGATTAAAATGAATAATCGTTGTTTAATATAATTATTTATTGAACATTGTAGAACTTTTTCATTGCGTTGTAGATATTATTAGGAATATATGAATTTATACGCTGTTAGGAATATATCTATTTTAGGGCCTTTGAAAACTGTTTTATTGTTAGGCGATTAAATGAGGTATATATATATATGTGTATCGTACCGGACGTATAAATTAATTATATATAGTTATCTAGGGAGATGAATATAGTATGTCGCGTATTTTACTTAGCCCTTACAGCCTATAAGAGACGCACTAGCCATTTTTTTCATTAAAACAGAATAGGGTGGTAAAATCAAAACATCTACTTAAGCGGTACGCCAACGGAGGTCACAGAAAAATATTGTTTACGGCTGAAAAAATTATACAATTGAGCAATATCTTAACAATCAAAACGACCGTATTTATGCTGAAAGCTCTAAAAAAGCTTCCTAATTAGTCAACTGAATACAACGTGGGCATTATCCGACTTTAGTAATGGTTTGGTGGGGTGCTAGCTATGAAGGAGTGACAGCCATATTTTGTGAAAAAGGTAATAAAACATTCGTACAAGTCTATCAAGATACCATACTAGACAAGGTTATCTTAAGTCCCTTAACAACACCATGTTTTATAACTAACAATGGTCTTTTTAGCAACATTCGGAGCCGGGTCACAAAGCTGGATTCATCGTAATTTTGGTTAAAAACGAGCGTTCTGAACTTCAAAAGACCTGAAGACTAGCCGTCGTCTAGTCCTTGGCGTAATCCACTGGATTATGATTTATGGTCAGTTTAAGAGTCCCTAAAACAATGTATACAATTGGTATTGAAGAATTTCCCCATAGATAGAGTGCATACTGCTATTGACAACTGGCCACAACATAAAGTCTCCATTCACTTCGAATAAGCTTTATATATTTATAATGGTTTTATATTAATATATTAAACTTACACACTTGAATAGTAATAAATGTTATGTACAATAAGATAATTGTTTTTCAATGTGACAATATTTATGGCAAGACTAGGTATAATTTATATGTATATAAAATTTATAACATTATAATTTTTTTACGTATGTGTGTGCATGCGTGTGTGTGTGCATGCGTGTGTGTGTGTTTGTGTGTATAATAATTCTTTTTTTTTTAGGCAATTAAGGTATAATTTATAAGAGAACTTTAGCAACTATATACTATTTTTTGTACATTGTTGAATCGAACCTGCAACCTCCACTATAGTAGGCATTACCCATAGCACATACAATAACAAACTTTTAACAATAAAAGCCTACCAAGTGTTACATTGAGAGGTTCAGAATCCCTGGACTATTTATAATCTCTTTGTTTCCCTCCATTTGTAATATGCAAGTACAACATCTGGCACTTTGTTTTTACCCTGCCTTGAGAACAAATGTGCAAATTTTTTGTATTTATTGCTACAATATGTAACGTTTTATGATTTTTTTCTTTTATTATAATGTTACATTTTTATTACCAGCTTCAAAGTAGGCAGGGGGAACCTAGTGTCAAGACACTCTATTCTCCACTTTTATTTTTTGTCTCGAATCCGAGACATCGCGTGTTAACGCTGGGCTTTGTCACCAGAGTGGAGAAATGAAATTATTAGAAATATAATCTTTCTCATTAGTGGGCATCAAACCCACAACCATTGTATATATAGACAGACTATGGCTTCTAACTGTGCCATACATATATTATGCATAATATAATGCTTTTAATTATTATATTGTAATCCTTTGGAATGAGGAAAATTATAGGAATAGGAAGTTCAAAATGTTCATAATATTAATATTAGTCATAATATTGTATAAAATGTTTATTTTGAGATCAATATATAATATATTGAATAAAATAATTAATTGTATGTGTAATGTATGTAATACAATAAATAATAAAATAAAACATTTTAAACATATAGTAGAATAAATTCTAGTAATATAAATGATTAAATATAAAATTTTATTGACCATAAAATATCTGTAAACTATATATTTATTTACAGATAATCAAAATATGAATTGTAAGTACTAAAGTTGTTGTTAAGTGGTTGTGATAAACACTAAATCTGTTTCCTATATGACATAAATTTTGATTGAAATAAATTATATAAAATGTTGTGAAATTCAAATATTTGTCATTATAATATATAATGACAAAAAATAGAACATAGACAAAAAATACATACATGTAAAAAAAAAGAATGACTAAACAAATCTGCTCAAAATTAAAAGACTGAAAATAACTTAGACAATTAAACACATAAAAATACATATTTCAAATAATAATTTTCAAGGATCCATTAAAAAAAACAATGTCTACACATCATTTAGACACATTACTTCAATCTCTTAACAAGTGGATAATGATAATGACCAAAACATTACTAAAACAAAAACATGCTGCAGCTGATATATGACATATTATCTATGTATTACTAATTTTATATATTTTTTTACTTTGAAGGATTTTTTTTTTAAATGAAAAGAAGAACTGCTTTTGTCTGCAGAGCAGGGTATCTTCAGAGAGAACCTAGTATCAAGACTCTACTTTCAGCCCAAAATTGATACATTGTGTGTTGAGTTTTGGAACTTAACACCGCACTTTGTCTTAGGTTATTACTTACCTACTTACCAGAGTAGAGAAATGAAATAAAATTAAGTAAAATAATGATTTCAACTTTTCAATAATAGCTAAATGTAACAGCAGTTTCGGACGATGTGGTGCTTGGAAATATCCTGCTACTCAATATAAAATGTCTTGATTTTTGAGCAGGAAGTGAATAATGGAGTGTCTTTACACTAGATTCTCTCTGACCAACTTTATATGATAATGTAATATGTAAAGATATGGAAAAAAAATTAAGAAAACTGAAAAATTAAGTTCACACTTCAATTGTATGATCAGTTCAAGTTTAATTTAATAAATTTATTTTAAACATTGTATTTTCTTTATACAATATAAACAGCTATCTAATAATAAACAATATTTTAGCTATTAAATATTTTAATAATAAAATACAGACAATATTTTAGTTTAACATTTTGAAAACAAATTACAAATTAGTTCTCACCTGGTATATTATTTGTTGGGGCCAACGCCCAGTCAGGGGAGGAATCTTCTTCGTCAGACATGGTTGTTGTTCACTAGTCTCACAATCAAATAACCAAAACACTATAGGGCATGTCCTCAAACACTAACACTTAACAAGATTCACACATATCATTAAAAACACCTAAAGTTTGTTGTGTTGGTCCGAATGTTTTGCTCCATTTTCAATTAAGCTCCTGTAATTAACATATAATTCTTAGTTTCTAACTACTTTAAGTACATCAAGTTACTTTTTGATGAATATTAAATAAGTATAGTGTATTTTTTTATAGTGTAAATACCGTAAATATTCAACCAGGTATACTGAATTGGCTGTGAAAATATTAGTTTATTTATAGAGATTGTCACTTAATTGAGTGGGTGTTGTCTAAACTATAGAGTTCTAAATTAGGCAAGTATCATATCACTTTGAGTATTTAATTTTACAACCAATAAACTATTTAATCTATTATTTTAATCAATGTAAATAAATGCTCCTCTGAAAGTCCAGAATGAACAGGCTAACAGGAACTCAGATATTTTCACCATTGTCTAGTTATTCAAAGGCGACTAATGCTTTCTATTCGTATATTACAAGGTTGCGAATGTCTGTCGATATTAGAACGCTTTCGCAACCTTAAGATTTGAACTTTATTTAGACAGCATAGCATTATATACACAAAAAAAACTAAATCTGAAAGCCGATGACATATCGATACGTTTCCGCATTATGACTATAAATAAAACAAATTATGCACTCGTGAACAAATAATATAATGAATATTCTTGTTCATATAAATTTCTACGGTTTAAAAATTCTGTTCTAAGGGTTCAAATTAGGCAGCACAAATATCTTAACCTAAATTTATTCTATCGATTGTTATGCAAAAACACTACAATGAGTCATCATTGTCACTATTATAGCACAGTTACGTTTTATATCTGAAATATTCACCTGACTAAATTTTAAACCTTTGATAGGTAAAGATCAAACTATTATTTTATAGCATGAAAATAATTTTCGAGTCTTTCGAAAGCAGACATTTTCCTCGGGGAGTCGAAGACACTAAAAATGTTACCAGATCTATATACATTAATCATGAATGTTATTTAAATATGTTTAGTTCTATAAAGTAAAATTAATTAATGAAAATATAAAATAATTTTATAATTTTATGTAATACAAAATTACATTTTTAGTGACATTTTGTATGGTATAGACATCGTAATAAAAACAATCACAGATTTTTTTGTGAAACATACATGATATGTTCAAAACAGCTTAATTTTTGATTATTTTCATAATATCCTTCCTTATCTTATCCTAAGTTAGTTATCTTCACTTATAAATATCTAGCTTAAGAGTAGGGGTAACATGAAATAAAATAACGTCCATCAAATATATCAAATAATAATTAATATTTGTATAGGTTTTCCGTTCGTTTACACTTTAATATAGGTTTTCCTGCAAATTGAGGTTGTGATAATATATAAACCTACATTCTTAATTTTGTTTATAATAAACGTCAATCAATTTATTCACAATTCTTTCTTTTCAACTTGTAGCTTTTTTGCTACCTGTTGTAAACTTATAACTTAGTATTGGAATTGCTAAATTCAGAAGTCGTCAAACTGGCAACGTCCTTGCTTGATATAACACCGGAAATACCTTAAGCTAACGTTCTTTTTCTGTAACTTAAATCGAAAAATATGTAAAAAAATATTTATTTATGCACAACATAATATCTAATAAAAATTAATATATATACAATGAAAATTATTTTTTATTAGACTTTTTTTACGATTTTCTAAATAAATTCCATTTTAAAGAAGACCTCAACTGACAGAGCGTCATTGTACGTAATGGAGTCGATCTTTTATTCGACAAAGTTGTGATTGAAGTTATTAAGGAGTTTTATACAAATATCACATAAAATTGTGTATAATTGTGTATTATTAGAGTGAAGCATAAACATAGAAGTGATTTATGGATACCAAGGCTGAAAAAACGTGTATAAACAACCTCATTTTTGCCTCAATGGTATGTGTGCCATCAAAATATTTTGGAAAGTTCACTATAATTCTATTTACAACGTGAGATTAAGATATTGTTTATAGCAAAATTTAAGTTTAGACCATTCGTAATAAACTTATTGTAGTAATATATTGTTAAATCACAAAGAACAAACAAGTATCCTTAAGCTTTGTCGTTCGCGTAACTGGGTAGCTGTACGAAAGGTCATGCATTCATTTGTCTTTTTATTTTCAGAATGATAATAATGTAAGTGCCAAAATGGAATTATTAAGTATACGCTAATACTAAGCATATATATATTGTGGTTGCCCAAACACGCGGGTTAATGGTTTTACGAGGGCAAATTTGTTATCCAACGTCAGATGAAGGAATGGCTTCTGACCAACCTGTGAAGAAAAAGCAAAGAATTGATGGTCCTGACATTGACGATGGGAGTGACAAATCTGCTGAGGATCTTCTCACAGATATTTATGATTCGGAGACAGCACCTGCTGATAATTCTGGTGATTACACATCAAGGAATGGCGAGTCTCCGGATAGTGGGACTGTAAGCGAGGATGCAGTTGACTGTTCTGCTATTCTGAGGCTTCCTAGTGAAACAAATGTTGATATCATTCCTTCATGCTCCAATAATATACCTCACTGGACGGCTGCTGATGACACACTTTTAGCTGAGCTTAGAATAATTCAAAATGCTTTAGTTGGACAATGTTTGTGTGGTTTCGATGAAAATTCTCTTTGTCAACTGTTTGACAGACGATTACATATTGCATCATGGCCAATAACATGTTCCCTTACTTACCTGTCAACAATGCAGTTCATGTTTGATATATATCTGAAACAAAACAACACTGGCACTATATGCTCGAGGTTGATGTACACATGTGACTTGTTTGTGCGGAACAGACATGACTGGATCAGTGAGGTTGTGGAATTATCAGAACATAAAAGTAAGTTTATAACATTTGTAGCATGTAGAGTATTAGCTAGCTTTCTAATTGTTTCTAAGGATACTGTTGATGAGAATTGGTTACAACAAATAACGGAAAATATATATTTGTTTGATAGGATAAATAGAATTACAGTACAAAAAATTAACTTCAGCTTAGATATAATTAAGAGAATAGTTGAATGGAAAGATGTTGAGCAGCACCCATTAGAGGAGAGTAGCCTTGTTAATACTTCTGGTAGTGTCCAAGTGGCAGAGGACAATCCCTTCAGGAGTGGTTCAAGTTTTGGTAGTAGCAGTAACAGTGCACAAATTCCTTCTAGTTCCCGTAGTGATAATTTACATAGTGCATTTTCTAATCTGCAAACACATAGTAGTTCACCTTCAACATCAACGGGTGATAACAGTGATAGCAAATCTGTACAGTTTAAACTTAGCGAGCCAGTGTTAAAGTTTCCTCTTGAGCAGTCAAACAGTAGTATGGACCACTCTGAGTCTCCAGAGCCTTCTCCGACGAGGATAGAGAGGGTTAATGAACATGGTTGTGTAACAGTTATGCTGACTGACTCTGAATCCTTTGACACCTCGCACATAAAATGCTTAACAATAAAAACGTTAGAGCATCATTGGCCAATTTTGGTCAAAAACATGAAGTTGCTTCTTCTAAGGTACCTGAATTTATCTAATGCTGAAAATTGTATATTAACATTTTTCTCCCTGTGGGAGAATATTATTAGTGTAAAGGCGAATCTCTCAGTAATAGATACTAAACCGTTTTATGCAGATTTACAAGGGTTTGTTGATCTCCTGCGTAACACAATGCTACCAAGCTTAATATATACGCAAATACTCAGTTTGTTCAACGAGGTGCTCTGCTATGGCTCGACACTAGCTCTTCAAGATATACTACCTGAAGAGATTTGCTGTCTTGCACATTCTATTGTAAGATATGTTAAAGACTTTCGATTGCTCAGTGAGGTTAGAGTCCAAAGCAGCCGGAGCGGGTTCGGTTTCCTAGGTCACGACTGTACTGTCATCCGAGATTACTCGTTAGGACCTCAAGTAGCGCCGTTGTCCTCATCCATTCAGCTAGTGGACCAAAGTTACGGCGACGACGATAACGATGAAACATCACAATCTCATAACGAAGTAGACAAAACTATGTTACAAAGAATGTCGTTGCTCGTTCTAAAGTCAGTAGCAGTCACCGTAAAAGAAATGCGATGTGATTCGTCCGATAGTTCGATAGATTCATCCGATTATAACGCGATTCAGGACATGCAAATCGTAGAAAGATCGATTAGGGATGTGTTAAAAAAATTAGATGTGTTCATTCGGAATCGATTCGAGTTTCATCCTGAGACGCCTTTCACCAAGATGTTAATCCATCTCTTCAGTGAACAAGATGATTATCTTATAGAGTCCATGGTGTGCACACTAGATATTACTGTTGGAATTGTCTATAGAAATTCTATGTATCCAGACTTAATACCTATGTTGAATCCCATCATATCTTTTATAGAGTTTCTCAAAGTAGTGTCCCATGATAGCGACGTGTTGTTAGACTATCTTGTGAGTAACGAAACATGTTTTTTGTTGTATTTGTTAAGGTTTCTGAAATATGTCAGACGGAACTGGCCTAAATTCTTAGAGTCATGCCAACAAGCTGACTCAGGGGGTTCGAGAGGTTTGGATGATACAATGAGAGTTTTAATACGATTGCGATTACAAATCAGTAGACTGGTATCTAAATCTTTATTTCCATACAATATAAGTCCTGTACTACGACTGCTAGAGGTTTGTGAAAGCTTATATGAGGGCAATGATTTTAGCTGAGTAAAAGAAATTACTTGGTTTGTATTAACAGTGGTACAAAATTTTTTCATTTTCTTCTAAATTGTACAACAAAAATGTTATTTATTGTGTGAATAGCTCTTTATTTAAAAATATTGGTTTCATTGTAAAATAATGGAAATTTTATCAAAATATGTTCAGTAAAAATACTTACAATGTATCTTTATTATACTAAATTTTACTTAAAATTTCCTTTAAGACTGGCAATTCAATTCACATTCCAAAATTTGTTGATTGGCTTACATTTAAGTAATTAGATTTGAATATTGAATAATTTATATTTATCATAATGTTGTAATTTTTGTGTCCATTATGTTAATTAGTGATAAATAATAATAACTCATTTATGTCTTCCAGAATAAAAAAAACAAAATGTGTTTTACCACATATTTCTTTTTGAATTGTAATTTTTTTTTATAGTAAAAGTCAACATTTTAAATCTATTAAATGTATTTTGTATACATATATTAAATAAATAAAATGGATTTAAATAAATAAATATTTAAGTGCCTTAATGCAACATTGGTGCTTAATATACACTTTTTTGTAGTTGTACATGTACTTTACATTTTGTTACAATGAATAATAATTTAATTTATCATAAATTTTACTTTTAAGGTAACTTTAGCACTAATTTATTATATTATTTTGTATATTTGTAGTTTTAATGCATATAAAATGCGGGTTCTAATTACGTTTTCTACTAAATTATATTCCATGTCACAATGTAAATATATCGCCATCAATTACCATTTAATAAGTAACATTAATCAGTATTAATACAATATTATAATTTATATAAATATATACATACACACACACATATATATATATATACATACATTATTATCATTAATTATAAATTTATTTGATAAATTCATTATTTGATTACAACTGCCTGTCTATATACCCATACAGGCTTTCTTTAGTTTTTTTACATTTATTTCCATTTATTAAAAATAAATTGAATTTATCAAGTATGAAAAAACTTGTATTTTGAATCTTAAATATATAGATAGCTCTAGATTCTTTTCAATATCAGTCAGGTTTTTAATTTATTTAACATAATTAAAATATTGAATCTCATTGACACAACTTAAAAAATCTTAAAAAAAATGACTAGGGGTTAAACATGAAAAGAATGAAAAATAAGAAAATAATGTATCATATAATAATCTTGCCAATAATGTAATTTTATATCATATCATAATAAAAGAAAACAAATAAATAAAATTTCACTAACTTTTATTGTAAAATAAATGAAGATTTATTTATTCCCAATAAATGTACAACACTTGATTAAAAAAATATTTGTTACAATATAAAATAAAGTATAGTAGAAGTGGCATAAAGAATTAGTTTACGATAATATATCCAAAGTTATTTTAGTTTTAATTTTCTCCACACATTTTTAACGGAGTGTCTTGACACTAGGTTCTCTCTGACTACCGAGTTATACGGGAAAAAGCGTGAAGCTGCCTTTTTTACAATATTGAATAATTTTTTTCTACTTGTACTATGCTGTATTTCAAGTTTTGTATGTTTGTTTTTGCTGTTCTGTAAAATGCATCTGAATAGCTAAGATTATATTGTTAATATTTGTAATGGTAATTTAAAATATCAATAAAACAAAATATTTTTGTACATGATCCATAGTATTTCGTTTAATTTCCCATGTATCCTATGTTTCACCAGTTAGAGAAGATATCCTGTTGGTACTTGTATAGACAGGTCCTAGTACTCTGTACTGCAATTGAAAAACACAACTTTACAAAACAGCTATTTGAATAAGACATATTTAGAAAACGTATAAAAATTTGAACGCAGCGGGATTTGTGGCAGCTGCCTTTTTCAATTTCCTAAGTGTGCGATTAAGACTGTAAAAAATTAAAAAAAAAGCTTTTTGTAAATCCTATGTTTGTTAAGTTGTTATTATTAACACTTCAGTTTATGAAATTCTAATAATTTCCTGTAAATCTTGCCAAAATTACAGCTTTAGGAATCTTAATATTTTTTATATGTAAGCATCCGTTCGATTTTTTGACCCTGCTGCTATATGTGTTTATTAATATGCAGTTCATGCATTTATCGCGTCTGCAGTCGGCGTCGTTAGCAAGAACGGTGCCTTCAAATGGCTGAAATTATGTAGAACAATTTGAAGATCAGATTTAACTGTATCTCTATATCTTATCAATGCAAGTTAATCTTGGAACGCTATTTTGGCCTACTTCTTGCCATTATCAATTCAATATTTCTATTAAACGAGCCTGATGTCCTTGACTGGATGACCAGGCACGCGAGATAATAATTTAAGGCTTGTTCTTTTTTTATTTTTTTTTATATTTTCTGGTACAACTCGTACTGACAACTCAACTCAACAAAAGAACCTGAGATGGAATCAATTTTAAAGCTTAGGTACGCTATCGAAGTATCATAATTCTTGTTAGGTAGACTTGTAAGATCTATAGAAAGTAACATGAGGTTACAAATAGGTGATTGTTGATACATAATATAATACAATATTAAATTATAGGTTTTTTTATTTATGGTATGTTTTTCTTAGATTCAAAGCCAACTAAGCTTTGAAGCTTTGTACGCCTCTAGGGAGTGTTTCTTTTTCAAAAGCCATTTTGTTTGCCCTTTCACATCAAAAAGTAGAGCAAAGATGTAAATCTCTGGCCTAGTTTATGAGAATAGACTATTTATGGCGAACTAGGTCATCTCGCTTGACCTAAAGTTTTCTTTTATTTTTTTATTATTAAAGTTTATATTGTCATGATTTAAGTTGTGTCTTTAAAATAGTTTAATAATATACCGTCTGCCTTACATTCACCGCCAGACCAGACCATGGACACGAGTTGGTCCAAAGGTACCTTGATAGTCCACGAGGCTCAGGGCTTGACGACCGCGACGGCTCGGCTGTATTATTAAAGGAAGTCGAAATAGCAGCTGCGTTATTGCGGCAGATCTGCAATGCAAGGGGGCAACGACGAAGGGCATTGTGGAGAACAGTTTGATAGATTGTCGTAAAAAAGGAATGAAACGGTCAAGTCCTATGAAAAGCTCTGAATTTTACTTTATTTATTTACTTATAAATACATTTTGCACTCGTATCCCAATTCTTTTTGATGAAGACAAGCAAGAATTAATATTATTCTAAATATTGAACTTGTCTACAATTTTTACATTTGTGTTTTTGATAGGATAACTAATGATAAGTAGGACCTACATAATATATCATTATAAATATATATATATATATATAAATAAATATATATATATATATATATTTATTTATTTTATATGTATATATATTATTTCCTAGCTTACGCTTTCTCCTTATAATAGTGCATTGTAATGGGGAAGAACGACGGGGTTTAAGGAGTGGGGATCGAACCCACAACCATCGTGTGTGCAGTCAGACGCTCAGTGCGCCATGTAGTTAATACAGACAGAAAAATTAATTATATAAATGTCTGTTGTAATCGATAATCAAACCCACGACTAAAGTCATTAACCACTATACCAAGGCCAACTATGTGAAAGATAATTCAAAAAGTTTAAATATATTTTTTTAGGTAGAAAATATTTGGAT
The DNA here is from genome assembly GCA_038994665.1 of Podotricha telesiphe. Classification (NCBI taxonomy): domain Eukaryota; kingdom Metazoa; phylum Arthropoda; class Insecta; order Lepidoptera; family Nymphalidae; genus Podotricha; species Podotricha telesiphe. The sequence continues at coordinate 1,264,128 of JAOYRR010000434.1, read as the reverse complement.
TTATAAGAAATTAGCCGGAAGCGACATTCGCGTGATGTGCATTATTAAAGCTCAAGGCGCAACGATCGATTGCGTGCTACCTGGGAATGGCAATCGAGGAATTTAGTTGCAAATTATAAGGTTATTTTAATAGTATACATCCTTTGCTGTCTGTTAGAAAGTTTTAAGCTTCTGGATATTTTATATTGTTGTATATTAATTAAGCCTAGCCGTTACCATCTTCTTTTGTATTGTGTGCATTTTCTTTTTGATTCATTTAAATATACTATGAGACTTCAAGTAAAGGAAGTAAGGCAAGAAAACAAAGGACACCAGTAAGAACTGTAGACACGATTGGTCTTGGGTTCGATTCTAATTCGGGGTAATTCAAATAACTTTAATTTCTCCGCTCTGGTGAGGTAGTCGAATTCACGCGGAAAATGGAGTATAGAATGTCTTGACACTAGATTCTCTATAACTACCTTGCTATGTTAAAAAATGTGACTTTTAATAAAATATTTTCAGTATATATATGTAATATATACGTACATTTATTTTTATGATGTGTATATCTTGGAGAGATCTACATTTTAGTGACTCTTTTCTGTTTTGCTTTTTGATTGCACTAATAAATCGATATTAGCAAAATTGTGTCATTTAATAGAAAAATTTGCACGAATGGGGTTTGAACTCGCACTCGCACCCTTTGTTGTACGTTATTTTACTGTTGCGGCGAAATTTACCAGCAAATATTTCTAAAACTATTTATTATGTAAGAACAGAGTTGAGCTGAGTTTTGCAATTTCGGAACGTTAAGCTTAGCTAATTAGAGTACTTGAACGATGTCTAAGAACCCTTAATTGAAAGTTGAATTATTAAAGTAATCCATACTTAATATTATAAATGCAAAAGAAACTGACTATGTCTGTCTGTGACGTCATCACAGCCAAACCGCTGAACCGTTTGTGATGAAATTAGAGATACTTGAGGGTTTTGGATTGAACATAGGCTACTTTTTTCCTATTTTTTGTTTTTTCCATGAATTTCACTGAAAATACGAAAGATTAACGTGGGTGAAGCCGCGGGTCACTGAGCGTGTTAAAATATGATAAAATAAATTAATTTTCATCTTGAAAATTGAATGAACATATCCAAGAGCATATGAAACTGAATTCACTTGACCTATTACCCCGGCTGTGACCTGCGACCTGATAAACTGAAGAGGCGCTAACATCTCGCTGCACACGTATAGCGGAATCCAGATTAATTGCTTGAACTGTTCCAATTAAAATTTAAACTGCTATAGCCGTGCCAACGCAGCGCTGTTGTAATAGCGTTATGAATTATGTGGTCGGTATAACACTTCAAATGATATTTAGTTGCAGACTAGCGGCACGGTAATAGGGCTAGTGTCAGCTAGTGTCAGTTAGTCAGGCCTCCTAGACCCGAGGTACTAGGTTCGAGCAACTTAATATTGAAATGTATATTGACTTGATGATTGACTCCGTAAGAATATAATACGTATCGCCAAGTTGACAAGACTCTAGCAGTTGGATAGATTCCAAGAAGCGTGAAATCGACTCTTCAAATTGTTAACGTTTAAATTTTTATATTATATTCTAGTATTAGCTTAGCTTAATTTAACATTACAATATCATAAACTGTTAAGGATACCTCGTCCTTAACCTAACATCCTGTATTTACCAATTGTCATCTGTTTTAACATTTTAAAAGTGTTATTCACACACATAGGACACAATTTTTAGAAAACGCATAAAAATTTAAACGCAGCGGAATTCGAACCCGAACCTCTTGGAAACCGTCCAAGCGCTCTGACCGCTAACACATACATTCTACATCCGGATACATAGAATTTCTTATACGCTTAGTACAACTTGTTTTTGTTATTAGCATCTCTGTAGAGAGATTTTTACTCACTAGGTCTTCTGGAAGTAGGCCAGGTTTTTGCACTTCAGTCGGTCACTGGACAAAACGACTTTTGAACGTTAAACATCTCAATAACGGTCTTTATTTAGTATATTTATTTAGTAATAATAAACAATTATTTAATAAAATTAAAACCAGTATCGAATTATATAAATAATATTTTTTTTAGGTTTAAGTTTTTTTCCGCATAGCAGGCACAGTCACTCTCTTCTTTACTTTCCGCCCGCATCTTGTCCCCAGAGCAGAGAAATGAAAATAATTTAAATATAATCATTCCCCATAGTGGGGGAAATCGAATCTACAACTATCGCGTATACAGTCAGACGCCAAAAAAATTATTAAACTTGAATAAAGGTATTTTAGTAACAATTGAAATTTAGAACAAGATTTTTTTATAAACATAACTTAGTGTGGACTAACAGGAGAAATTGAAAAAAAAAAATATCCGTTTTCAACTTTTTTAGCGTATCTTGAGAAGGGGCACACTAAAAAGAATATACAATGTTTAATATATTTATTTTTCGTAGTCAGACTTCGTTTCAGGGTATTCATATTGTTTTTATAATTAGCCATCTATTTGATTTTCAAATTTTTGTACACAATAATTAACATTTAGGGGATTTACACAGATCTTTTGCTCTATTTCAAGTTGAACAAAATGTATTTTCACAATAAAATAAAAAATTAAATGTAAAGTTCATTTTGAAATACTAATATGCTCACAAGAATTTAAGCAAAACGCTGATAAAATTATCAGTTCATTGAACATTCTGTATAGTATTAACTGACACTTAGATTTAATGACAATCTTATATTTATAAGTATAAATAACAAAAACAAGTCCATGCAAATACATACATATAAAAATCATAAGTCGTCGTCATACACACAAACAAACAAAAAAGAACAAATAATTAATTCGACTTACAGATACCTAACTGGTAAACAACGATACTTCACGATAAATGTTATCCAAACAAAAAAATATTACATACATATATATATATTTTTAATAATTTGACATGTCAAAGGCCCGCATCAATGCGTCCTATTTTTATTACTATTAATATTATTATACAAAAATTACCTTATATTTAATGACTTAATATCTACTAATTATATTTGTTATTCACGCAATAATCTCCACATAATTTTTATTCGACAAAAACTAATGTCACATTACTGAAGTTCTATCTTTTGGCAATCGCAGGACCACTTATCCAGCGTGGTTATCACATACAAATACAGCTGACCAAAAAAAACTTTCAAACTGCTAAATAATCAGGCAAGTGGAGGTTGTCACAATGAAGTGGAAATTTCATTAAAATTTAAAAGCACTTCAATATGTCCTAATGTGTGAGTGTAATTTTAGGTAGCAGCAGATTGACAAATTTAATTTAATATTAAAACACTCTGCTCTCCTCCCGTTCTTCGAGACATTATTGAGCGACGTAACTTAACGCCGCCTTTCGTATTACCAGAGCGGAAATTAATCCTCGAGCGGTGTACACACAAATACAACAGGCAAATGCTGGTCCACTGCGCCACCATGGAGTGTTTCATATGCCATTATTTGGATAACGAATCTATGTCTTAGAGATATCAATCAATCACACCACACATCATACATTTACAGACATACATACGTAGCACAACAAAAACACATACATACAAACTTACAAAATTATTCAGGTATCCCATAGTCCTCATCTATTTGCAAATCTCCTGAATTCAGATGATCGATGTCGAAGCGGGGCGCGACCAAAACACCGAGATAGGTTTACTTTCAATTTTCTTCAGCTCAAACTTGGATTTGGAATTTTGCCGCTGTAGCTTTTTCTCTTTCGCGCCGACAACGTTTGTGTCCAACACTTTGATTTCCGGCTTGGTTAGGTTCTTGGAGAAGTCTATGTTCAGCCGAGTATGGGCGTGACGGGTGTGCGGGGTGGGGTGCTTTTCATTACGTCTACGTAAAACATCGGCGGATGCTCTACTTTTGGTCCAGACACGGCGACGTCCACTTGCGCCTCCGCGGGCGTCGAGTTCACAAAACTGGACGTGGACGGCTGCGGGCTTGAATACGTCGGATTCAATTTTTATAACACTTTCTGTGTTTGTACTTCATCTGTTAATAGCGTCTCTTGGTAGAAATTTGCGGAAATAACGGCTTTGCTGTCGTCGGACTTTTTTGTTAGATCTATGGCTGTTTCGGAAGTTACTGTTTCGTTTCTAGGCTTTATGTCAGCTTCCACGGTTTTAAAGCTGTTCTTAGGTTTTCCTTTGGCGCTGTTATGATCTGTTGTATTTTCACGTCGGAGCTGCTGGAGCTGTTTGAGTCCTCTCTAGCTATCCGCCGTGGTACTGACATTGTCTGAAAAATCTAAATAACAACATATATATATATATATATATATATATATATACACAAAAAAATCCTGGAGGAGATCACTTTAAGCGATAAGGCCGCCTTATTGTACATTTTGTTTCATTGTATGTGTGTACAATAAAGTATATTTGTTTTTGTATATAAATTATATCTTAAAGTAAATATATATATATATTTTCAGTTGTATATAACTAAATTGAACAAAAAATAGTTAAGCACCAGAGAGGTGACTGTAAAGTAAGCATAATGTAATGTAAATAAGGAGCGTTTAAACAATACACGTAAGTAAAACGTGTACAGGTAAAAAGTTAAATGAAAAGATTGATGTTCAAATGTGAGATATCACACTACGAAAATATTGTATTATACATTTCGGAAATATGGACAATTTTTTAAACAAATCGAAGACTTTTTATGAAGTGGGTAACACACGGGTAAAACTAACAAAAGCTTGTTTAAAACATAAACTCTTGTGGTGATAGAGTATTCATATACATTGTTTACAAATTAGTATCTCAGTATATATAATATTTCCAAAAAATAAAAAAGAAAAAAAGCCAAGATCAATATATGTAACTAAGGCCATCATAACGCAGTGGGACAGCGTCTGACTGTAAACGCAATTGGTTGTGGGTTCGATTCCCACATGGGGCAATGATAATATCTCAAATATAATCATTTAAAAGAGCGGTGTTGAGTTCCGCAATACGCAATATCCCGATTTCATTCGGAAAGTGGAGAACAGAATGTGTTTACAATAGGTTTTTACTCTCTGGCTACCCTGTAAAGTGGAAAAAAGCGTGAAGGTAAAAAATAAGGTATATTAAAACATTAATTACCTAGAAGAATTCGGAGAGCTCTCCCCACTCAACATTTCCCTTTCTTCTGCTGCTGTTACATCTGGTATGTTCTTAACCTGAAACAGGAAGAAAATTCAAACGTCAATTTAAAAAAAAATTACAATTCATTGATATAATACAACTATTTACTTGTTACAGTTACAGTATACACTGTATACTGATGTAAATGTGTAGAATTAAATGCAGTTGATGCTCACTCGGGTAGCCAATAACACGTACTGTGCTTTAATATTATGATTTAAAAAAAAACAATTGTTAAGTTTCTCGTCTGCTCTTCTCATTAGAACTGTCTTTCGCATTAGTGTTGAGCTTTCTGTAGTACTGACAATACTTTTTGACTTTAACTGACGATTCGAATGCGCTTGTTATAGCCTATTTGAATAAAGAACATTTTCATTTTGATACATTAATCTTTTAATTTTTATTAATATTTGTTGCAGCTTCATGATTTTCCCGCATACCAGCACGCAGAGAGAACCTAGGGTAGTTATCCACTTTCTGCTTGAAGACTTGTCACCAGAGAGGAAAAATCAAAATAATTTAAGTATAATCATTCCCCCGAGTGGGAATCGAACCCACAACCATTGCGTATATACTATACAGTCAGTCATACTGCGCCACTGACAGACACACTTTAGAGGCCACTCTAAAATAAATAATGGAAGCCATTATGACATTTTAAAATATCCTACAATAAAAAACAATATGAGAAAACTAAATTTTGAACGCATTCGGGATTCGAACCCGCGCCTCTTGAAAACCGTCCACGCTCTCTGACCGCTAAGCGAAGTGTTCTACATTCTTTTACGTATATTACAACTTACTTTGTACGTTTTCTAAAAATTATTTTTCAATTTCCTAAGTGTGTGCTAAATGTCAAAAATATTCTACAATAATTAATGCTATATATTGTTTCTTCAAATCTTTTAAAACAACTGTTGCTTTAAAATAAAAGTAGTTGCCTTTATATTATAACAGTTAAATATTATAATAATGTAACAAGAGGGAAATAAATAAATATTTTAAATTTACTACCATAAAATTCATAAATCATATGCATAATTATATGAAAAGTGAATGATGAATTGACTTTAAAAATGTTAAAATACGCTATATGTATTTATCCATCCATCCATCATTAACTTTAGTGAACCAGTGGTAAATTGTTTGACGTTCAAAAAATGAAGAACTTCTTATTTAGAATAAAAATATTTGACTTTGACTTGGTCATCCTATAGAATATTTTAACTTTAGCTATAGACTTACAGTATATAGTTCTTGCCAAGATGTTGTTACAAGTCATATATACGACAAGGGACAAGTTAAAATTGTATTAGATTGAAATAATTTTACATATAGATTCAATGCTCATAAAAGATAATTGCTGATTTTAGAGGCCATTGTAGCGCAATGGAACTGCAAACGGAGAAATGACTATATTTAAATTGTTTTCATTTATTCGCTCTGGTACAAGATAAAACGCGGAATGACTAGGTTCTCACTAACTAAAAGAAAAAACGTCTTTATAAAATATATTAAAATAATTTTCAGTACTAATGCACTACACATTTATTTTGTATATCTTGGAGAGATCTACATTTTAGTTATACTTATCTATTTGAGTTTGTAGGGTAATCACCTACTATGCGGGACAAAATGTGAAGCTGTATATATATATTCTTATTGTACTGGTTTAAATCTATCAAAATTCGTATAATATATAGAACATTTAAATTTTAATAATAAAAAATAGTTTAACTCATAAGCGAGTAGCCAGAGAGAACCTAATGACAAGACACTCTTTTCACCAATTTTTGTCTTAAATCGAAACATTATTCATTGAGTTGCCGAACTCTCTCTTTCTCTGACTTACCAAAATATTATAATAATGACTATTATTATTGTTCTTCTGAATGGAAATAGAACCCACCAGCAGTCACGTGTACAATCAGAACTTGTGCACTGTCCTATAATAGCTAAATAAAAATGTTGAAAATTGAAATAATACTCACCAAATCCCTTAGAAAATCGAACCGCGACTCAGCCAGTATACATTGCTTCACATGTGAAGGACTGAGGGTTTTTGCATTTCTCTGCATTGTCACTTGCATTGCTTTACTTAATAGAGACTCCACAAACAGTTCCAGGGTACGAGGTGTAATGATGAATAGAGACAGTTAAGGAAAGTACATACTTCTTCTTGTCATAAATATTATATTAAAGAAAAACATATTTTTTTAATTGTGTGTAACATTTATTACTATTACGTTGTGTTAGTTTATTACATTAATATAAAAACATAAAAAATATATTCTCCATTGGCTGCAATACAGTCCTTTAAATGTTGAGGCAAGTTATCAATAGCAGCACACACTCTTTCTATGGGAAAATTCTTCACTGCCAATTGTATGGATTGTTTTATCATGGTGTTTACAGCAAGCCTTACTCTCTAAAACTGACCATAAATCATAATCCAGTGGATTAAGATCAGGACTAGACCACATCCAGTGAGATCAGCTCAGATGAAGTTGGGAACATTTGTTTCTAACCAAGATTGGATGTGTCGAGCTTTATGACCTGGCACCAAGAGCTGAAAGGACCATTCTTGGTTATTGAACATGGTGTTGTTAAGCGTCTTAACTATCTTTTCAAGAATGGTATCTTGATACACTTAATAAGCAGTGAGATAAATAGTGTCTGAAATGCAGACCTTGTAATAGAAAGGGTCTCCAAAGAGTACAGCACTCTAAATGACAAGACACACAAAACACACCTGGTTAAAGTCTTAATGATAGATTTCAAGATTTTACGAGGATAGTGTAAAGCAGTGTAAAGATATGTAGATTACAACAATACTGTGTTTTCCAAATAATAGGTACTGTTATGGCCTATATATTAAGTTAATGCTGTACAGATAAAATCATCATTACTGACAAGAGTTTATTATAATTTACAGCATGATATGTTTACCTTTCTGGTTTTAATCTTTCAAAGTAATAGATTTCTTAATTTTATTTTTTAATATGGTTTGTTTAATTAACATAGACAATAAAACATTTTGTATACTATTGGTGTTCATATTTAGGGCAAAGATTTATAAGGCTGCTGTCTACAGTCAAGCTAGATAACCGCACAATATTCAAAAGAAATCATAACAATAGCAATAGGATCCTCCAATATAAATAATGTCACCTACTGAAGTCCTTACATACTATATATAAATGTTTGTAATATGTACAACGATTTTATTCGAAGTCAATTGAAAAGGATATAGATTATAATTGGCACGGCTTGTGCCACCTTTCCCACTTCTTCGTCAGTTTGCATTATCTTCTTAATTCGTCCCTAAAAGCAAACAATGTCATGATATCCCTAATCTCTCATAGAACCGACAAAAACAAGCCTCTTTATCTTGTTATTATGGACGTTTTGGGCAACGGTACACTTACGGCTGGAAATCTGGCATTGTATTTTCTTTTCTTCGACGGCATAACGATAATCGGTTTACTTTAACACTATTTTAAGATTAAAATAAGCTCACTTCGCCATACCACTGTTACACTTCTCGCGCATTTTTGAGGTTATAAAAGGGGGACGTTCGCAGTCTACTTCATTTATATACGAATCTGACAGTTTTCCACCTCTTTTTACTAACAACTTTTCAATTATATGGCTATTGTGCTGTGTTTTTTACCTGAAGTCTAAAAGAATATAACAAATTAAAAGAAAATTATTGATGTTTAGTCTTTTTTATTCTTTATAAAATTAAATTTAAATTAAATTTAGGAAAACTATAGTGGGATTGTAATTTTATTTAAGCTTTTTTAAATAGTAATAATAAGTAATTTGACATACATATTATGTTATGCTTATGAGTAATAATATTAACTTTAGTTTTTTACAAGTTTTTTGTTAGTTTTCGAGTTAAAAGATCCACATAAAAAAATATAGGAAGTAAATATATTATTTTTAAATGACAAATTTCGTAACGAGAAACCATCAGCTTGTTGTCTTGAGTGTCAAGTGTCAATTGTCATGTAAAATGGCGTCGTTATCGAGGTGTGTTACATTGAAATCAAAATTATTACATATTTTAAATCCAAAACTAGAATACCATGCTTAAATATTTAGTGTTTTGACAACATTCTTTGAAAGCACATAAAACACTGGAAAAAATTTAATTCGATTTTATAAATTTGAGTGGTTATGTTTGTGTCGACAATGTTTTATAAAAGAGTTTTGATAAGTAGAATACCATAAGAAATGTTTTATTTATTATTACAATAATATTTTAATCATTTTCTCATTTGGCAGTCGTTAATAAGCTATATTACTAGCTAGTTTTATATTTCTGTCAACTTCTTGTTTAATAAATTGATGTTATTTTTTTTATTTTAGCTTGTTACCAGCTCCTGTCCAACAAGTGTGGGATAGGGATGACGAACTAAAAGCAAAACGCGTTGGCAGTGCTCTTGTGGTATCACAAACTAGTGTCCCACCATATGGACAACGGAAAGGCTGGGTGCCTAGAGCTGATGAAGATTTTGGAGGTGATTTATTTAGTGTATTATTAATTATTTGCTGTGTTTAAAAAATCCAATTTTGTGAGACTATATTTCGTATTTTTAAAAAATCCTTTTTTAGAGCTAATACATGGACAGACTTGAACAAAAACATAATAGTATACAATAAAAAAAATTCCAGATGGAGGAGCTTTCCCAGAGATCCATGTTGCTCAATACCCCCTGGGCATGGGAGCGAGGGGTAAGGAGAGCACATCCAATGCATTGGCTGTACAGCTGGATGAGTCAGGGAAGGTTAAATATTCTGCAATTGCAAGACAAGGACATAGTGCTGATAAAGTGAGACCTTGATATTCTATATTATTTTTTATTTTTATATTTAATATACTTAATTAAAAATAAATACAAAAAACAAATACTTGTACTATAAATTGATTTTCACTTTTTTGAATAAATTTAAGTTTTAAAGTATAGTTTTTGTTTTCAGATAATATACACAAAACTTACGGACTTGTTGCCGGCAGAAGTCTTAGCTGAAGATGATCCTAGTCTACAAAAACCCACAGAAGATGATATACAGGATATAACAGAGAAAACAAAATTGGCCCTGGAAAAATTAACTAATGCTAAAATATCAGCTGCTATGCCTGTTAAGGCCGCACCTAAAGCTGTGAGTTGATTTCTTTTTTGTATACTTTGACTGAAATACTTTCATTACTTAAAAAATATTGCTCTTCTTTGTATGATATCTTATCATTTGATATAGATAGTATCTAACAGTATCTGTGGCACGTAATGAGGGTTCAATTCCTATTCAAAGGAATAATTCAAAATATTTTTGATACCTTAACAAAGGGTAGCAATCAGTTCTACCTAACATGCAAAGAGCAAAATTAAAAGCAGCTTTCTGTATAGTAAGTGTTTAAGTGTTTTGCAGTATATTTTAATATGTTTCAAATTTGAATCTGTATATTAATTATGATTAAATCTTGTTTTTAAATAGGGACATTAGCATATTATCTACTTTCCATTATAATTATGTCATTGTGTTACAGTAGTTTAAAAGAAAAACGAAGAATGGAGGGTTCAAAAAAATATTAACTGTTTGATAGCTATTTATTATTATTATTATTTATTAGATTAGAAAAAAATATTCACGTTTTTAGGTGACTGGCCATTTTACTTTACTAGTTGGCGATGATAGAGGTCACCGCTTACAACGTATCTTCCTTGGAATATAAATAATATAAATGTTTCTTATAAACATTAATGCCAAATGCATGCGATGCATATGTGTATAACTTGAATCATTAAACTTATAATTCTTCTTGAATAGAATATTATATACAGATTCACACTTTTTCCTATATAGTAATACACACTGAAAAGTTTTTATATATAAATTAAGGTACAGTTTGACTTACCAGAGATATTTAAATAATTTAATTATAATCATTTCCCTGAACAGGCATTGAACCTACAATTATTGGGTTTACAATGACAGGATAGTACAAAGCAAATTATAAAACTGACCATATTTTATAGTTATTATATTGTTATAACATCTTCTCTTTTAGAGAAGGAACAAATAACTATGTATATTTCTGATAGTGTGTAATATTTACAGGCACCTGCCCAATACATACGGTATACACCAGCACAGCAAGGTGGTGCATTTAACTCTGGAGCTAAACAAAGGGTTATTAGGTTAGTATAAGGTTTTATTATAAATATATGATAAAAAACATCATTGTCAATTTTATTTGATTAATATTATATTTAAAAATAATATGTGTAAAACAGATTTACTTAATATGAATAATTTTAATACTGAAATGATTTGTTGTTGACACAGTGTTGCATAGGAACATCTGACTGTATATTTGGACACAATTATTGTATATTTGGTTTAATTTGGGCGGCGTTGAGTTTCGCCATTCAATTCGTAAGGTCTTAATTAATTTGCATGAAAAAAAAAGATGATGAGGAAGGGAACTACGGAAAAACCGTAAATTAAAATTACCAAGATCTGTACTAATTTGCTTTCGAATTGAAATTGAAAATGTCCTATTCAAATATACTTTTGCAAGCACTTTTGAATTGTCGCATGTTGCCAGGATGGTGGAGGCGCAGGCGGACCCCATGGAGCCGCCGCGCTTCCAGATCAACCGCAAGATACCGCGCGCGGCGCCCTCGCCCCCCGCGCCCGTGCTGCACTCCCCCCCGCGCCGCGTGTCCGTCAAGCAGCAGCGCGACTGGAAGGTGCCGCCCTGCGTCTCGCACTGGAAGAACGCCAAGGGTAACTGTTTGTCTGCGACGGCATCACGGCCAAACCGCTGAACCAATTGTCATATTATTAAGGCTAACATTTTTCCTACAACTCAATATACGTATAATAATAAAAATATTAGCGGGAAAATATCGTTGTCTGTACATGGAAAATATATAAGAAAAAATATTATTGGGGGCATTCATCGGTGTAATAGAATTTTTTTTTCTACTTGTCTATTTATCTGTGTGTTTCGGCACGTTAATCTCAGAAAAGGCTTTTTCGATTTTAATGCAATTTTGACTATTGTATGTTGGTAAACTATTTATTTAAACTATTTAATTTCAATCAATAAATAATAAAAAAGTTGCGATAATTTAAGTTACTCATTTAAGCAAAGTTTGTGATCTAAGTGAGACGCGGGCGGGCGAAAAAAAGGAATACCTACAGTCGTGTAGTTAACGCAGGCGAAGCCACGAGGGGGCGCTAGTCTGTAATATATATAAACGCTCGGCGGGCCGCGTTAAATTATTAAGCCTCGGGTTCTTTAAATTCATTATGGACAGGTAGGCGTCCTTCCCAGTTTTCGTTGCACACAGTACATGTATATGTTTCACAAATACTTTTATACAAGTCGCCGAAGCAACGCGTTCAATGTATCCAACTAGCTGTCATAAATGTGTCAATAACGATTTAGAAATAAAATTTCAGGTTACACAATCCCCTTGGACAAGCGTCTAGCAGCGGACGGACGTGGACTCCAACAAGTCCACATCAATGAGAACTTCTCCAAGTTAGCTGAAGCTCTGTATATAGCTGATAGGAAGGCGAGAGAAGCTGTCGAAGCTAGAGCTCAGCTGGAGAAGAGAGTGGCACAGAGGGAGAAGGAGAAGAAGGAAGAGCATTTGAGAATGTTGGCTCAGCGGGCCAGGGATCATAGAGCTGGTTTGTATATTTCTTCAGTCTTCGGTGTACCTCGGTGGTTCTCTGACTACCCTTTTAGACGGGAACAAGTGTGAAAGCAGAAAATCCAAATACTTGGGCTGCTGTTATGTTTTTAAAAAAATTATAATTGTGATTTTATATATTTTTCAGATATGTATGTGTTTAAATATGTATATTTATTAAAATTATACATTTGGTATACATTTGGCCTTGCCCACCTACACTTTTAAATTCCACATGACAAGGTTGGCTGGTAGAGAATACTTTTTAGCGTCAAACCCGTCTTTTGTGCATTTTTTTTTATTTCATTGTAAATTGTGTGCAATAGAGATTATATAAATAAATTTATATACAGTTTACGCAATTTATACACGTAAATGTTCTTTTATTTTTTGCTTGTTACTTTTTAACTATAAATGGAAGATTAAATTTAACACTCAATTCACTCCCTAGAGTGATCATGAAACCCACAACATTCACAGATATCCACTACTGAGCCACATTATTTTTATTCTCAAAAACTAACTTGAGTTACTAGCTAAATCAAATAGAAATCTCCTCCAGGTATTCGCAATCCGGACGAGGATGCTGAAGATGAGGCAGTAGTAGCATCAGTACCTATCCCAGGGGAAGGAGAGCTCTCCGCCGCGGAGAGGGACAAGCTGAGGGCGGACAGACACAGAGAGAGACAACGGGACAGGAATATTGCGCGAGCGGCGCCTGATAAACGGTATGGAACATTTGTGTTTATTATGTTGAGACTAAAATCTTAAATAATATTTTTTTAGCAATTGTTTATAGTTAAGTCAATACGTTTTTGAAGCGTATTATTATGTGGATGCCATTGACGCCATACTACCCCGAGTATCTGTATTTACAATCTTTTAGAATAGTATATTATGTCTAAAAAGTAAAATAAAACAATTTAAAAATAAGTGTATGTGTAATACCATGTTCTCTTTAGGACTTGAACTGTTTCTAAGAGTTCGTGGGTTCGAGTCCCGCTACATTCAATTTGTTATACAATTTTTAAAAATGTTTTTAACAAAAGTTTAAAAGTACTGTTGCAATATTTTCTCACATTCTTAGATATATAGATACAAGTGGATTTAATAAAAGGTTTTGTAATGTGACGTGTCTATTATATATCGTGAAATTGTGTTGTTAATATAGTATTAGAAATTCTATATATATTATATCACTTTTTTAGAATTTAAACATATTAAACTGAAAAATATTTCTTGCTTGCAGAAGTACACAAATGCAATATTCGTACTTGCGCCTCGTGAGACCTAAAAAGATTTTATACGTTTTCATAACATTTTGAAAATCTATCAAGTGTTTTTAAATGTCAACAGCTTGTGCCCCTATTAATTAAATCATATATAAATGAACAGTTCCAAGCTGGTGAAGGACCGTGAGCGTGACATCTCTGAACAGATAGCTCTGGGCTTACCCGCCAAGACCTCCCAAGCTGGGGAGGCCATGTTCGACCAGCGGCTGTTCAACAACAGCAAGGGAATGGACAGTGGTGAGTGCGTCTTATTTCAAGGAAAGGAAAAAGCTATGAAGCCTCTTTTGCGTTACTTAATATGTTTTATGATAGATATAATATGATTTAGAAATAATATGCATATAATATGCATTACAAATATATGTATTGGATTAATAAAATATATGGATGTAACACATTGGCTATATGTTTGATATACACGTTGCCATAGCAACGCGTGTTTTATACGTCAACGGGATAACTTTAGTTAACTTAATTTAAAATGTATTTATAGATATATATGCATATAAATGACTACTATTTTTTTTTACAAATCTGTATTATAAACTTATATGTCGTGGTCATTACAATTCATCAATTGACAATATCATGAAATGGTCAACTGAATTTGACAATATAGTTGAATTACATTTTTAGAAAATGTGAGTCCTTTTCGTGTAAGTGTGTGTAATAAATAAAAAATCTATATAAAACTCCAGGGTACGGTGACGACGAAGCATACAACGTGTACGACAAGCCGTGGCGCAACCAGGACTCCGTGGGCGCGCACATTTACCGCCCCTCCCGGAACGCCGAGAAGGACAACTACGGGGACCTGGACAGCTTGGCCAGTAATAAACGGTAAATCCATCTTCAATTCTTAGGGGAAATCCATGCTAATATTGTTGATGCGAAAGTAACTATGTCAGTGACCCAACCGAATTTTTTTCAGAAATTCCATAGTGTTAAAGTGTGTCGCCGAAACTACGATAGTTATAGTTTGACGCGGACGAAGCCACTGGCGAGTCGTTAGCGATGGATTTTTAAGTTTTGTGTATTTAAATTTAAAAAACAGGATAGTTTTTAGGAAAATAATCAACAGCATCGCTTCTTTTCACACATAGTAGGGTTTTAAAAGAGCTAGTGTAACATTAACACATTAGAGATATGGCGTAACTCAACACCGGATTTTGTCTTAACTTTTTGATTCCTCCAATGTGGGGATCGAACCCACAACCACTGCCCTGCTATGCGGGAATATTCGCTTTTTTATTATTATATTTTTGTTGTAACAGTTTCGTGGCGGACAAGGCGTTCGCGGGCACCAGCAGCTCCAACGCGCGCTCCGGACCAGTTCCCTTCGAGAAGGATGCACCGAGAGAGGAGCCGCCTGTGAGCTTATTTGTGTTTATTGATTACATTAAATTGTTTTCATAATACTATTCTAACGTTACGGAGAAATAAAAATAATTTTAATATAATAATTCCCCTGAGTGGGAATCGAGTCCACGACAGACGCTGTCCAATCGCAGCACAGTAGCCCCTTATATTAAAATATATTTATTTAAAAACTGAATTATACTTAATAAAAGCGTATGAATTGCAAATGTAACATGCTAGTTTATTGCATAACATTGTCAAAAAAAATTATAACATTAGCTTGTATATGATATATCAGTCTCGGAGCCAACCTGAAGCGGACTTCGACCCGTTCGGGCTGGATCGGTTCTTGAGCGAAGCGAAGCGAGCGGACAAGGGCAGCCGCAAGCGGGACCATCACGACAGCGCATCTCACGCTAAGAAGCGGAGAGACTGATCACCATCGCCGTGCTTGTAGTGACTACACACTAAGTCTATAGCAAGGTAGGCCCAGAGAACCTATTGTCTCCTTTTAGAGATTCTCTTCTCGTTTTTTCTATACTTCTCCACTAATCGTACGATTCCATAATTATTTTCCATAAACTATTTTGAAATACTTTCCCCTGAATGGGAATGGAACCCACAACCCTCACCTTGCTATACCCTCAATTTGATTTTAATCATGTTCGTAATTTTTTTTACAGATACATTAAACATGTGTTCAATGGGTTGCCTTTTGGAAAAGAAATAAATTTATCTGTCAGTTGACACGCGCTGGCTAGCTAAGTGTTTTTTCTTATGAAACTCATCTCATCCGTGATGGTGTAACTTTGTTTAATTAAAATTTGCGTTTGTTATTCAATTAAATAGTATATGTTAAAGGAAATCCCTGAACTACGGTAAATCCGAAGTATTTCTACTAAAACTTAAGATTTACCAACTTTAATGGTAAATATTCGAAATGTTTTTTGCTCATTATTCATTTCGGACTTACACCTCGGTAAAAAATTAGCTGAACTTTTTATATTTAACAGTTTTTTATATTTAAAAATAAGTAACATGTGAAACTTTAAAGCTTTCGTGTATTATAACTGTCCTGGAATTTTGGTTTTCAAGTTGCTATAACAATTAAATAAAAGATATAGTCTATGATAAATAAAATAATCTAATATCATATCGCTGCCTCAGAATGATAGTGTCCTATCTCAAAAATTGAGAGTTTGTAAGAAATTACAATATAATGTGAGAACACGCTTTTTATAAATTAATAATATAAAAAAAGTTATTGTAATTTTAACTTATGACACTTTTCTTGTACAGGTGTGATATATAGTATGGTATAACTGAAGTAGGGTAGTAGTTAAGTAAATATTCATATAAATGGGATTCGAATCTATGACCAGTGTGTGCAAGTCATGTTGCAAATAAACTATTAAATTGTAAACGAAACTTATTTAAATTTAAAATATTAGACAATTTTGTATTAAGAGACGCATATGTGAAGGCTATTTTTTTATCAAATTCACGAGATATTTTCGCATAGCATGGTGGGCAGAGAGAACCTAGTGTCAAGACACCCCGTTTTCCACTTTCCGCCCGAAATGGAGATATGGCGTTTTGTCTTGGAGTAGATTGAAGTAATGAAAATAATTTAAATATATAAGTTCCTACGAGTGGAAATCGAACCCACAACCAATCGTTATTACATAGCCTCAAATAATTGATGATGGTGATATGTCGCAAAATTGCAATTTCGATAAGATTCGTTTAAAGTTTTGCAGCAAAGTGTTGGTGATATAGAACGATTTAAACTGTTAGATATTATTATAATAGAAGTAGAATTCATTATAATTATATATTTTTAATATTTTATTACAAAATTTAACAAGAATGTAAATTACAAAACTTTGTTTAGAAAACGTACCGTACGATAAGAACCCGCGGCTCTTGGACACCGTCCAAGCACTCTGACTGGAGCGGGTTCGAATATTTTTCATACATTTTCTAAAAAATATTTTTCCCATCCTAACCGTGTTAGTAAGCATTTTAAAAATGTCAACAACTATATAGAATATAAGATCTTTTCGCATTAAAAATGAAAATTTCAATGAATTTGTTTTTATTGAAGGTTTTAAAAAAATGGCAAAAAATATGAATTTTCAGATTTATAATAATTTTGATGCATTTAAAAACATGTGTAGAATTGAGAAAATACGTAAATGCGACATCACCTTCATACATACATACATACATACACACATGACTTTTATTGTAATATTACCTTTTTAAATTGTCAAGGATTTCATTTTGTATTAATTTTCTAGTAAAAGTAAGTAGATTTTTGTTGTATAATAGTATTTTGTGTGTATGATTTTAGTTTTTATGACGAAGTTTTTTTGTAATATATGTATGTAGAAATGGTTAATAAAATAATTGTAAGATATGTTTTTTTTTTATTACTGAACCCTTTTTTAATAATTGATTCCTTGTATGTCCATATTTATATAATGTTTTGAAGTGCTTTTAATATATATTTAAAGATAGAACTTCAGTGGAAAATAAACCTAAATGCCTAAAGATTATCCCTTTAAAGTAAATAAATATTTCGAACTTATTATAAAGAACTGACCAGGAATAGGTTTAGAGTTAATTTATATGCGGTAGAAGTGGACGAGAGAGGTATAAAAGCGAAATGTCTATAACCTACTAAAAGGTCTCTGCCTATCTAGAATTAGTAGGATATTTTCAAATTTGTTTAGGTAGGGAGATGAGCTCTGATAGTGGAGACGAGGGCCCTCTTTTAAGTCTACACTTGCATCACAAGTCCAAGGCGCTGCAAAGAGCTTCTTTCTCTAACGCTACGGGCACAGGTCAATCCATAGAATTTAAAGGGGGTTTTTTTTAATTTTTATTTTAAAAATATCCTGTAAAAGGCATCAAAATGAGTCATAAAGTATTCAATTATTTTAACGTCAGGCAGCATTAACATTTGTAAGCTGTCTAACTTTTCTAACCACTCACAAGGGAAGAGGGTGGGTGGCCCATTATAGTTCCGAATCCAGAGTTACTCCTAAAAATACCGTTGGAGTCAGTAAAATTAAGAATTTCATTATTGAGACATGATCAACTTTTGGCTCTTCACATTGGGCATAGTAAATTCTATACATTTAGTTTAAATAAAAAACGCTATATTGTGAATTTATACAATTTTGTTGGCCAAAATTAACAATTTTGTTGGCCCATTGTGTCTGAACGAAGGCTTAGAATGAATGAACATGAATCTTCATTTTTGGTCTAATGATTAAAAGTTAGTACACACCTATTTCAGCGTATTATAAAAAAATAAATATATTTCAAAATGTTATTAGTTTGTCAATAAAGCTTGCTAATTTGTAAGCTCAGGTCACATTAGGTACCAATGGCGGTTTTAGTGTTTTGCGTGAATAAATGAGTAATTTAAATTCCTTTTATATTCATTATGCTTTGGCGGTGATTTACGTATATTTATTTACACATTCAAATTCTTTAAATTCATTGCGTCTAATAAATTTCATAAATTTTGTTTAAAAACTGGATTGCTTCAATAAGAAATTAAAGACTATTAAATTAATAATTAATTTTAATTTGTCTTATTAATTTTCTAAGTTAAATTATAATTGAATTAAATTGTTTTCATTTAACTGCTCTGATAAGACAAAGCGCGGCGTTGAGTTCCGCCTCTCAACACACAATATGCTATGCGGGATAACGCGTGAAGCTATAGTCATTGGGAAATAAATGGTCTAGGGAAACGAAAAAAAACAGAATTCAGAAGTTTTAGAGTGTTAAGTAAAACAAAATTTCAGTGGGATAAAAATTTATTTTTTATAATTTATCGTAATACTTCTGCAATATTATATATGTATGAAATATAAAAATATATTTTAATTTCAACCTGTGTCCTTCATACAATAATATACGCCACTCTGGACGTGATATTAATATTTTAGAACAAATCTTTCAAAGAAACCAGACAAAATCACATCAAACAAAAATATATTGTAGGGCGACCATTACTTTTAGTTTATTGCGGATATTAACATAATTAATCTTATAAAATATATTTAAATTAATTATATGTAGGTTCTAGTGTAAATAAATGCTCATTATTATTAAAATTTACTTGTGTTTCAGTAAAGTATTTTTTAATTTGTCGAAGTTAGCTCCAGAGAACTCTTCTAGCTTTTGTGAGTTCTTGATGAATACAAAAGTGGGCATGGCGCTGACGTCGTAATCTGCAGCGATGTCCTCACAGTCGTCTACGTCGATCTGGAATTAAGTATGTATTGATGATTTATTGATGTAATATAAAAATATATTTTAATATTGTAATCTGAATATATAGCTATTTTTCAATTTGGTCAAAAAAATGTTTTTAATACGGCCTAAAAATTGACATGATTTTGTTAGGTTAAATCTGTTTCCATTGCAAAATTCGGGGAATGTAATAAATAATAAATAATTGTTACTCTAAGAAAAATTATTAAGCGTATGTTATAGCGTATATATGCACTGTACGAAATAAACGGTTCTTTAATATATCTGTCTGGTGGTTATCACAGAGGTTTTTTGTTATTAAAGTGCATTCCATTGCTACGAGTCCCGTTTTCAGTAATATATTTCATTTTGGTTGGAAGCTTAAAAGCTTTTTAATTTAGTAATAAATCGTTGAACACAATGTAAATGAGTTAATTTTTGTTTTCCAACCATAGGTTTTTGTCTTTAAGTACATTTTTACATGCAAACCTATTCATTATTATTTAATAACAGAAATTGTTGTATAATATTTTTCTAAGAGAATGTTATAATTATTACATTATTTGCACATTACATGAATATTATTCTGAGAGTTGTGCAATATTAATAAATAATCATTTTTATGTCCCAGTGTTTGTAGATTTGCCTTGTTATCACAGTCACAAGAAATGAAACTATTTTTTTGTAATGGTAGTGGGAATCGAACCCACGACCATTACGTATACAGTCAGACGCTGTCACACTGCGCCTCGTAGGCCTCACTTACTATACTTAGGCGATTTATTGAATACAATTTTCTAAAAAGCATTTGGACAGCCTTTACATTGTCTATTAGTTAATATATAGTAAGTATTCTATTTTTACAGAGAGATGTATACTACCTTATTTCAAAATTTGCGACATTACTATAGCTAACTGGAGAATAATGTATATTTACCTTAAGTACAACAACAGAGTCGATGAACTCCTTGGCCAACTCATCGATCTTGGGGCCAATGATTTTACAGGGTCCACACCAGGTGGCTTTAAAATCAATAAGAACCAATTTGTCTCCGGCCTCAGCTAGCCTGTTCTTGAGATCGTCAGCGTCGTTGATTGTGATTGCCATTTTCTACTAAATAAAAACGATAAAAATTATTATACCTTTATTACTAAAGAAGCATGCCTAAAATTTTATCTTAAACTCATAACAAGGTTTTGCCTATTTATTTTAAGTCCTTTGTGTGAGTGGGAACCTGGGGGCTAGTAACACACCACAGAGCCTATATAGCCCTAATCTTTGGTAATGGCAATTGACATTGTGTTGAGAAATAAAAAAATCTTATTATTATGTTCAAATATATGCATTATATAGCCTTCAATATAAAAATTACACCCACCAATATGTCAACTTGGTACTACTTGTACAACAGACCAAATGTTTATTATTTCATTATATATATATATTACACAATTCTAATCTATTCAAGGACTGTTGCGAAGAAATAAGCGAATGAACAGATAATGACAGTGACAAAGATTACGCTATCTGTAAGTATAAGCCAAATATGTATATACATATATGTATATAATTACAGAAAAATATTAAAAACTATATTTAATTTTTAAATATAATACTAAAATTTAGAATTATGTTTATTAATAAGTGAACTATCAATCTCTCTCTATTTGATAGTTTGGTATCACCATAAATTATGGAAAAATACAATTTTTTTTTGTCCTTGTATATCAATAAAAGATATATCCATAGAATATATCACTTATCAGTGTTTGCAGATATATAGATATGATAACGTAGTACTTAACCTATATAACCTTTTAATATTTTTTTCATATATTATTTGAAAGAAAAATATTACGCGAAATAATATCCTCAAAACAATAATATAAAATATGACGCAAAGTGGAATTCAATCCACGACCTTAGCGCGTGATAATTTAGACTGCATATATGAAAACATTGTTATAAATAAATGTAAGTAATAGCTACTTATTTACATTTTGTTAAATATATAATATTTATTAATAATTTTCCTTTTAGTTTACCTGTTTGAATTCATTAATGAGTACTCACTTAATTCTTATACATAAGCTTTTATAATTGTATCTAATAGAGAGTGCTATCAACACAGGAAAGATAGCAAAAAGTGCAAAAAAATATAATGATTAAAATCAATTGTAAAACTACATATCTCACTATACTGTACATAAAAGATAAAATTTGCAATTTTGTTTTTATTAAAACAATTCTGAATGGCACCTTAATTCAAAGACTAGTTGACTTCTGAAACATTTTTACTGGATTGATCGTAGGTTCGATTCCCACTCCTATAAATCCCACTCGTATAAATGTTTATATTTTGTTTTTTTTTAACCTTACTAGTTAAAATAAATATTCCAATTTTAATACACAAAACGAAATTTAATTTTATCCCAAATTATAAGGTAATGGTCACCATATCAGTAACTTATCAAAATAAAACCTATCTTCCTATCAGAATAAACATAATAAATAATATATAGAAAATAAATAAAATTACTTACAAAAGCGTCTATCTGCTCGAAGGTTTCGTAGAAGACTAGTATTTCCACTACGGAATGGGGAAAATTATAGTAGTTTTAAGTGTAAAGACACAAATGACGTCATTTTATCATCATGACTCGCATTTTTATTCTATACTTATCAAACAAAATACTTTGAAATGATGATTAAAATTTTAAAATAATTAAATCACGTTTTTATTTCTGATCAAGATTTAGTTATAGATCTAGATCTGTTTTTATATTTGTATTACCCATTCACTATATGTCTGTCTGTGTGGCGTAGCTGTGAAACTAGTTTTTTTCACTAGCCTTTGCTTTTAATACAGATAGGTGAAATAAATGCTATGGAATTGGGAGCGACATTCTGGTTGTTATTTGTATCGATTTAATATCAGCTTTACAAATCTTAAAGCTCCCACGTAGCACAGCAGAGAGAACCTATTATCGGGACACTCCGTTTTCCACTTTTTGGAGACATTGCATGCCGGAACTCAATGCCGCGCTGGGTATCATCAAAGCGAAAAAATGACTATAATTATTGACTGTAAACGTGATTGGTCGTGGGTTCGATTCCCACTCAGATGAATGGTCATATTTAATCGCGGCGTTGAGTTCCGCCACTCGACACGCAATGTAGCGAGCGAAACGTTCTCTAACTACCCAGCGAGGAAAAGCGTGAAGCTGAAAAAAAAAGCAATGTACTAGATGTTGTTATTTAATCTTGTTGTAATGTTTTTTCTGATGCTGATTGAAAATAAATAAATTTTAATGTAATTACTTTTCTGAATGGGATTGGAACCAACGACCATTGTATTTATTCATTACTTTAATATTATTTGAAGCTGAGAAGAAATACGGAGCTGTGCTGTTAAAATTATTCAATAGAATATTTTTATTATAAACTTGTAGTATTTACCTACATAAGTGAATTACTTCCACCACCATGTGACGTTCTTTGTCTTAGGCCCCAGGCATTGAAACAATTTAAATATTATTTCTTATAAAGCTTTTTTAACTTTGCTGCACTCGTATTATTCCATAGGATCGTCGTGGCGCAATGGAACGTTTGACTGTAAACGCGGTTGGTTGTGAGGTCAATTCTCACTCGGGGAATTAAATGTAATCATATTTAAATTATTTTCATTTCTGCACTCTGGTAAGACAAAGCGCAGCGTAGAGTTCCCTAACTTAACACGCAATGTCTTGTCAGTAACTTATCTTCGACTATGCTATGCGGGAAAAGGTGTGAAAGGCCAGGTTTTATTGCGGGAAAGAATGACTAGGGGACGTCGCGCTGATTTCCGTCCATTTTGGTGGCTTCTTCTAGAAACCGTTAATTTAGATATATAACTTGAAATTAAGATGAAATTATATATTGCAGCTGCAGTCATTTAAAATTAAGAACATGGGTACAAATAATTGTCAAGACCAATGAGATTTAGTTTAAAATATGCAAATTTGGTCAAAATGTGTTTTAAAAAGCTGTAAATTTTGAAGAAATTGTGATGACACTTCGAGTGAATATAAAGTGCAATTCGGGAAGGTAAATACTAAATCTATTTCATTATTTTTTTTTAAATTGGCAAAAGAAATATCAATAATTTATATTTTGTATAAACATTTTTTATATTTATGTGAATTACAGTTTTCAAATGTATCCATACTAATATTATAAATGCGAAAGTAACTCTGTCTGTCTGTCAGTAACGTCATCACGGCCAAACTGCTGAATTGATTGTGTTGAAATTTTATATAGATATACTTTAGGGTCTTGAGATGAACATAGGCTGCTTTTTTCTCCCACTTTTTTAAAAGAATCTTCTTCTCGTTCTTCATTTTCTGCCCCCAAATCTAGATTGCGCGTTGAGTGGTGAAACTCAAACCCGCGCTTTGTCTTACGTACCAGAGCGGAGAAATGAAAACATTTTAAATGTAATCCCCAAGTGGGAATCGAACCCACAAGCATACGCGTTTACAGTCAGACACTTTGACGCAAAACTTTAAACTTAATTTGTTTTGAAATTAGTATTTGTAGGCAACTATCTTTGACTATGCATGTCTTTAATTGCTACAATATATTAAACAGGCGTTTAAACTAATTGCATTAATTATGCCCCATCATTCGAGGATACATGGCGTCTACAATACAATATCTATACAAAGTTGTATATTATTCATGTAGGTCAATGAAGACGTTATGTCTACCTATATATTAGAGAAGACATTTTTTTTTAATACAAGCTGACCATGCGAACTTTGTACGGCATCAGAATTATATAAAGTGTCAAAGTTCAATAAAAATGAAACAGAATGCCAAAAATATAACACTGAAGGACATTCTCTACGAAAATACATGAGCGTAAATAATATAAGTTTCCTGGTGATCGGTTGAGACAGGACAGGGAAACTTCATCCCAAAAACTTCCAATGATTTGCCTTGCAATTTGTTTATTGTCAACACAAATTTTTAAATGAAATACCAATGATAAGTATTATGGATAAATAACAAAAAATCTTTTTAAATTGTAACTTTTATGTCATACTGAATTTACGACATATTAGCTTTACGTCTTTTAGTCCACCAGTCCGTTCGTTTGCGTGAACTAAAATCCCGGTTTTTCCTGTTTCTCTAAGGTGTCAGTCAGTCATTAACGCAAGAGTTGAATATACATACTAGTAGATGCCCGCAGCTTCGTTTGCGTAGAAGTCTAAAACACATCTCGTATACAACTTTTATTTATGCGAATAGTTTTCATAGTCTTCATATATAGTATAAAAATTCTTACAGCTATTCAACAAAAAAGGTTTCATTTAAACTCGTTCAGTGTTTACGAAGAGTACAATTATACCGTTTTATTATGCTATAGATATATATTACTATAAAGTTTTATCTGATTTCGTTCAGTACTTTTTGCGTAAGAGTAACAAGCATTCATCCATCCTAACAATTTCACATTTATAATATTTATTAGAAACTATGATATAACACATGTCCATACTATTTACTTATCGATATCCTCTATAGTGAAAACAATGACATAATTTAAGAATCTCTATTAATAATCTTATTATGTATATATTATTAGGGATATTTATGAATATCATAGAACCCTAAACAATTATTTATAATTTTCTTTTCTGTTTGTTTGTGCATGCTAATCTCAGAAATGGTTTAATCCACATGACAATTGACTTTTGTATTGTGATAATCTTTCCTTAACATTTAGTGTTTATTTCATTTCAACCGGTTCATAAACAAAAAAAGTTACAAGCATTTAAATTATAAATTTAAGCAAAGTTATATTGCAAAACATTAAATAGTTTAGTCATGTAGTTTACGCGGGCGAAGCAATGAGCAGATCGCTAGTAAAGTATATCGTTAAATAGACGATTTGATGAAATGCTCTATTTTTGATTGGTCATATCAATGATTAACTATCGTCGAACGATATACTTAACATACAAATACTTATACTTAACTAAACGCGCGGCCACTTTATGAAATCGTCGATCTCGTTCAACAAATTCTAAAATGATTATTTAATTACCGCTAGAGGCGCTTCTTTGCATATTCATAGCCGTTAGTAGCAAAGGCATATTGTGTTTTCGCAAAAATAATAAATTTTAAATTTAATATTATGATAAAGACTTTTAAATGCTAAAGCATCAATCAAATATAAATAATGTAACTTAACTGAACCTACTTTAATCCCTTAAAACTACTTCAAGCGGAATAAGTAAGATATTTGTAGGTTAGGTTGAACTGTCCTTATATAACGGATTCTCTATATATTTTATAAGCTAAAAACATCCGTCATTATATGATCATATTTTTTTCTGAATTTATATTAAATATATTAGAAGGAATCTTTATTCCACAATATAATACTACCAAACGTCGATGACGAAATCGTTAACGTTGACGATTCAACGATACGTTGGCCAAATTCATTTGGTAATCTCAGAACAATTTAACCCAGACACATACTCAGTACAAACTCTCATTATGATACGGCGTTAAGTTACAAAATTATAATAATATGTAAATTTTAGTGTGAAAAAAGAAAAAATACTTATATTCCTTGTAGACTACCCAAATATTCATTACATCTATTATTAACAAGTCTCTGTCAGTTTAGTATTTTGGAAAAAATAACACACTAATAACAAAAAAAAAAAGGTCATAAAAAAACAATATTCAATAATATATTTAATTGAAGTAACAATACTTTAACATATATAGTAATATAGTGGAAAAAGATTAACAGTGAGGCAGTAGGCCCGGTACTTGTGCATTCGCTATGTTATAATATCATATAAGTTTATATTACAATATATCATTTAAGACACTTCACGGCCAATATAAAAATATTCGAATTTCATGGAATTGAACCTACACTTGACGCTTTCAACCGTCGAGTGGTAACAAAAGAATCGAGATTCACAAAACAATTACGCTTTTTATCAAGCTTTACATATACATATAAAAGAATGCATTTATAATAAATAAATAAAAAAAAAAACAATAAATAAATAAATCACACGTAAAGCAATTTGAATCCTTTGCCCCATCTGTTATATACGTTTTTATTTACTTTAATTTCAAGACAGTGTTCTTTAGCTTGTCGTAGTTAGCGCCAGAGAACTCTTCCAGTTTCTTAGTGCTCTTGACGAAGACGAAAGTCGGCATCGCGCTGACGTTGTACTCGGTGGCGATGTCCTCACACTCGTCTACGTCCACCTGCCGTTCCAAATATAAATTAAACTAAAAAAAAGAGTCCATCATTTTTATTGTATATACACAATCGTAAATCTATACATACAATAAAAATGAAACGGGTCGGTGTCTGTACATGGCAGATATATGAAAAAAAATATTATGAAGGACATTTATCAATATAGTAGAACCTAAAACAAATATTTTTAATTTCATTTTCCGTTTGTCTGTTGTGCACGCTAATCTCAGAAACGGCTCAACCGATTTGACTACATTTATAACTATTGTAATGTGATAAACTTCTCTAAACATTTAGTGTTTATTTAATTTCAATCTGATAATAATTAAAAAAGTTACAACCATTTAAATTATAAATTTAAGCAGTTTGTGATTAAAGTTAGAACAGGGGCGGCCGAAAAGACTAAATAGTTTATTCATGTAGTACACGCAGGCGATGCCGCGAGCGGGTCGCTAGTCGCTGGCAAGAACAATGCTACGAAAATTATATTGCCATTAGATTCGGATGCGCCTGCAAATTTTCTGGCAAATCAGACTGAAAGGGTGTTGTTGGAGTAAATTTTTTTTAATACATCTGTAGATAAAAAAAACTTGTTATTAACTATATTTGAATCGACGGTTCTTTTGATAACATTTCTATGCGTTCTAGGCTACTAAGCTACAATTTAGAATTCGTTAGTTACAGCCACACAATATATATGTCAAGTACATAATTACTTCAAAAGTGTCATACTTTACGTACTATATATGTTCTATCAAAAACTAATTTTATAACATATTAGGTTACTAGGTGTTGCCTACATCATTCTTAGAGCGGACTTCATGACCATTTCCATATATTTTTATTTATTTCTTCTATAGTTTAAACTATAAACTGTTAAGTCCGTTTTATGTCATTCTCATAGAAGAACAAGTCTATATATTTACATAATTTAAGGACTATGGAGGCCATCATGGCGCATAGCGACATCGTCGGACTGTGTACGCGATAGTTGTGGATTCGATTCACACTTGGGGGAATGGGTGGAGAACGGAGTGTCTCGACACTAGGTTCTCTCTGCCTAACATTGCATGCGGGGAAAAGCGTGAAGCTGATTTATATAATTAAACTTTATATTCTACATGTTTTATTGTTTTTTATAGAATTATAGGAAAACAGGTACTTCAAATGATAAGAAAGTACCGGCACGTATTAGATACATGTTAACCGTAAGTTAATTATTGCATATAATCGTGATGCATTTCAGTTGGTTTTATTCGACGGTAATGAGTTCAACTTGTTTTCAAGAGAAAATTAGAAAAAGAAATCATATCCCAGATGTGACAAGACAAAACACTGCATTACGTTTTACCAGTTAACAACTTATGTATTTAAAATATCTCAGTAAAAAAACCTTTTTTTTTTAGATAATATTTTTATTACAGCTTCACGTTTTCCCCCGCATTGCCATTTCACGGCCATTATGGCGCAGTGGGACTGGTCTGTCCGTAAACCCGATCGGTTGTGGCGGTGCAATTTAGTTCCCACTCGGGGGAACTATTATATTCATAATCATATTAATTTCTCCGCTCTGGTACTTCAAAACGACAAAACGTAATGTCTCGATATCAGGCGAAAAATCTAGGTTCTCTCTGACTAATCTCTATTAAACAATATTAAACTAATATATAGAAGCTAATCAAGTAAAGAAGCTATTATAAGTTAGTTATATGTATAAGATCGTGTAACAACGGCCTTCAGGAGGCGGAACGTGAAACGGAAGTCGTCACGTGTGACGTGGCTCAATGTGAGACGCATTACTGATTCATATTAATGTACAATCAAAGATTGTAGATACTTTTGTAATATTTTATTTAATGCAGGAGCTATGTAGGTAAACATATGCGGCTTTGTACGTATGGAGTTTTAAAATCAAAGCCTAAGTTACTCCTTATTACATTAGATAGCTATCTGCCAGTGAAAGTGCCGTCAAAATCGGTGCAGCCGTCCCAGAAATTAGCCGGAACAAATAGATATATTTTGGTATATGTCCAGTGATATACATTTAGTAAAAAGTGGTTATTTTAATATTACTAGCAGCCACTACAATTTTATTTATTTGTATAGATGATAATACGAGAGAACATTATGAATAGCTGGGTATAGAACGTATGGCTTAGCGGCGATAGCGCTAAGACGGTTTCTAAGTAGCGCGGGTTGGAATTTTCATTTAAAAGTAATTAATAAGTTTTCTAAAAATATTTTTTAGGAATTTTAAAAAGAAACTACTTTCTCTATTCCGGTTGGGATTAGCCGCGTATATTTTTGGAATTCGAAAATACATTTTAGAAACCCGACGTTTTAAACACTTCGCAGTAGTCCGGGGTAACAGGGGTAGACTGAGGTTTCATGTCAAAATGTGAGGTAATCGCGAAAATCAAAGATCATATTAGTTGTTAGTCATATTCGACCAATGACCAACCTCAGTGAGTACGGACAATGATTCACATTCAAGTGCTCACAGATCATACAGGTTATACTACACTGTATACTGTAGGTTCTAGACTCGAGCATTAGATTACGCATAAACAATTGAATACAACTTGCAAGGACTTTACGCATTCCGTACGGAATTAACTGGTTGCATTTATTCTATCTTTTTTTTAATTCACGTTTTTCGCGCATTAAAGAGAAGGCAGAGAGAACCTAGTGTCAAGACAATTCATCTCTCTGTCCGAACTAGACCTTTATCTTTACGTACTAGAGCAGGGCAACGGATATAATTTAAAAATCGATTCCAGACACTGCGCACTGTGCTACGATAGCCTAAACCCAACCAAATTTCGTTAACAACAGACGCTTTGAAACAGGCTGGTCAGTTTTTTATTATAACTTATTATTTTAAATTAATCATATATATTTCGGTTCAGTTGAGTTGTGACACAACAGTGTTTTTTCTCCGATTTATTTCGAGGCCAAGTTGTAAGTTTGTAAGATCGAAGATCGAGTAAGATCTGCATTTTAGTTAAAATATTGGTATTTTTTTTAACATTTTTTAAAGTGTTATTCGCACACTAAGGAAATTGAAAAGACATATTTAGAAAACGTAAAAAAAATTATACGCAGCAGGATTTGAACCCGCGCCTCTTGAAACCCGTTCAACGGTTGAACTTTTCTAAGTATGTATTTTTTATATTGGTATTTACTGTGACCTTCTTCCATTACCAATGTTATAATTTCATTTGCAGTCTAGAATCCGCCAAATTATAGCTAAATAATGAAAAATCATTACTACTTTTCCTTAAGAATTTAATGTATACGATCTTCTTTCTATATTGCAGCACGTAGCGAAATAATTAACTTTCACTTCACAAATATATATATATATATATATATATATATATATATATATATAACGTTATTATTCAAATGTTTAGATCTTACATTAGGCATATTTCCACTGACGTCATAGTGACACAGTGACTTAGTATCCAACTGAACGAGATAGTGTGCGTTCAAGTCAGCTAACTCCAATTCAACTGCCAAAAGCTATATACTTTGAGATTTTCCACCGCATAACAGGTTAGTCAGAGAAAACCTAGTGTCAAGACATAATAATTACATACACAATGATTACAATATTATCACGCCATCGACTGAGAATGGAACTCACAACCAATAGCCTGCACAGTAAAACGCTGTCCCACTGAGCCACAAAGGTATCAGAAATAAATGTATATAATTTATTACCTTAAGTACAACAAGAGAATCAGCCATTTCATTGGCCAGCTCCTCTAGCTTGGGTCCAATCATCTTGCACGGTCCACACCAGGTAGCCATGAAGTCGATGACGACGAGCTTCTCACCGGCCTCGGAGAGCCTGTTCTTAAGGTCATCAGCGTCCTTGATGTGGATTGCCATTTTGGAACTGTAAATAAGTGTAGCTTACTTCAGAATAACTTAAGATGTATAGACCTATTTTTTCATAAGAAACAATTTTTTTTTAATTTATATTTTCTCCGCGTCTTCCGACATTGCGCATGGAGATTTAAAATCTAAATTTGAAATATTATTTTTCCTACAAACAGTCACTGAACCTATAACTATCGTGTCAGACAAGTCACAACTGTACCATGAAGGTATTAAAGCAAAAATATATGTATTTAAATATATTAAGCCAATATAATGATATATTTACAACACATGCATGTTTTCTACTAGACATGTTATCATGATACTTCACGAGTTTATCATGAGTATTGTAGTGTTTGAGAATGGATAAAATTGTAGTTGTATAATTTTCCATTTTCATATTATATTAAATAATTAAATTTTCATATATATTTCAAATGATATAAAAAAAAATTGTTATGTAATAAAAAAATGTTTAAACACAAATGAGTATTTAATATTTTTAAATATACATAATTTAAATGAGATCCTCGATTATTTTAACAACTCTATATAATTTTAGACATTTTATATATAGACACATGCGCGTAGCATAAACTGCGTTTTAAGCAAGAATTTGAAAGATACTTCTAAGTTTTATTGTTGACCTTTATGGCGGTTGCGTCCTAAGAATTTTAGCTTTCGTTTGATATTTTTTTTAAAAAATGAGCTTCATGTCTTTTCACGCAAAGCGGCATAGACAGATTTAAGACAATCCGTTCTCCACCTTTCGAATTCAAGACATTGCGTGTTGATTGGCGAATTCAACGGCGCGCTTTGAATTACAGGAGAACGGTTGAAATAAAAACAATTTAAATACAATGATCTAGATGATGAGAGATAAGATGTAATAATAAGAGATTGCCTTGAAAAAATACTAGATGTTTTTAGTAAATGTAAAAGAATTCATGAATAAAAAGTCAAACGGTCTTACATCTCATTCTAATATTTTTTTACCAGTAACACTAATATACGAGACATTCGTGGTGCAGTGGGCCCGTCTGATTATGAAAGTGATGGTTGTAGTTTGATGTCAACTAGAAGGAATTACATTTGTTTAATTTTTTGCACCTTAGCATGGGGCATGGGGCATGTGGGAGATTCGCTGGTCAGCCAATTCATGTGTCAAATGTGGGTGGGTGGAAAGCGGAAAACGTAGTGAGATGATGCGATAAAGAGGGAAGCAAAAGAAAAATAAATTTATATTCTACCAACCGTTTGGATATTAGGCAAAAACGACTGCGCCTAAATAATACAACAGTAGTTCACAATATATTCTTTTCAATATTTGAATTATTAATTTGTGGCTTTTAATTTTAACTTTATTCAATTTTAGTATGTTATCGGTACAAAATAAAAAAAACCAACATTTGCACTTTGCGGTGTAGACTGCGATAATTGCGCGAGTCAAAATTATCACTATCTATATATAGAAAAACAATGAACATGAAGCTGTAGCATACTTTAAAATAAAAGTATGGCCTTTTTTTAGGTAAATGTCGTTTTAAATTGTAATATCCTATCGTACAGCAAACTAAAATATTCGGTAATTTATAATAAAAAATATTTAATTTTTTTTTTATATCTTAGTTGACCACTGCCTTCAGTTTGAAGGCTGTGTCACTTACAGTTGAGGCTACCCAAATTCGAGACCATGCATGGAGTGGCGGAACTCAACGCCGCGCTTTGTTTTGTTCACTACAGCAGAGAATTGAAATAAGCCACAATGGCCTCCAATTTTATTTTATTACACACTACATATTTTTTTTGTAAATGATCTCTTCTATCTAGGTCCATCAAATACTAACATTCCATATAAACATCAATAAGCTATTTATATTTTCTGTGTCACTGAATCCTTTTAATTACTTTGCGAGTATGGCTCATTAATTGATGATACTCAGTATTTCACATTTATATAGTAAAATATTAGTATAATAGATTAACATCTGTTGCACTTTACTTAAAGTAATTAATGGTTATTGTAAATTAATAATTATAAAAGGAAATTTAGTTTTTTTATATCCATAGCCTAAATTTTGGACTGAGATTTATGACAAGAAACTTCTTAGCATCACATGGATTCACCATGCAGGTGCCGGGCCCATTGTGTTGCACAGAAGGATGTTTCGAGCAATGCCTTGACCTTGAGACCCAACCTTGAGTATAGACTCTTCAACCCCTTTTAAATGTGTATTAACAATTCTCTCCACTGTCCAAGCTTCTGAGTCTACCTAAACAAATTCGAAAAAGTCCTACTTATACTTCAAAATATGTATTCAATACATATTTGTGACCTGCCAATAGTTTCCGTGTTAAGCCAAGATCTTTTAGTAGATTATTGAAAGGTTTGGCTGTTATATCTATCATGCCTACTTCTATATAATACCAGTATTTTATACATAGTAAATTACTACAAATTTATCTGTTGAGTCCAGTTCTGAGTTTATTAAATAAACTAACTTTTTTAAATAAAGTTTACCTACTTCAATAATAAAACATAGTAAAAAACATTTTTTTATGATAAACAGTCAAATTAAAGTTAGTATTACAGTAAATAAGAATCAATGACAAATGACATGATTATCTTATTTAAAACCTACCATATAAAAATAAAAAAAAATAACAGTACATTCCATTATGGTAATTTAGTAGAATAATAAAATCTAGTTTATTAAAGAATTATTTAGTTACATTTTTTGACAACTAGATGTTTATATAACATATTCAAAAAGGTAATAGGCACATTATACATTGCAGATAAATAAACTATGGTAAGCAAATGGATTTTTTTTAATTTGTATGTATTTATAACGTCTTGTAAACCAAAAACAATAAATAACATTATTAACCTATATGAAAGTGGTTAGTTGCAATTATATTAACAAAAAATTAAAATAAACAAAATATAAATTCAGGAAATAAGTATAAGAAATTTAAACCTATTCAGAATAAAGAGAACTTCGGCAATTACCTCATACTTTTTATCCTTAACTAATAATGTCAATGAGTCATGCTAAATCTAGACATACCTACAAACTAGCATACTTTAAAAAGAAACAAAACCCCATTATTTTCCAGTAAGAAACTAATAAGTTTATACTATTATTCTTTTAAATTATTAAGTATTCTTTATGATATAATAGTTGAATCATAATAAACGACGCAATAAAATATTCAAGCGTCATTGAAAAAGGATGTTAACAAAAAAATCGATGTAATTTCTAAGAGCAAAGTGACAAGGTCGGCCACAAGAATGAATGGACAAAAAAATAGTCTTAAGCGAGCTTTTGCAAATTTTAATGCAATTGTTTAAGTTTAACATTATTTGTATCCTATATGAACGTACTTACCTGCGTTGAATTACAGAAGAAATCGCTAATAACCGGCACGACACGCGGTAATTGACAGACACCACTGAAAGCAAAAACGCTAGAAAATCCTTGGCAGTTGGCTTGCCGCAGAAACAATTATTGTCTATTTTCTACTACAGAGATCATATTATTATAGTACGAGAAAGTCTATGGTTATGGCATATAAAATTATGCATAAGAGGTAGTACTAGTTGGAATAGTTTTTTACATTAAAAAAATGCAATATATTGTGGTTTCGAAATGAGCTCTCTATATTGAGAAATAAAAAGAATTGAAAAAGTGTAAATTAGTAAATACAAAGAAAATAAAATAAAATAAAAATAAATTTTAAACATATACGTTTTAATATATTTTTTGAACAATATGATCTTATTATTTATGTAACATTTTAAAATTAGTATTAAGTAGCACACAACCCACAAATTATCGTAAAAGATGGGTGGATTAATTAAATTTACAATAGCGAGCATTTATTGTTAAAGCGAATTATTTGTAATGGAATAGAATAAGAACTCAAGATTTATTTTTAAATTTTCTTAGTCGGATATTGTGCTGCCATCTACATTTCCACAAATTAACTATGGAGTATTTATTTCATAAATAAATAAACAATCACCATTTAGTTGTATATAATAATTTATGAATCAATAAATTATGAAATAATGATAATAATAATAATATAAGTTCTTTAAAAAAAATTTTAAATAACAAACGCCGTTATCGCAAATGTCGCTGTCAAAAGTTTGTTATGCAATTTTGCATTGTCACAACCGGTTCTTCATTGTAATTTGTGACAGTTAAATATAAATAAGAAAAATTATTGTATCTTGAACGGTGCGCGTTATAAGACGTATTTTGCTTTTTCATTATTATTCTAATTATAAATTACTAGTTAAAAATTAATTTAAAATTAACACAATGACGTTGGATATATCTGCACTTGGCTCGCATAAAGTAAAAAGCATTCCTAGCGGCGAGGTGAATATTATTTAAACAATTGATGTATTATAATAGTTTTAAATATACAAATAGCACATATTTAAATATAAGTAAGACTAGAAACTAACTATATTAAGAATGCAAGTGCGTTATTTTATTGCAAAATAATATCTATACGATGACCTATAAACTTATGAAGCTTGAAGTTTAAATAATCAAGAAGTAATTGTAACATAGTTCAATGCACTAACTATAGATTGCAGTACTGCTTCATTACTTATTCTTTGTATAAGTATTATCTGCATAATTTATGAAATTACACATTTTATGATAAAATGCTTGTCCCTTAGTCATTTAAATTATTTATGAATGGTGATAAATAAATATAGATTATTTTACTAATCATAAAAATAAATTATTCTCAATTAAAATATTGACTTTGTTAAAAAAACAATTGATTAAATCCTGTTTGAAAGTGATATATCACATATTGATTGATATTGGTAGGCCAAATCAGATATTGATAAAGCCTTATCATATCATGTGATATGATAACATGTGATATCTATTATGAACAAAAATAATTTAAGAAACTTCTAGATGAATTTATAAAAATAAACTTGACCTAATAGATTTTTTGTTCTTTTTTTATGTAACTGTAACTGGATATTTTCTTTATTTTAATAAATAAACATCCTTAATTGTTATATGATAATTGAGTTAAGTATAAACTAAAATAGATTCTTCTCTTAGATTTAGAGAAACAGGTTTTATTTTTGGTTAATAATATTTATACAAATTAGTAAAAAAATCACAAAATACATTATATTATATTCTTATATTATAATTCAATCTTTATTCTTTTTATGTGGTAACTACTGTCTTTTTCTAAGCCATAGTTATATAAATGTATTAAAAGATATTTGTGAAATTTTTACAATAGAGTTGTGAATGATGTAAATCCTTCTACATTCCACAAAAACCATGTAATGTCAAGAAATTATTTACAAAGGTAGTGTAAAAGTTAATAATTTCTTTACATTTTTAAATTGAACTTCTAAATTTACTCCTTATATAGTTCTCATTTTTTTAAGTATTTCTGGTAGATGCATAAGTATATATTTTTTTAACATTTTTTAAAGTGTTATTCTCACACTAAGGAATGAAATATGTCTTTTTCAAATGCAAAAGTAACTCTGTCTATCAGAGACAGAGTTACTTTTGTCACAGTCAAATTGCTGAACTGATTGTGATGAACTTTTGTATACAGGTCTTGGGATGAACATAGGTTCTCTATAGGAAATGAAAATAATGTATATCCTTTTTGTTAACATTTTTTAAAGTGTTATTCCCACACGGTATTCAAGAGGCGCGGGTTCAAATCCCACTGCGTTCAAAATTTTTATATGTTTTCTAAATAATGTATATCCTCCCAAGTGGGAAACAAATTCATAACCAACTGCTTCTACAGTCAGACACAATGCCACTGCGCTACAATGGCTTTAAGATATAAGTGATGCTAATAAAATTGTGTTTATAATGTATTTGACAATGTTAGGACTACTCTGAAGGCGACAGTAGCCCCCAATAACTTTCTTACCTTACCTTTTTGGATTCTCAATAATAACTGCTCTGAAAAAAGCTGGAGTTTAACTGGCTGGAACTTAGTG
Source organism: Podotricha telesiphe (assembly GCA_038994665.1). Taxonomy (NCBI): domain Eukaryota; kingdom Metazoa; phylum Arthropoda; class Insecta; order Lepidoptera; family Nymphalidae; genus Podotricha; species Podotricha telesiphe. The sequence goes on along the minus strand of JAOYRR010000434.1, from coordinate 1,227,098 downwards.
GAAGAAAATAATGAGCTAAGCAACACAACTTCAAGGAACACAACCTTCAATTTTAAAATAATACTGTACTGAAGAAGAAGAAGAAGGCAGTAAGCACTGCCTGTTGTAATTGAAAGACATCGCTGTGTTCATGTTCCAAGAAAATTTCTATAGAAAGTAGAGTGGCACTAAGAGATTGAACTCGATTTTCCACATTTCTTTTGCATTGCATTTGAATTTTAAAAATCAATGAAGTATCATCAGCAAACCATACTATCTCATGGCTCCTTCCAATTAAATATGGTAAATTATTTACATATATTAAAAAGAGTAAAGGACCTTGTAGGACCCCCTTACTGACTAATGACCCAGGAGATTTCTTGCCATTCACATCAATCCTCTGAACTCTGTCAGTTAAATAAGAGGTCAGAAGGTCGAGTGCACGTCGTCTTTTACCGTAATGGTGTAGATTACTGACCAATGTTGAGTGCTAATCGCAATTAAATGCCTTGGATAAGTCACAGAACAAGCCAAGGGCAAAAATATGTTAGAAAAAACGTATAAAAATTTTAAAGCCAAGGGCATCCTGTGATTCCTCCCAAGCCTGATAAATACTCTTTAAAGAGACCAATAGCAGCGTCGGTAGTAGAGCGACCTTCAATGAAGCCATACTGTTTGTCATGCATAAGATTATTTAGATCGAATTGCAGGAATATTTAATTTAAGATAATTTTTTCAAAAATTTTATTATGTGAGTGTAGCTCCGATAAAGGATAATCGAAAATTGATTGGATCGGAAATACTACCCGATTTAAATATGGGTATGACTACTAAATTTCAATAAGTCAGGAAACACACCATACTCTATACTATTATTAAATATAGTAGCGAGGTAAGGAGCAATAGCGTGTATTATACAACTAATAAGTTTGACAGAAATGCCCCATAGATTGATGTTTTCTTGATATCTCGGGGCTTAAATGTCTTAACAATTTCTCTAGTGTTAACTGGTTTAAATTTAAAATTTCCATTACATTTATGTATACTCTCCTCAACTAATGATTCGGTGACGGTTGTGGAAAATATGTGTTTGTTTTTAAATACTGGAATATCGGCAAAGAATTTTCCAAATATACACTCAGCTTCTTGATCAGAGCTGGTTATACCTTTGTCAATTTATAATTTGAACTGACAGTTGCGGTCCTTCGTCTTTCAAGTATCAAAATTTATTATGATCCATGACCATTTAATTTAGTTTCTAATATGTAAAGATTGTGCCATCGAACATACTTTTTTAAACAATTTAGAATAATTCCTTAAATATTAATTGATACTTTGTGGTTATATGTTGTTTTAGCATTAAACACATTTTTAATAACATTAAAAAACTTATTATATGACATATTGGGATTAATATAATATTTTATATATAAGTTTTGCTAAAGCTCTCGGCTATAGGAAGTCGCGGGCGACAAATCGTATCAAATTAAATACATGCGATATATATAGAAAGATATACATATCTAATATAAAATGGGTCATCTTATATCTTAAACGCTCATACAGTGCATTGGCTGCATACTTGCTGAATTTAAACTGTATTTAAATTAAAATATGTGTATATATATTTTGTTACACATTTATCTGCGATACATATTTATTAATACGTACATGAACTAATACCTAGGCCTAATATGCTCATATTACACAAATATCAATCCTGGATTAGAACCCGCGACATCTGGTGTTGCAGACTGATTCATTAAGACTCACTAACCAGTATACCGACTGACAGATCAGTGACAATGTTTTACTTATTTACAGTCAGTGGAGCTAAAGAGTTTTTGGCAAGAACAGAATGTAGCGATCATATTCTTCCGCCGGTGGGGTTGCATGTTCTGCAGATTGTGGGCGAAAGAGGTAAATTGAAATGCACTTAACCATTCTTGTTTATATGCCTTGGTTATAGACATTGCGTGTTATATGGCAACACTTAACGCCGGGTTCTGTCTAAGGAGATCTGTACAACAGATTAGTATTTATTGTAACTATATGTTAATATTACCTGACATTATACTGTACATATAACCCTTGCGTACAATCAGACCCATTCTGAATACGCCTCAATAGTCGTGGTATGTTGGATGTTGAATGATTCTTAAAGGCTAAGGCTTGGATCGAAGATGGAAGGTTCGACCTAGGCTTATTATCCTTCAAATATTATCATAACGATGATAATCTAAAGAGATGAAAGATCAGTAGTGACAATGAATTGTTAATTTCAGCTAAGTGAAATTGCTCCAGTTCTTAAGAAAAATAACATAAGGCTTGTGGGCATTGGCGTTGAAGAGGTTGGCTCCAAGGATTTTATTGATGGGAAATTTTTTGAAGGCGGTAAGTATTTTTCACGTTTTCTCCCGCATATCAGCTTTGGCAAAGATAATCTCGTGCCGTGACACTCAGTTCTCAACTCTCCGCTTTCTACCCAAATTCTAGAGATTACGTGATTATGTGATGAAAAATATGATTAGGGGCATTTATAAATGAAATAGTAATTTTTTGTCTGGTGGTACGTATGTGCACGACTGACTATATAAATTTGGTAAACTTCTCATAAAATGTAGTGTTTTTATTTCATTGCAATCGGTTTTAGTATAAAAAAGGTACAACTATTGTAATTATGTAGTTTACGCATGCAAAGCCACGAGCGGGTCGCTATGAACAAAAAACTACGATTAAAATTATTTTCTCCTCATCCTGGTCGTCCTGGCAATCGGATCGGACATCGGATTGATTCTATGAAAATATTGTATTTTCATTGGATTCGGAGAAAATAGCTTTGCAGAATATTCTTGTCTTACATTATTACAGATATAAGTGAAGTTAATACATGCGTATTAATTAATATAAATAATAATTTAAACTTGGACTTGCATCTATCGTTTTAACATTTCTTTTAGTGTTATTCATACACTAAGGATATGAGAAACAATTCTAGTACCAGTACTAACGGCACGGGTTCCAAACGGCACGGGTTTGAGTCCCAGGACTCAAACCCGTGCCGTTTGGAAACCGCTCAAGCGCACTCACCTCTTAGCATCTATGTAGAGAGGTTTTTACGAATTTCTTGTACCTAAAATTTATTTCTACGAACAATCGTTTTGTTAGAGACAATGCTATTTATTAAATATTCGTAAACTCGACGTAGACGCATGTAGAACGTATGGCTTAGTGGTCAGGGCGCTTGGATGGTTTCCAAGAGGTGTAGATTCTAATACTGCTACGTTTAAATTTTATACGTTTTCGTTAAATGTTTTGCATCTTTCATAATGTTACCGGTAGAAAAATTATATATGTATATATTTCTCAAAGTAATTGTTGTTATTTGATTTAATGTCTTAAGTGGAAAAACATTTTTCCTTCTATGACTAACCTAAAACGAGTTTATTATGTATGCGCGCTTGAAATAGAAACAAGTGTTGTGGCGCAATAACGTTTTACATAGATATTGGTTATTGAGTCGATGGCAACGTGTTCTATTGCAGCGTGCAGTATCTTGTGTTATATTGAAAAGGTATAATATGATGTCGTGGCTCAGTGTGATAACGTCTGTTATCATTCGTTGATTCGCACTCGGGGAATAATTATATTGAAATTATTTGTTGCTCCGCGCTGGTGACAGCACAAAGTGCGGCGTTGTGTTGCGCCACTCAACACGCAGTGTCTAGATAGATTGTAGATAATAATTAATTTAATACAGGTGTAAAAATCGAATGACCGGTCACACTATTAAATGCATAAATCATATATAGTTAAATTATGCGGGCCGAATTTTACTTACCTCGTTTTATATTAATGCCTAATGTTTTCCCACCAATTAATTAAAGCTCCAACAGAATTATTTAAAAATAACACTTTATCCTCATTTGTGAAAAAATTGTTCGTTCTTTACAGCGTCCAATTAAATATCACGTGTTAGGTGGTGGAGTCACTTCTACACTAAGTGTAGCTCAATGAAGAATTTTAATAGGTCTTCCAAATCACTTAAACAATTGTCAGAGTAAAGCTTGTATGTATTAAAATATACGAGTTTTTGTTGTAGTCTAAAAACATTCGATAAAACTCGAACCCCGCTAACAGCCACGTGATGGCATGTGACGGCATTTCACAACGCTTGGCTTAAGAGCAAGTGACTTAGGAGCAAGAGCCAGTGGCAGTGTTTTAATTTGTTGTCATCCACTTTTTATGTTAATAGTATATATAATATTTGATTAATGAAATAGATGAAAATAATTCGAAAAGGGCAATCGACTAATATAACTAAAATAGATGGACTAATATTGCCCATTATTTATAAACTCATCCTGATCTGAATCCACTGGATTATGATTTATATGATTTATGGTCAGTTTTAGAGAGTAAGGCTTGCTCTAAACGCCATGATTGAAGTCCCTAAAACAATCCATAGGCAGTGAAGAAATTTCCCATAGAATGAGTGCGTGCTGCTATTGATAACTGGCCTCAACGTTTAAAGGACTGTATTGCAGCCAATGAAGGTCTCCATTTACTTCGAATAAGCTTTATACATTTTTAATGGTTCTATAATAATGTATTAAACTTACACACTGTTATAGTAATAAATGTTACGTACATTAAAAAAAAATAGTTTTTCTTTGTAACAATATTTATGGAAAGACTAAGTAGAATATGTATAGATTTTGTACACTGGCAATGGACAGTATTCTTTTTTTTAAATATATGTAGTTTTTAACGAGTACATCTCAAATATTCATGTAATGACGAACTTTATGTCCATTAATTAGAAAAATATAGAAGAGAAGAAGCAAAATTTGGTATCATATTACTTACAATGCTTGCATTTACTAACATATGAGTTGCATAATGATGTATGTATAATGAATATAAATTTGTCGACTTACTTAATAGTTATGACAAATTGATATTTACCAGCTGTACACTGGAACGTGAATATTTATATATATATATGTATATGTATATATAATTGTAATGTACATTAAATCGGTACAAATTATGTATTTTTTTTAATTTTTATAATATTAACATTAACATGCTAATTGATGGCTAAACTAAAAAAAAATTGATAAACGTCATGGTTATGGGTTCGTTCTCCATTCGAAGGAATGATTCAGTTATATTTCAATTATTTTTATCACTCTCCAACAAAGCGGGGCGTTGAGTTACGCCACTCAATACGCAATGTCTCTCGATGTCAGTCGGAAAGGGGTAAACGGAGTGTCTTGACACAAAATTCTCTAGCTGACCTGCGATGCGGGATAAAGCGTGGAGTTGACAAAACAAACTGCATAACTTTTTGAATGTTAATTTTGTTGATGAAATAATGATAAATAAATCACTTCGATACAAGCCATGCATGTTTTGTGCCAGGTGATATATACCAAACGTCTCACTTCCACGTTACAATGTACCGAGGAAACATTTTTTTCTAACACAAACATAGTTAGTTATATGGCAGCTTTGTAAAATTATATTTATATATGTTCCTACGAACAAGATTCGAACACACGACCATCACGTTTTACACACAGATGACCCCTATAACTGAGATTTGAACTTACATGCGATCAGTCAGGTAGTTACCACGCTACGGTAGATTCATTTCTTTTTTAAGCTTATAAATATTTAATAAAATGAATGCAATCCTACGAGTTTTAAACGAGGACATCGACTATTGTTTGATTTCTTTTTGTTTTTGTTCTAGTGCGAATGCGATCCTTTCTAGCTTGGTTACTAAGTAAATTATAGAAAACATTGACGAATTTAATTATATAATGTCTGATGGTAGTGTAAAATATATCTATTAAATTAGAAACAATGAGCTTTTCTAAAACAGTTATACCCTGTTTTAAATTTCCTAAGTTGTTTGTGGTGCAGTTGTACAGCGTTTGACTGTGAATGATGAAACGCGAGGCATGTTTATATTAAAAATATTTTTATTTTATGTAAGGTGAAAACCAACATAATAGTTTTATACTTTATTATATTATTTATAAGTATATTGGCGATTTATTGATTATATTAATTTTCCTTGATTCTATAATTACTCCGAGTGGGAATCGCACCCACAACCAGATTCTGCCCACTGCTCTCGATGCCCACAATATAACATGCTAGAAATGTATTTTATTTTATTTTAATTGTAGCATACACAGCCAGTCTCAGTTCTAAATATGAAACTAAAATATTATTAATGTAAAGTGATTTACAAATACATTTATTTATTGCATATATACATTTAATTCTATATTTAAAGTAGATCACCTTGGTTTTTAATTCTTTTTAAAATTAATATTTATAAAAACAATTTATGTACAATATTTTTTGCTCGAAATAAATTGACTATCACTCGAACATATGTACATGCTCAAGCCCATAGACCATGTGAGAATTATCTCTTTCTTCTAAACTATGGTCATTCAGTATACATGGGGGCAGTTTTTCTTTTTCACTTTGCTCCATCCAGCTCATATCGAACTCTGTCTTGGGTCTTCGTCCGCAGATATCGAGCTGTAGCGTCAAATTTACAATGTCACCATGTCAGATGGCCATCTGATATGGTAAAAAGGAGGCCTCCTTTTTACTTAGACTATCCCAGCTTTCTCTTGTATATCTTGCTGATGATTTCACTTACCCCAAGAATGCCTTGTACGTACTCGTTGCGAATAATATTCCAACTTACCCTCTTACTCTTATTTCGGGTATTTCAATACATGAATGTTTTTTTGAAGAGATCATAGATTTACCACGGAGAATGGACGGAAATATATGTTGTAAGTAGATAGCTGCTCGCAACATTTGTTGCGATGATATTCCTATCCTTGCTATTTTCACTTATCATCCAAATTATTATCCAAAAGACCTCTTATAAGTATGCATTAACGCTCGCATCCACTGTCCGAGCTTCTCAGCTTTCATTGTTTCTAATTTTAATTGGGGTAGGTAGAGACCTAACCACAATTGAATTCAGAAACTGAACATTTAAAATTGTTAGAAATTGCAAATCAATAGAAAAACTTCAAGTTAACTAGAATATTTTATTTTACATTTCTTTTCTTTTTTTAGAATTTTCAAATTTATTTTTTTATTTCAGATCTATATTACGTAGAAGATAGGTCTACATACCAAGCACTTGGTTTCAAAAGATTTAACGTGGTTTCTATAATAACATCACTATTCTGGAAACAGTCGAGAGAAGCCATTTCAAAAGGACGAAGCATGGGTGAGTTAAATTTTTAGTACTATTTAGATTTGTGATTTATTGTACATTTTTACAAAGTAATTTAAACTTTTCAACTGAAACCTGAAAAATTACGTAGGTACAGACTAAAATAATTATATATATATTAAATCCAGAATTAAAATAATAAAATAAATTATATATGGCAATACAAATTAAAAATAAAAGATCTTTAAATATTTTCCTTTTCCGGTCTGGGACCGGCGTTGTCTACCGCATTATAACAAGAATTGTCTCAAAATAAGGCGAAATATAGAGAAGGGAGTGATGTACCTGCCATCCTTGAAATTTATTTGTTAAAACAAAATAGCGTTGGCATAAATTACACTATGTGTAGGCTTAAATAGTGACATAATTGGTGACGGCTTACAAAATGGCGGCGCTCTAATTTTGAAAATTGGCGGGAAGCTGTTGTGTCATTACGTACAGTTAGCGCCTACAGAGCGATTACACAATTTACCTATTGCGAAGGTTTTATATTTGTTTTTAATTTATTTTAATTTATTAGATGTAAGTATTATAAAAACGTATCATACATTAGTGTTTAGATAATGAACGTTAGTCAAATCAGAAAATGTTTAATTTTTCTGTTATTTGGAATAATGTAGAATAGTCTTAATGTTGAATTAATATTATAAGACGTATACAGATAAAAAAACAAAATTTTATTGCAATTTGATGTATATATTTCTTCTTTCTTTATGTGTTTTAACTTTTCTCTCAGTCATTTACTTTGTATTTGCCTTGTATTTATACTGCATATTGCGTTATTACTGCTTAATTTCATGTAAATATTTTCAGCAGATACATATTTCATGTAAAATGTTTCATTTACTAAGGCGAATTTAAATTCACTCGCGTGTTACATTGGTCTCACTCTGCAAAGTCTGTTTGGGTGGAGAGTATAAATAATTTGTTTGGCTTTAGGTTCTATTGACCTGCTCCGCTAAATGCAGGAAGTGCGTCAAGATAGAGACAAATAAACGAAATTGGAGTGCCTGTTTGTAGTATTAAAACTACCGCTTTTTACTAAATGCATATGTGTATATGTACCGTGTTACATACACGGTACATATACTAAAATAACAGTTTATATCTGTCTGTTTGTCCGGCTAATCTTTGATACGGCTGGACCGATTTTGGCAGGACTTTAACTGGCAGATAGCTGATGTAAATATAAACATGTCGGCGTCACTGTTTGACTCACCTATGCATAAACATTATATATCTTGCATTCATACACTATTACAAATATTTATATTGAAATTTAAATAGCTTATTCACCGGCGAGATGAGAACCTATTGTTATAGCAAAAAAAAATTATTCAAAATATTTTACAATATATTGGCGCCAAAATAAAAACACAATGAATACTCACATAAAAATGACAAATTCGAAATATATTGGTAACAATTTTGCTTATTTTTAATTATAACAGTATTTATGGCCAGACTGAGTATATTTTTATTTTATTATTATAGAAAACTAATACATATTTAATCGTAATTACGTATTTGTAATTATAATATATTAGTGCGTAGCTGATTAGCTAGTATTTCTTATATAGGCCTAGGTGGTGATCTAAAAGGGGACTGGGTTCAAACCGGAGGCTTGCTATTGGTTGAAAAAGGCGGTAAGCTCGTCAGGCATTTTGCCCAAACTGGACCCAGCGATCATTTGTCTAATAAAGATATGTTAAAGGTCAGTATGTTTTGTATTGTTGAAGGATCCGACATTTTAATTTGGAACCTTGATATGTTTGTAGAATTTAAGTGGGAAATTCATACAATGGAAACTTATTATACAAATTATAAACAGACTATATCTTTTTGCAGCTTATTTTAGGATTAAGCTTAAAATAAATCATATAAATTATAGAATATTGTAATATATATGACAATTTCCATGACCAGCTCAAAATCAAAACACTCCGTTCTCCACTTTCTCACCGAAATCGAGACGTTGCGTGTTGAGTGGCACTCAACGCCCCACACTTTGTCTTATCAGAGCGGAGAAATTGAAATGATTTGAATATAATGATTCCTTCGAATGGAATCAAATCCACAACCAAACGCGCTTACAGATATATGCTGTCCCACTGCACCACATGGCCTCTAAATTAAATTAATTTAATTTAATATTTAACACTAATTATATTAATATATTTAATTAAATTCCTAATTTAATGCATAATTTTATAATTTTCAGTTGTTCGATTTGGAGAATGAATACAACGCTGATACAATGGCTAACAAGAAACGCGATGATTTGAAGTGTAATGTATGTGTTTTTTATATCTAATATAGTCTAATAGAAAAGCGGGGCTGAAATTTTTGTATTTGAATTTCTTAAAAGTCCCTAAATAAACTCAGATTAAATAAAATATAAAAGTCTCTCTACAGAGATGTTAACAACAAAGATAAGTTGTAATAAGCGTATAAGAATCACGAGTTGCCGGATTAGAACGTATAGCTTAACAGTCAGAGCGCTTGGACGATGAACAAGAGGAGCGGGTTTGAGTGCCCGCCACTTGTAAAATTTTTATAAGTTTTCTAAAAATATTTTTCACATCCCGAGTGTGTGAATAACTTTCAAAATATAAAAGTGTCTGGATAAGCAGTAGAGACTTTGTCTGTACCATTTTATTTGTCATCTATTGCTTTTTTAATATAGGTATTACGAACTAAGTTTAACCGATACCTAAGCTAATTTATTTGTTGATAATATTCTAGTATAAAAAAGCGTATAGTAGCTTTTTGTAAATACTTAGTTATTTAGAACTGAAATTATTTTTATATGGTAAAGCGCGGCCGAGGTAACATAGGTAGGGGAGACCGCCGTTGACTAAACAACCGTACCGATTGACATGAAATTTTATATAGAGATACTTGAGGCTGACATAGCCGGAAGTAGAACGCAGTGTATAGCGGTCAAAGCGCTTTTATTTTTTCCAAGTGGCGCGGGTTTGAATCCCGTTGTGTTCAAATTTTTATATCATTCTTTTACGAAAATGTAATATTCATGTAATGTATATAAATGTATGTCATACTCATGTTACGTACATTAGGTCACAGTGGGACAGTGTCTGGCTGAAAACGCGATGGTTGTAGGTTCGATCCTTACTCGGGGGGATGATTGTATTTAAATTATTTTCATTTCTTCACTATGGTGAGACAAAGCGTAAATGGGCGGAAAGTTTATGTTTTCTATTAGTCCGAGTGTAGGAAATAATAATAAAATATGCTTGTTGAGCTACGAACATCGGCCGGCGCGGAGGCCAACGCCGCGTTTTATCTTGTCACCAGAGCGAAGAAATTAATTTATTAATTTTATTTTTTAAGGCAAACATTTAAATAAAATAATTTGAATATTTATATACATAAAATATTATTGAGTTCATAGTGGCGCAATAGGACAGCGTCTGTAACCCCGAATGGGTCGTTATATTGTGAGTTCCATGCCCACTCGTTGGAATGATATTTAAATTATTTACATTGCCCTGGTAAGCCAAAGCGCGGCGTTGTGTTTCGCCGCTCAACATACTTACCTCACACGTTATGCCAGAAAAAGCGTACAAGTGCCTCTATTTCAGATTCAGCTTTTTTTCTCAAAGAGAGTTTCCGGTAACAGTCTGTTTGTCAAATATTGACAAAGGCCACTTATGAAAAAATATATTGTTATTTAATTGCGTATATTTATTAAAGATATAAATATTTAAAAATTTTCAGACAGAACCAGCGTCTTAAGCCGTGGAAGGAAAATTTTAAACAATGCTCTCTCTCCCCTATACATAAACTATGGGTCGAAAGGCGATGTAAGCAAAGTAAAGTGTAGTTTGTAGCATACTTCTCATATTTCAAGATTTTTCAGTCTAAAAGAAACTTTTCAATGCAAAAAATCTTCCATAATTAATATATTAAAAATATTAAAAATGTAAACATTTGTGTATCTATGAAAGTTATTTATAGTTGCGCTTTTGAAATTTTGCATTAACCGTTACATTAGTATATGGAGAAGGTTTTTTGTTTAGTGTAAGGTTCTTTATAGTGTGTATATTGTAATTATTGTTATAATATAATTAAATTTTATTTTTATTATATAATTCATGAAAAAAATATGTAAAATTGATGTTAAAATATCATAAAGTTAGTGAAATATATTTTAGTGGGTACCTATATTATAGCGTGGAGTTTTTAAATGATAATCTTGCATACGTTGTCATTTATTCATTCCAAAATGTCGATCAACTGGCTATTTTTATAGCCATGAATTATATAAGTAACAAAATTTGTATTATTATACATAAAATGAATTGTACGATATATTTGAAACCAAATTAATTTAATGGCAACGTTATAAAAATAACAAAAAATTAAGTTGTTAAAGTTGTCATTGAATTAATTGACGTTAAGTTAGGTATTGTTGTTTGAGATAATACGTTTATTATTCCAAAATTGTAGGCATCATTTCATTAAATTGGAAATTGTATTGTTTGTAAAAATTAGAGTGAAATTTTCCATTTCTTTTATATTATTTTAGGAAAAGAGAAATATAATTTGTTTATCTTAATATTATTTGATCATTGTATGCGTTGTTTAAAAAAAAGAAAGTAAAATAAAAACATATAAATTGTTAATAATATTATAAATTTTTTATATAATAGTTATATATATGGCTGTTGCTATTTTATTATTAAATGTTTTAATAAAATCCATTTTATATGTAGCGATGTTTTATTTCACATATATTATATACGATATCATAGATTAACAAAAAAAAGACAATATTTGAATGACAGTATAAGAATTTGCCATGATTTATTGCTCACATACGATAAAATATACGGATATAAAATAATTAATTTATCCTCTTATGTAATTTTTTAATCTTTTTTATCGTCATGTCCATTATCTTAAATTAATGATACATAAAAATTACAAATGTTAGCTTATTTTTGTAATATTTTGGTTATATTTCGCGTTAGTTTTATAGCTTTTGTAATTCCGGGAGCTTGCCACAAACATTTTACGATGTTTACCGGCACCGCGCGCCGTAACGCTACATTTATTTGACGTAGGCGACAAATAAAACAATTTTATATTATCCGCATCGTAATAAATTATATGATTGTCGCTGTCAAAAACTAATTTGAAAGCCGATCCTTTTCCAAATGCACCAACTTCAGATAATTTTCGATTTTGATAATTGATTTTATAAACACCTCTCGTGTAAGGCTGAATGAAGTATGCATTTTTTATATTATCTGTTGTCAAAAAATATATTTCATCTTCGAACAATGTAGCTTTTTTGGCGCCATTTTTAAGGACGTATATAGCGTAATTGCTCATAAAATATATATCTCCACGTTTGTCTATAATAAAATCGTCTATTTGATATTTAGCCAATTCTGGAACGTGCTTAAATTTTTTATTTAAGAACGTGTGTAAACCTTTTTTCTTAAATTCTGTATAATATAGTTTATTATCGTATTGCATTTGCCATATTGTTATATTTTCGAATCCGTGAAGTTTTGTGGCATTGGTTATAGTTGGATTAAGCACAAATACTCCTTGAGCCCCTGAAGCGAAGAGATTCCTTGACGATTGGTCTACAGCATATGCAAATGTGAAGGTAAGGTTTTGCACAATCGTTAGTTTTACATCAATCATGTCAAACGCTGCGGTGTAATCTCTTGAATTATTTTGATAATGAAAATAAAGGACATTAGAAGTTCTATCTATGGCGAGTTGTCCAGACAGTTTGCAACCGTCGAGGATTTTATTACGAATATAACACACTTGGTTCAAACACGCGTGACATGTTATTATTTTCGCATATGCGGAAGTTAGTAGAGCTAATATTATAAGAAAAATCTTCATATTCGATCTGTAAAAAACATAAAAGGCAAATTGATAAAATTTATGTAATTGTATTGTTTCGTCAATAAACTAGTATAAATCTGCGAAGCGATCGGAGATATAACAATAGCATTATATACATTACTGTGCTATAGTACAGATCGATGCTAGGCGGTTATTATAAGTGGTCTCTCAGAAATATAATAACGGCATCACAAAGCCTTAAGGTATATTGATATATATGTTAAGGTAGGACCTGAGAGAGAAAATAACTACCTCACTTAATAAATAATGAACACAAAAAACAACACACACATATTAAGATTTAGTTTTTTTTATAGGACGGGATCATAAGTCAAATTAATTGTTTCGTCCCCGAGACGTTTCACAGAACTAATATATAATTTGTTTTCATTACATATTTATTTAACCTCTCGGCCGTGTATCGTAAACAAGCGTTATCTATAATATTTAACATTATAAAAAAAATAAACATTTTCTGTTTGTCAAATGAGTTAGGAAACATTCTGACCTTACTTATAGTATAAACTGGATCAATGGGAAATCAAGTGACACTTTACTGGTCACTCCTTAGTGCGTTATAAATGCAGGAAAGGAGTGATTAAAATCCTAGTGGCCCCGATGTCGCGTTAAATTCCTCCTCTAGAATGTTTGGAAAATGCTGGTCCAGATTGTGACGTGGAATAAGTGGTCACCAATATCTTTGGTGTTTTTCAAGGTATAGTCTGGTGTTATAGTATGTACGTAAATATTTGTATAAAATATTCATAAAATTTTAATAAACTTCCCAGACTCTTCCTGTTACGCGATGGGCCCGGCATCCGCACGGTGAACCCATGGAATGCTAAGGAGTTTTATACTCTTCTAATAATTTTTACCATCATATCATTAAGATATCCATATCCATACTCTATTTCTTTAACAACGTGTATATCACTTTTATGTTTTTTTTAATTGATAAAAGGAGACAAACGAGTATAGGGACCACCAGATGGTAAGTGGTTAGTGGTTACAACAACAGAGTTGTGAATACGTTGTCGACCTTAAATAGATTTGTAGGTTATCAAAACCTATTTAAGTATTTACTGATAAGGTCATTGTGCACATCGCATATAAAGTTCATGGGAACAATGAAATGGTATTGTTAATAATGCTTAGGTTAATTGCTAGAAATATTTAAAAATAGAGAGTAATTAGGCAATAGTTATTATCTAATTATTTTAATCTAATTATAATATTAAAAAAAGATTTTTATAGTTACGAAATTTATCACTAAAAGGAATGTCAGTCATAATTAATAGAAAGTTAGTATTAAAATTGTTAATCATTTAAAAGTATAGATAGCAAGCAGACGCATAGCAGGGTAGTGTCTACCTAGTGTGTACCTAGTGTCCAGACATTCCGTTCTCCACTTTACGCATGATCGAGACATTGCGTGTTGAGTGGCGGAACTCAACGCAGCTCTTTGTCGTACAAAGCGGAGAAATTGAAAATAATTTGAATATACTCGTTCCCCCGAGTAGCAATTTAACCCACAACCAATACCGTTTCTCGCTGCGCCACGGCCTAAATGGTATAAAATAGGAAACAAATAAACAAAAATCAACGAAAGTCTTATTGGTTTTGGAAAATTTTAGAATCAATTTTAGAGTAGAAATATAAGAATCTATACTATATATAAGCAATGATGTTTTTTTGTATTCGCCAATTTCGTCAAAACTACTGACCGTTACGACTTTGACCATCGATGCGATGCGATGAATAATATGTAGATAGGTCATATAAGCTATATAATATAGCTATAAATTTTTTGAAAATTCAGCCCCTAAGTGGGTGAAATTTGTACGAAATCCGTAATTTCTAAAGTTAGAAACGCTAATTTTAGAGCTAGTCACTAAAAGTGACTATTTACCTATTTTACCGATTTTGTAAATTCTATACGTGGCGGAGTGAAATAGAAGTTGAAAGCTTATATAAGCTTAAGTCCGTTATTTCGGAAATTAGAAATATGAACATTTTTTTTGGGCAACCGGTAAAAAAATTGTATACGAGTATTACTGTTTCAGCATTTATGCAATTTCTTCTTTTCAGTGGGTCAAATAGTTTATATGGAAGTCCGTCATTTCTAAAATTACAAACATGAAAACTCATTAAGTTAAAATTCTGCGCATAAATGTATCCCGAACTAAAGAATTAAAGTGAAGTTAGAAATTTAAAATTTAGGTTTTTATAATAATCATTGTGAATAAATAAGTATTCTTCAGTTTGTTAATATTATTGAGTGTTTATGTAATAGTGTAGTACTGATAGTAGTATGGGCGATATAGCAGACGAAAAGCGAACTGGCCTAAAGAAACATAACTCATATTTTAATTAGGTAGGAATATTATTTTAAAACCACATTGTAAATATAAACTATATTCTACACGAGCAAACCCGTAAATACGAATATAGATTTTTTTAATAAAATCTATTTCTTATATTGAAATAAGAATAAGCCTAAGTATAATTGTTTCATTTTTAAATCGGATTGTATAATTTAATATTTAGTAATAATATTTAAAATTGACCCAAACTAAAAAATATACTTCCTAAAATTATGTTCTTAATATCTTAAGTCTTCCTGATTTTTTCATCCAATTCGGACATATGGGCAAATTATATTGTGTTACTTACGTAGCTACACATGATAATCAAATAAAAGTCTGACCTCAGAATTCTGTCCATATTATAAATGTGAACGTTTCTATGCTTAGTTAAATTAACACGGCAAAACAGATTTGGACGAATTTTGGCACAAGACAGCTTACAATGAAAAATAATACATACTATTTACTTTTATCTCGCTACGCTATGATGTACGTATCTATATTTTTTTATAGGTAGGAGGATTGTCATATCTGAATAATCTGGTTTTACTCCAAAGACTGGACCTTGACCCTTGACCGAGAACCTTGCGGTTATGTAGGATCCTTACCCACGCAAAATTTTTCGATTTTCGACCATTGATCCGACAGCGAGGTTACGGAAATCGGATGAACCTCATTTCATTACGGTAAATACGTTAAGCTTAAGGCTTTAAGCTAGTCTGAATAAACCTAGCCGTGGGCTTAATCGCATCAATGAGGCTCTTTTCTTCAATATCTTTATTTAAATTTGCATATAAATAAATCGATTCAACCGCCTATCGATTTAACCGATTCAACGATCGCATAAAATGATGTTCTTAAAGACTTCTTTACCTTGTTAAATACATTAGTGAGGATTTATAATTTATGTCAGAAGCAAATTCAAAGAAACCTTCCTGCGAGACCTCATGATACTTCTCTAGTTGCAAAAATGGGGTCCGCTTCGCCTGTGCTTAGTTACACGAATGCTTAATTCTTTCTATTCATATTTATATCACTATATTTATAATACTTGATATATATATAAAAAAGTAGAAATATAAAATATATGAATAAGTGCAGAAAGCGGTTTTAAAATAACGGATTAGAAATATATGACATTACTAAAATAAACATCACACCCATTACCATGTTATTGACATACACTATTATATTAAGTCACATACACATTTTGATAAAGCAACTCGTATTTTACTCATCAACGAGGACTGATAAAACGAATGAGACGTTAGGTTACGCCACCAAAAAAGCAAACTAAAATGGATAAATGGTTACATATTACATTTTGTTTGTCTGTCTGCATGCCGCGTATCACTTTTATTTCATACACTCACTTTAATTCAGAAGTTCTTCCGGACATTATTTCAGGAGTTCTTAGTTATTAGGCAAACAAAAATTTTTTACACACACAACAAAACAGAAAGCTAAATAAAGATCCAGTAAAAAATCCAGTAAAGATCTCAAATGTTAGATTCGTTAGTACTAAAAAATACTCGAATAGTCTTGAAAGTACTAAATTGAAAATTTGTTTAAGAACAAAAGATTAATAATGGGATAAGTCAAAGAGCCTTGTCTATGTTCATCTAAAATATTAAAGTACCTAATTGAATAAATTAGAAATTTAAATTCTTAATTTCATCCGGCGTTCAGGATGCGATCGCCAAGTTTCCTTTCAAAATCAACAGATTATAAATGTAACGGCAACAATTAAGTTTGTCTTAATTAAGTAATCTTGATTGTAATTACATTTATATATTTAATCTGTTATTTTGATTAGGTAAAATCGATTGTAATCTGGATTTTGGCAATTCTGGATTACATTAAGATAAATACTTATTTAAATAAAGACATATTTAGAAAACGTATAAAAATTTTAACGCAGCGGGTTCAAATTTTTATACGTTTTCTAAATATGTCTTTTTCAATTTCCTAAGCTCAACACTTATTTAAATATTTTTAATTTGTTTAATTTACATAGATCTTTCAAAATTATCTAGTACTAATTTAAATCGATTAAAATAAAGAATATGTGACTGTATATTTTCTTACCTTTGCGTTATCACTACAAAATTTAATTAAAAAGATTAAGCTTATCACTTCCATATTAGTATAAAAAATATATATGGTATTTTAAACAAGAACCTTAATTGAACATGAGTGTTTTAAAGAGGAAAATGTCGTCCCAGAGACGGCCTTGTTCACTTAACGCAAAGTAAAACTTTCAGAATAAAATTAATTGGGACTTCCTCTCGGTCCTTTTTTGCTAAAACATTTTTTTTTGATTATAACGAGTGCACTTGATGCGGTCCTACCAAAGTTTTAATTAATTGTGTAAAAATAATTGAAGCTCTTGATGATATAAAGTTCAGTCAGAGATGCTTTTTGAAAACAACCTTTTGAATAGGTTAATAATAATACCACTTTGTTACAAGTATTTTATTTTAATTATCATACTTTTTTATGTTACTATTATGTCCACATAAGAATTCTGAATGTTTCAAATTGTTTATGACATAATGTAAATGGTTTAAAATAACATATTATGATTATGTAAAAAACGTAACAAATTTGAAAATATAAGAATTTAATAATTCTAATATTTTTATTTGCTTAAATACATCATTGTTATATTTTGAAATGAAATTATTTTAACCGGATTATCGCGTATAATTTTGGTTTTTGAAAATATGTTTTAGAACCCGACGTTTCTGTCTACCTGTGACCACGGACTACTGTAAATTGTTCGAAACGTCGGGGTCTAAAATATTGTCGAATACCAAAATTATACGCGATTAATCCGGTTAAAATAATTTAATTTTAAGTGTGTAATAATCGTGAAAATCAAAGAACTTATTATCATTGTTATATTTAACTACTAATATAAAAAAAACGCTTTCTTTTCCTATAGTTAAGAAGCAAATAAAATAATTACCATCATTAGTTCAAACCACGACACTTTTCGTAACAACATAATTTACACCAGGATTACATCACACTCACCAACGTATCTGCATACTACTAATAGCGTGCAGTGGCGAGGTCGGGATTCGATTACAGATTCAACTCTCGTCTAGGTCAATGACGTTAGCTATTTACTCACACATTACAATGTTATATTTTGAATATTTATTGGTTCGTATAATAGGCTTGTTCTGGAATATTTTTTCAAGCTTTACCTTTACGCCCGGGTTCTCGCAAGATTGGGGCATTGGCAGTCGAGGAGAAGCACCGTGAGGTTTTAGTGGGTATACGGACGGCATACCGAGTCCCCGATCGGGCGGGTTACCCGTAACGGATTTCCTCACGAAAAAAAAGAGGTCGAGGTTCTCTTTAAAAAGGTAGAGAGAACATAGAGTGAAGACACTTCGATCTCCACTCTTCGCCTGAATTTGAATTATGGCCATCATTGAGTCATTATCATACTTAAGTGGTAAATCTTAACGCTGCAGTTTGTCTTACCAGAGCTGTGAAATAAAAATAATTTAAGTATAATCATTCCACCCAGATTAAGCCAAGCATCACGTTTACAGTCAAACGCTGTCCCGCTCCGCCATTATGACCGTATAAGGTTAATACAAGTACCTTATAATTTTTTCTTTACTTTAAATGAGAAACAGTGCTGTCTCAGGATACGTCGGGGCCCTCAGGCATCCACAAATTTTGCGGTCTAGTAGGAAAGTGCAACAAATTATAAGAGGTTATGTTTCAGTTGTCCTTGCTGGCCCTGCGCACAGTTATTTTATCTGCTTATATTAAATATGCAAGCTTGGTTGCACAATCAATTTTACAATTTTTCTGACTCGTATTTGGTACACAATATACGTAATTTAAGTATAAAACTGAAAAAACAATTCTGCTATAGCCTGATATAGCAGTAATAAATTTATTGCAATAGAACCTAAAGGATTCCTTCTAAAAAAAACGTTTAATTATATTACAAATTAATAAATAACTTAAACTCATAATACTGATGGATAGACGTTTGATAAATATAACCTACAAGTATATATACAGGGCTTAATCAAAGATTTGGATGTGCCTGGCCATGTTCCAAGTTACTTGGCGTGTATTCACCACGTAAATAAATAGTACTTCTTGACTTACGATTAATTTATATCTGTTACGTTTTGTAAATTAAAATATTTTATGTACTTTAAAAAATAGACTAACTAGTTTGTTTGCCTTTTTGTTATTAGGTAGGTAATCAAGTTAGGTAGTTAATAAGTTTATCTCCAAAATACTGCTTTACTTCTTGATGCCAATTTTTTTAATAAGATTGTTTTTTTCAGGATGTGCTATTATTTCTTTGTACAGTAGCTCACTGGATCTCTATGCTTTAAATTTCAGCACAATGGTTTATTACACAATAAGTTAGTCAAACTAGTTTCTTTATTAGCTAAAATTAAGTCGGACCCTGTACTACTGCGCCACGATGGCCTCATGAAATTGAAATATTCATTTACTGCTTACTTTTTTTCCAAGAATCAAATTACTTATTAATTTTAATATTTTAATTTCTTGGAAGATAATAATTTAAATAAATAATAAAAAATAATATAATAATATTGAGGCACAGACGGTACAAAAATTATAAATATTTACTATACAAGTATACAAGTTTGTCGAAAGCATAATAATTAATATAAAATTAAGGGAAATCCGCTACCTATGATGTTATTCTGTTGAGGTGACAGTGTAGAATAAATAAGAAAATCATAATTTTTTTTTTTCAGATAACTTAAACTTAAAAGATATTTTTTTATAAGGTGGACAATCTTAGTTATGTTTTTTGTTTTATTGTGTTTTTAACATTTATTGGATATCGTAATATATATAAATATTCCCTATGAACTGGCCAGACAAGAACTTTTCTATTAAATAATTGCCTCATAAGAAGAATTATGGCAACAAAATTCATTACAAAAGAATATCTGAAAGGGAAATAATGTGAAATCCGGAGGTTTTTCAGCCGAGTTACTCTCCACAAAGCCGGGACGAATCACACGAGCGACTGCGTGTTCAGAAAAGATTTGAGTATCTTCACTACGATATTAGCCTTTGTTTGGATACGAATTTATATTCGGTTCTCTTTGAACAGTTTTAAAATTGACGTACGACGAGAGTACGTTTATTCTTTTATTAGTGAAAGGCTCTCGATTGATGTATTGTAATTCAATGACTATTTAATCATTTTGCGAATGAATTTTGACGCAGCCGGTCGTAAAACGCATGGCTAAGCGGTCCGATCATTTGGACGGTATCCACGAAGCGCGGGTTCAACTATTGCTGCGTTCAAATTTTTATACATTTTTTAAAAATGTTTTTAATAAAAACTGTGTTGGTTTCTGATGTTCACCTTGCAAGGATCTTATACAAGCCGCGAATTGAGAATGATCAAACTTTCTTTTAAGATAACGTAAATCTAATCTTAATATAGCATCTTGTAACCTACTTGTTGAGACGATTTATTAATATACTAGCGACACGCTTACGGCTTTGCCTGCGTAAACTACACGACGACAACTATTTCGTTTTTACCCACCCACGTTCCCACTTAAATCAATAATTTCTAAAGTGTTGTAACTTTTTAATTTATGAACCGAATGCAATAAAATAATCACTAAATATTAATTGATGTTTACCAAAATACAATAGTCAAAACTGTATTTAAATCGGTTCAGCCCTTTCTGAGATTAGTGTGCACGAACGCACAGACAAACAGAAGGGTTCTATTACATTTATATATGCCCCCAACAATATATTTTTCATATATCTTCCACGTACAGACAGTGATCAATTACATTTTTATTATATGTATGATATTGATTGAATTTGTTTCTCAAGTAGTGTGGGGTTCATATAGTAGTGTGGGTTTGCATTATAGAATTTGATTTTTAAGACTATTTATATTCGCCTATAACTGTTAATGTCGAAAGGCTTAAAATACAAAATATACTTACTTTAAGTAAACTTGTAAAATTTTACTTGTAAATTACAGGAAGTAATTTCGATATCACAAAAAACATCACTATAATATATGTGATCATTTTTTCTCAACAAATATTCTCAACGATACATGAGCGAGTGTAATTTATTAAATGATATCCCTCCGTCGCCAAAACTTTTCCACTAAATCAAATATTCCTAACAATGAAAATTTTCTAACCGAAACCATTTTTAGAGCATACGATTTTTGTATATCTTATACGTGGTTAGTTCACTGTGTCCGTTTCGTGGCGTATTTGAGAAATTTACAATGGAATATATTTAAATTTAAAATAGAGTTAGAGAGTTAGAGAGTGTGTGGTCATTTTGAGCCATATCGCATTTGGTTACATGTGAATCTATCTATCTATGTTTATTTATTACGTGGAATTTCTCCGGTTTAATTACATGATTTGTAGATTTTTGCTATCCAGCACTAAACGAACTGAAAATAAACAACAAAGTAACGTGACACAAGATTTTCTCTGTCTTCCATTTTAAATGAAGAATTTGACCACGCATCAAAAAAAATCGCTTTAAACTTAAATTTTTAATCGAATATGTTATATCACAATAGTATTTTTAACAAGAAATTGTCGTATATTATAAATGTGTGAAAAACGTCAACAGAGGAAGGGACAAAATAAATTAAAGAGGTAGAAGTAAAATATATTATCATAACAAGTAAATATATGCCAGTGTTTTTTTCTATGTAGAGCGTTTATACGTTTAATTTATGATTCGAAAAGAATGTACAAGTAACGTTGTTATAGCACAGTTGAATAAGCGGTGGTTATGAATTGTAATCTTACAGCACAGTTTGAGTTCATATTTAAAAATATTTTACCTTTAGTCACCTTTGCGTTAGATAGAAGATAATCTTTCTAGCTGTAGTGCAAAATGCAAGCATTGTATACAAATAGATTTAATAACTTTAATATTTTCTTATAAACAATATGAATAAGAAATTGTGTGTGAGGCCATCGTGGCGCTGTGTGACAGCGTCTGTCTGTAAACGGCACGGGTTTGGGTTTGATTCCCGCTCCTGTAATAATTATATTTAAATTACTTTAATTTCTTCGCTCTGGTAAGAAGACAAAGCGCGGCGTTGAATTCTTCGTCTTGAAGAATTCGTCTTGGACGAATCCATGTCAGTGGGCGGTGGAGAATGGAGTACTCTCAATTCCCAGATTCAATTAATAAGTAATTGACCGATCTAATCTTTGTGATCAAAGTAGTTGACCGGCAAATTTTAAACTACAGGTTGTAGCGGAAAGCAGAAAATGCAAAATACATTTCTTGGGGAAACTTAAAAAAATAACGGGAATTTACATTTTACAGTCGAAACTACGTCGTATTAAGTTGTTGATGGTAACTCGAACAGTGATACGTTAATTATTATATTTAGTTTAGTTTTAATTATATTTTATTCCTATGGGATATAAGTAAAATGAAACCAAACAAAACAATATATTTAAAAAGTGCAAATAAAATAAAAGCTAGACAAAATGTTTTTTTTTCCAACAATTCATTTATCTTATCGAACATCGCATCCATGTTTATATGGGTCTCAAACAATTTAGAAGAACAGCGACACGTTTAAATGAAATTAAGGTATGGTTATATCACACACTGTATTGAAACAGAAAAAATTACCCATCAAAATGTCCAAGCAGACACATAACAGACATACAGAACGTGTTACTCATGCTAACGGATTGAGCAAGTGAATAGGGAATGCCAAAACATCGGTATTTATGTCATATTGCCATATATGGTTATTACGCAATTATTTATTATAACAGGAAAAATATCTATTTTATAACGTGTTCTTTGTTAATTTTGGTATAAATATTAACGGTACACTCTTTTGTAATTTTTTTAATACTGTTGCTACCCTCCTAGCATAGCATAGCTACCCGCTATTCTTCTTGATTTTTTATGATTTTATATGAAAGTTTTACATAACCTGCATATCCTGGTTAAGCGTATGGAAAAATGAAGATTCATTTAAAGATTTTACAATATTATCATTATAAGCGTTATACAATGGTTTAAGAATTCGTACTGAATGCCTTTGTACTTAAAAGGTTATGAAATCCAAAGAAGAAAGTAACGAAGATATATGATAGTAATAATTAAATAATTTTGAATAACAATAAAATATTTTGAGACCATCGTGGCGCAGTGAGACGTTTAATTGTGGATTCTATTCCCATTTGGGGAATGATTATATCCAAAATATTTTTATTTCTTAGTTCTAGTATCTAGGAGAAAGCGCGGCGATGAACTCCGCCATTTAACACGCAATGTCACGATTTCGGGTGAAAAATGGAGACCGGAGTATCTTGACACTAGGTTCCTTCTGACTAAACTGCTATACAGGCAAAAGCGTGAAGCTGAAAAAAAAAGAAAACTATATTAAACATAGAATGTCTACTTAAACAATAAGTGTTACAATTACATCGGCTATATCGACGTGATACAGTCACTGTCATTTTCCCTGTACAGAATTATCCTCACAATTTGTAAGGTACCACTAGTTTGAAGTTAACAGTTAGTGTCGTATATCACAGATGGTATTTGGTATTTTTAGTACCTCAACGGTTTTTCCCCGCATAGTAGGGTAGTCAGAGAGAACCTAGTGGCAAACACTGCTCCTCACTTGCCGTCTGAATTCAAGGCATAACTCTGGATGGAACTCAACGCCGCGCTTAGGTTACCATAAATGAGAATATTTTAAGCAGTGGACTATTTTATTTTTTTATTTTTAGTACACTACGGATATATATGCTTAGTATTTTATATTAAAATTATATTTTTATTTTACATATTTTTTTTTTATTTGTAACTAAAATATTTGCTGGGAAAACCAAACAATTTAACAAGCTTTTACGCATAAGAAAAGAACGTAAACAAATCACTGCGATATCCATTTCGTAATACATCTGTTATGGAATCATAAACTAAAAACTTATTAGAAAACTACAATATTTCGCTTAAAATGAGAAGCTTGCTTATTGAAGGTTATGTTTTAAAGTTTTAATCTACCGAAGTAAGTAGAAAGAAAGTTGTAATTAAAAATTCTCTATGGTAACTGCAAAGTATATTTTTCCACTAAGCTAGGTATTCATTTTCACTTAGACATGATAATGATGTGGGAAACCGGAGCACTAAATTAAAGGTTAGGTTAGGAACTAGGCTTATAAGACTTATAGAACTTAATGTCTATGCGTTCCAAGTGACCTTTTTCGGTAATTAATTGCCTTGTGATTATTTATCAAATTAAATATACATATTTAACTTACAGAATAAATAATAAGAGCCCCATCGAGGCGCAGGGGGCATGATTGTTGACAAGATTGGTTGTGGGTTCGATTTCCGCTCGGGGAATGATAATATTTAAAATATTTTTATTTCTCGGCTCTGGTACTTAGGACAAAGCGAGGTGTGGAGTTCTGCAACTCAACAAACAACGTATTGATTTCGAGCAGAAAGTGGAGACAGGCTGTCTTCACACTAAGTTGTCTCTGACTACTCTACTATGCCGAAGAAAGCGTAAAGATGTTTTTTTTTTACAGAAAACAATTTTATGTTAGATGTTTGTTAGGCACAAGCACAACAAAGTGCCTCAACTCTATTCATAATGAGTGCCACCTATTTAGAGTTATCTGTATTCAGTAAGTTATAGTTCCATTAATGTAAAAACCAGTTAAAGTATATTTTGAAAGGGACCAAAGTAAAAGAGAATACTTTTATTGTTAATACATATAATAAAATGTAACTGATCGCTGTTTGTATATGGAAGATATATAAGAAAAAAAGGGCCTTTTTTTATAATTTTTTTAACATTTGTTTTTAAAGTGTTATTCACACACTTAGGAAAAAGAAAACACACATATATATATAACCGTTGAACGGTTTTTAAGAGGCGCGGGTTCAAATCCCGCTGCGTTCAAACGTTTATAAGTTTTCTAATTATATGTTTATTATTAGGGGCATTTGTCATTGTAATAGAACCTAAATAATGATTTTTAATTTTTTTGTCTGTTTTATTGTGCACGCTATTCTCAGAAACGGCTTAACATTTAGTGCTTATATCTTTTCTATGGGTTCATAAGTAAAAAAGCTACAACCATTTAAATTATAAATTTATGCAAATTTTGCGGTTTAAGTGAGAATGCGGCCCGCGCGTAGACACGAAATAGTTTAGTCATATAGTTTACGTAGAAACTAAACTGGCTCTGATTGATACAATATCTTATCTATGAGACTGACAGTTAATAACAAGCCTTCAAACCACCCTTTCCTGCAAAAAGAATTTCAACAGAGGAGCAGGAGCAAATATAATTGTTACTATAGAGCAAGTTTATCGTTCTACCAAGAACAATAATTAATCATATTTTTAGAAAACGTATATATTTTTTTAAGCGGGATTCAAATCCGCGCCTGTTGGAAACCGTCCAAGCGCTCTGACCGCTAAGCGAAATGCGTTAAAAAATTTTATACCTTTTCTAAAATTATGTTTTTCAATTTCCTAAGTGTGTGATTACCACTTTAAAAAAATGTTCATAATAATTTATGAATTATTTTATAAAAAAAATATATTTAAATTCAATAATAAATTATAAAAAAAAAGTTAGAAATTATTCTCACAACATGACACACAGTGTTATTAGTATTTTTCTGGAATTATAAAAAAAATGTTAACATACCCCTAATTCTGATGCAAGTATCCAGTATATTTTAAAGTTGACGCATACTATGCAAAAGGTGGGCATCGTTCCTTTGCGAAAAAACCTTACTGTAAGCAACTCTTTGACAATATTGTCGTTTAAGTTTAAAAAAATATATTTGGCACGTATTTCTTAAATCATAAGGCAGAGAGTCCTTTAATTTTCATTGATGTGTAGGTATTTTCAAGGT
Organism: Podotricha telesiphe; assembly: GCA_038994665.1. Classification (NCBI taxonomy): domain Eukaryota; kingdom Metazoa; phylum Arthropoda; class Insecta; order Lepidoptera; family Nymphalidae; genus Podotricha; species Podotricha telesiphe. Next base: position 1,200,623 of record JAOYRR010000434.1, on the reverse strand, counting down.
ATTGCTAAGGTCGGTACAGTGCGCGATTTGAATGATAATTCAAAAACCTATTGTCTATAAAAACACTGTAAGAATCAAATCTTCAAGCGAAAGTCAACGAAAATGAAGGTGATTACACGTTTATATTGTTTTAGTGGTGCGCTCGTGATTGATAATGTAGAAAATTATAACCAAACATATATAATTATTGTTTTTTGTTAATAATCTGTATTCATGTTTATGTTAATAAAAAAGTATTAAATAAAAAAGGTTTTATAAATAAAGTTTTTTTGTTTATTTTTAAGTTATATAACTTACGTTTAACTTTATAACTTATATATTATCATAATATTACAGAAACTTTTAGCAGTGGCATCGATTTTGTTAAGCGGGGTATTGTCTGAGGCTCCTGCACCGTACCCACCGAGTGGTTGGAGGCCTAATGGACCTTCTTTCGATTTGCCACAAAGACCACAATTGCTGGTAAGTCTATCTTTATATTATATACAATAATGTAACAATAATAATAAATAAATGAGGCCAATGCGTTGGTGTTAAGTTCCGTCCTTCAATAAGTCTCAATTTCGGGCGATAAGTGGAGAAAAGAGTGTCTTAGCATTAGGTTATTTTTTACTATTCTGCTA